>CM018694.1:35911527-36379236 GCA_009363875.1 Mikania micrantha | reverse complement strand
AATGTCTTAGGTGCTAATACTCAGGCTTGGAGGCGACGATGAGGAGCGACTTCGGAGGACCTGGCGACGGCGTTTGGTAGTTACTTTTTGGCAGGAAGTAGCGTTGTGGAGTGAGAGATGGTGCATTTGAGGCAGTTAGTGAGCACCATGAGTTTAGAGGCTCGGTTGATGATGATAGTTATAGTGATGGTTGCTATAGCTATAGTGATTTCCTGCTTACCGTTCTTTATACGGTAAGTACGATGAGGGATGTTTATTTTGGTTGTTATTGTATAGTCGGATAGGTTGTGAGTATGTGATGCATAGGGAAATTTGTTTGTAAAATAGATTCCCATAGTTAGTATGGATGAATCGGTTCTGATAGTTCTTGTATTATAACCTTGTGATGTATGAAATTATGGTACTGTTAATAATATGGGTGTTTGTATATCTGTCTGTATAATGAGCTATGTGTGTGAACTATAATTAATTTTTCTGTGTGAAACATAACCGTATGCGAACGAATTAATATGAGAACATGTCCTAGTTCTGTATGAACATATTTCTAAAAACATGTGTTGCAATGCAAAGAGCTGGGTAAGACTCTAACATGTTTTTGAAATAACAGGACTAAGTAAACTACGAACAATTGTGTGATCTGTGTGTAATACAACATGTCTGGACTGAATTCATGTAGTTATACTATATTCTTTATAATCACATTTCAATATAATTTCAGTGTAACTGAATATGATTGATTTATGTGATAGATGGGGTTATCTTTAATGTTCTTAAACTGACCTGAATTTCTCTGCTTATGAGCGATTAATGGCTCCTAAAAGAGGTCGACCAGCTAAGAAAGCTGCTCAGAACATTACAAACCCTGAACAAAATCAAGTTCCACCTGTGAATGTTGAATCAAATCCGGATCCGCATGTTAATCCGGAAGCGAACGTGGTTCCACCTAGGAACTTGGAAACGAATACTACTCCACCAGTGAACCCTGGAGCAGGTATTGTTCCACCTGCTGGTACAAGCGGATCTTGAAACAAATGAAGCTATGAAGCTATAGCTCGTATTGTGCGTGAACAACTATCTGCTTGTGGGTTCGACACAGCACCAACCACATATCACCGAGGTTCTGGTGGGGAACACGATCATGTTGAGCATAATGCTACTGGTGTCACGTTGAAACTCATACCACTACCGGTACAACTACCATTATTCCTGATCCACCCCGACAGGGATGTACTTACAAATATTTTGCTTCTGTAACCCTCCTACTTTTACTGGCAAAGAAGGAGCGGCTGGTCTTTTAAGGTGGATCGAGGAGATGGAAACTAAGCTCAAAATAAGTCAGTGTTTGGAGGAGCATAAGGTGTCTTATGCTGCCTGTTGTTCTTTGAAAGACTCGGTTTTGACCTGGTGGAAATACCCAGGCCAAGACTTTGGGTTCAGCCACAGTTGACTCGATGGGCTGGAATGATTTTAAAACTCTAATTAGATCAGAGTACTGTCCCATCACTGAAATTCAAAAACTCAGGAGGAATTCTGGAATCACTCGATGATCGGTGCTGACTGTCTTGCTTACACCGATCATTTTCATGAACTCACTTGTTTACTTCCTGACATGTTTCCTACGGAAGCAGCCTTGATCGAAAAGTACATTAAGGTTTGATTCCTCAGATCCGGGGAATGGTGACTGCTGCTGAACCTACAACCCTGAAACATACGATTCTTTTGACCACTAAGCTTACCAATGAGGCGGTAAGGAGTGGTACTCTGTCTTTGAAACCTCAGACGGCTCATGGTCGTAGTGATGTCGGTACCTCGAATGTGTCAAAAGGTACCAAACGGAAGTGGTTTGGCAAAACCAAGGCGAAGGCTCCGGCTGAGATCACCCAGAGCAAGCCAACTGTGAAAAACTATGGTGCAAATGTTCCTGAGAGGAAAACTTATACTGGGTGGCGCCCAAATGCAATAAGTGTCCACTTCATCACACGGGACCATGTCCTGTTTGTCTGAACTGTAACCGAGTTGGACATTATGCTAAATATTGCCAACTTTCCTGCTCAGACACCAAACCAAGCACCACGACAAACCACTCAAACCAACCGGTCATGTTACAAATGTGGAAGCCCTGATCATCTCATACGAAAACTGTCCGAACAATAACACCAATCCGGGAACTGAAGCTAGGGGGAGAGCGTTTCAGATTGGTGCGACCGAGGCGAGACATGATGCAAATATGTTACTGGTACGTTTCTTCTTAATAATCTATACGCATCAGTTTTGTTTGACACATGAGCGGATAAGAGCTTTATCTCTCCTGAATTTGCATCATTAATTTCATTGCCTACGGTAGATCTAGAAACTCCTTATGTCATTGAATTTGCTAATGGCAAGTTGATCAAAACTAACAGTGTTATTCAAGGATGTTCCTTGAATTTGAATGATCATCTTTTCAATATTGATTTACTTCCTATTGAGCTAGGGAGCTTTGATGTCATTGTTGGCATGGATTGGCTTTCTAATAACCAAGCGGAAGTTGTGTGTCAAAACAAGGTGATCCGTATTCCATTACCCAATGGTAATACACTAATAGTTCAAGGAGAACGAGCTGGTAGAAGACTTGGTATCATATCTTGTATGCAAGCTCAGAAATTCTTAAGAAAGGCTGTTATGCTTTCCTGGCACATGTGACTGAGCACAATTCTTCACCCAAAAATCACAGATATCCCAGTAGTCAAGGATTTTCCTGAAGTTTTCCTGAGGACATATCAGGATACCCCCCAGTGAGACAAGTTGAATTTCGAATCGACTTAATTCCAGGTGCAGCACCTGTTGCTAAAGCCCCGTATCGACTTGCAACCATCCGAAATGCAAGAACTTTCAGGTCAATTGCAAGAATTGTTAGACAAAGGTTTTATCAGACCTAGTTTCTCACCCTGGGGAGCACCTATTCTTTTTGTGAAAAGAAGGATGGTTCATTCAGGATGTGTATTGACTACAGGGAACTCAATAAACTGACAATCAAGAACCGTTATCCACTACCTCGTATCGATGATCTGTTTGATCAACTACAAGGTGCTACTTATTTTTGAAAAATCGATTTAAGATCTGGATATCATCAGTTACGTATTCATGATGATGACATTCCTAAAACTGCTTTCAGAACTCGATACGGACATTACGAATTTTTAGTGATGCCGTTTGGTTTAACAAATGCAACAGCAGTTTTCATGGATCTGATGAATCGAGTATGTAGACCTTATCTGGATAAATTTGTGATTGTGTTTATTGATGATATTCTTATTATTCTCGAAATCAACAAGAACATGCTCAACACTTGAAATTAATTCTAGAACTTTTGGCACGTGAAAAATTATATGCCAAGTTCTCCAAGTGTGAGTTTTGGTTACGAGAAGTTCAATTTCTTGGTCATGTAGTAAATCAAAACGGTATTCAAGTGGATCCCAGTAAGATTCAGGCAGTGAAACAATGGGAGACACCACGAAACCCCGACTGAAATACGTCAATTCTTGGGGTTGGCAGGTTATTATCTCCGGTTTATCAAGAACTTTTCAAAGATAGCCTTGCCGCTGACTACATTGACACAGAAAAATCAACCGTTTATATGGGATTTTCAAAAGGAGGAGGCGTTCCAACTATTGAAACACAAACTCTGTAATGCACCTATATTGGCATTACGGAAGGTACGGATAACTTCACAGTGTATTGTGATGCTTCACGTCAAGGTCTTGGGTGTGTCTAATGCAGAAGGATAAGGTAATTGCTTATGCTTCTCGACAACTGAAAGTACATGAGAAGAATTATACCACACATGATCTAGAACTTGTGCAGTAGTGTTTGAACTCAAGATTTGGAGACATTATCTATACGGAACTAGGTGTATTATATACACTGATCACAAAAGCCTCCAACACATTTTAGATCAGAAAATGTTGAATATGCGACAGAGGCGATGGGTTGAACTCTTGAACGACTATGACTGTGAAATTCGTTATCACCCAGGTAAAGCGAATGTTGTAGCCGATGCCTTAAGTCGCAAGGAACGAGTCAAACCGTTACGTGTAAAAGCGTTAAGTATGACTATTCAAACTAGTCTAATTCCTCAAATTAAAGAAGCTCAGCAACAAGCTTTACAAGCAACGAACTATTCTGCTGAAGGACTGAGAGGATTAGATAAAAACTTGATACAAAAGACGATGGACTATTGTATTTCAAAGACCGAATGTGGATTCCCCTATTCGGTAACTCTCGAACTATTATCTTGGATGAGGCGCATAAATCCAGGTATTCTATTCATCCAGGTGCTGATAAAATGTATAAAGATCTAAAGACTTTACTGGTGGCCTGGAATGAAGAAACATATAGCTGAATACGTGGATCGATGTCTAACATGTCTCAAAGTAAGGCTGAACATCAACGACCTTCTGGGTTATTGCAACAACCTGAGATTCCCATGTGGAAATGGGATCAGATCTCTATGGATTTCATTACTAAATTACCCAGAACATCACGTAATCATGACTCTATATGGGTTATCGTTGATCGCCTTACAAAATCTGCGCATTTCTTACCCATCCGAGAAGATTATTCTATGGATCGACTCGCTAAACTCTATGTTAATGAGATCGTATCTCGACATGGAGTACCGATCTCTATCATTTCTGACAGGGATAGTCGATTTATGTCACGATTTGGCAAACTCTTCAGAACGCACTGGGCACGCAAATCAATATGAGCACAGCTTATCACCCACAAACTGACGGGCAGACTGAACGAACAAATCAAACTCTTGAAGACATGCTCAGAAGCTGTGTGATTGATTTTGGAGGTAGCTGGGATATTCATCTTCCACTTGTTGAATTTTCATACAATAACAGCTACCATACCAGTATTCAATGCGCTCCATTCGAAGAAGTACTTTATGGACGGAAGTGTAGATCACCTATCTGTTGGTCAGAGGTAGGTGAAAGTCAAATCATTGGCCCAGAATTCATCAGGAAACAACTGATAAGATCGCACTCATTCAAGAACGAATCAAAGCTGCTCGCGATCGTTAAAAGAGTGCGATCTTATCAGTTGTTGAAAGTGTCACCTTGGAAAGTGTCACCTTGGAAAGGCATTTTCAGATTCGGGAAGCGAGGTAAACTTTCGCCAAGATTTGTAGGGCCATTTAAAATTCTTGAACGAATTGGATCAG
This sequence comes from Mikania micrantha, assembly GCA_009363875.1. Taxonomy (NCBI): domain Eukaryota; kingdom Viridiplantae; phylum Streptophyta; class Magnoliopsida; order Asterales; family Asteraceae; genus Mikania; species Mikania micrantha. The sequence goes on along the minus strand of CM018694.1, from coordinate 36,374,027 downwards.
TAGCCTACAGACTTGAGTTACCTCTTGAACTCAGTAATATTCACGATGTCTTTCATGTGTCTAATATGAAGAAATGCTTAACTGATGAATCATTGATCGTACCTCTAGAAGAGATTCATATTATTGATGAAAAACTTCAGTTCAGTGAAGAACCAGTAGAGGTAATGGATCGAGAAATGAAAGTGCTAAAACGTAGTCGCATACCAATAGTTAAAGTGCGATGAAACTCGCAATGTGGACCCGAATATACGTGGGAACGTGAAGATCAAATGAAAGCAAAGTACCCACATCTATTCACATAAACGATTTTCATAATGTAAGTCTTCATTAAATTTCGGGACGAAATTTCTCTAACAGGAGGAGACTGTGACAGTTGCGTACGAAGAATTCGGCATTTATGACGTGATCACATTTGGTCGTGCTTGAAATCCACGAGAATTTAGTAACTTTTATTATTGGGGATTGATAGTATGTGAAAAATGATGAACGTGGGCGAAAACCGCGCGCAAAACGGAGTTCGTATGCTCCCGGAATCGCGAAACGAAGTTTAAAACCAAAATGGTGATCCTGATGACGTGGGGCGGTACACCCCACCCCAACCCTCCAGTTGAGGCGATGCGCCCCAGGTCCTATGTCGGCCAAAACTGGTTTAAACGATCAGAATGCGTGGAAACCATCAAAAATCGCATCTCTTCGACCATAGACGACCTCCAGGCGAAAAATTTGCTTCCTAACACCTCTAATCTTCAAATCAAAGCCCCTTAAACATCCGGATCATCCCAGGAATCATATATACGAGTCCTGATCGCTGTTTAACCGCAGAAATTCGTCAGAACAGGTAACGGTTCGTTTTAACCTTCTAGTTTGATTTTGATTGATTAGATCTTGATTTTGAACGTAATGAGATAGTTAGGATTGTTGATTATTGCCTAGATGATGGCTAGGATTGATTATAAACGAAGAACACGAAGTTCTAACGGTTAAATCCTTGTTTTGATCCGTTGTAATGCCAGATTTCATGAAATCATAACTATGATTATAATGGTTTAAACCATTTGATTATGACAATGTAGGTGATTAGTTTGATTAATCTTTGAAATGCAAAGGTTAAATCTAAGTGTTTCAAACTAATCACAATCATTAACATACTCATTGGAATGATTATCTGATGTTTGTGATAACAGTCAGATTAGTATGTTAAATCTGGTTATTTCACCTATTCTGATGCTACATTGTGATATTTCATGATATTTGGGTAATCAATAATAAGGATTAATCACTCCTAAGCCATTAAATCATCTAGAAACTGTTTTAGCATTATAATCAACAACATTAACTATTTGGTCAATCAGAGATTATTCTGATTAATCAAACATGTCATCAACTTTGAATTAGGAATCTAATGCAATGTAGGTTCCTACATTATCATACATTGTATGATATAACCTTAAATTAATTAATTATATAATTAATATCGAGTTGATGATTTAATAAGCAATGTCTTTGACATTGATCGTTTAGAAGGATCTAATCAGTAAACTAGAACATAAATAACTTATTAAAGATAACTAAATGCAGAATCATCTATATACTATCAGTTTGGTGATACTCTGCTACCTTTATACTATCAGGTGAGTTTCGTACAACCCCTTTTATTTTTAATTTTTTATAAACATCGAGGAAACTCTGCAAACTGTTGTCTGAACATATGATATGCATCAATGATATCTGTGTGATTTCATGTGATTTTGTGGGATTTCATGGGATTTTGCCTGTAGACAGTACTCTATCATGGAACTGAAAGTCCTCATTTTTGAACTGTATCTAGTGAACTCATGTGTGGCCGAGCAGAAAACATTGATAGTACTATTGGTTGACACCCCATTCGCTGGGAGGGTTGCATCTCCCCTTGTGTGAATGTTGTTATCTGTTTCTTGAATTTCTTAATGGTATGATAGACATTAAGATAATGAGGCATTAAGATATGTACCGAAGGGTAATATCTTGAGACAGACTAGACGTCCGAAAGGAACTAGATACAGGTCCCATGGTTATCCGGAACTGAACTTTTGAGAACGTGCTTATCATATCATATTGTTTTAAAATGAACTGTCGATCTCACCGGCTTTGTGCTGACGTTTCAAATTTAAATCTTTTTGCAGGAAGACAGTGACACTCGGTGAGGCAGCACTTCAAACACTAGTAATTAAATAAGTCAGTTGTGTAATAAACTTAGTTGTAAATTATGATACTGATTGTAATGACGAAACCCTGTATTGTATTTATTTTAAGTTAATCTGTGTGCTTATGATATCGGTTCAAGTAAGTCACCCCTCACCTCGGAGACATCACCACTATGCTTCCGCTACCGGTTTGGTGACGTCAGACCAGACACGAGGTGACGAGAGGTGGGGGTGTGACACCTTCTCTATTGTGTTCTCGGTGACACATATTCCTTTTCGATGACGTTCTCGGTGGTTCCCTTTTCTTCTTCGAAAAACCCACCGAGAAACCCTAATCTACCATTAATCCTTCCATCAAGCTTAATGCAAAGCTTAACTTCCCCTTAATCTTTTCTATCCCATCATTTGATTTGACCCTTAGTGAATGTTTCTTAATTGCAGTCCTGAGTATTGTTCGATTCTACCCGCATTCACCCTTTCAGATCAAAAGAAATTGAAATAGATACTAAAATCATACCTCAGTCCTTCGTTATTCACTAAGTTCCACCAAGAATCTTTACTAGAAAAGAAAACTCTCCCGACTTCGTTTTGATTATCTTGTTTTCTTTTTCTTTTTGGCTAAAGGTATTGTGAAAATGAACCACCGAAAACCCTTTTATATTCAATTTGATTCGATCAAGAATTCATTTTCTTATTTACCGAAAACCAATACCAAAAAAAAACCCTCGACCGAAAACCCATTTTAAAAAGGTGTTAATTAAAATGGATGAAATTGCTTCGAACATTTGATTAATTTGTTCTTGAATAGGCAAAGACACAAAGGAAAAATGAAATAAACTAATAATAATAAAATAAAAAATAAAAATAAATAAAAAATAAAAATAAAAATAAAGAAATAAAAATAAAAATTATTAACAAGTTTCAAAAAACAAAGATAAACAAATTAACTTAATCACTAAATAATAACAATTTGATCAAACTAGGTCAATAACAATTAGTTACTGATAGTTCAGTTTGGGATCAGATCGCTATGAGACAACCCAATTCCTCATTCAAAGAATAATTTTACTATGATTCAGAATTCACTGATTATCAATATTCGTTGTCTCGTTAAACTCAACTATTCTCATCATGGCATCTTAGCATATGATCTTTTAACATGTTTTGATTTTATTTTAACAAGAAAAAGATCTTTCAATTTCAAGGTAAAACCTATCCATACTCAGGATTTATTTAGGATTCAGTTTTTCACATTGATTTGCTTTTAATGCGCTGAGATGTCCAGGTCTATACATCGTATAACGAAGGAGTCTCATGCATATGTTATGTGGAATTTTGTGGATGCGCTAAAATCCCATGAAACTAAATAACATTGGAATATTCATGCATATGTGTATTGTGGACATTTGGAATTTGGCAGATGCACTAGGTTTTCATTTCATTCTTGAAAAACCCATGCATAGTCTTATGGATAAAAATCAAGAGGTGTAGAATTCAACTCTCAATCCATATTTGATGGAACTCAGTTTTGTGCAAACCTTATATGAAACTGATCAATCAAATTCTTGTGCATTATTTAGTTTGACCACACAGCTAGAACCCCTTTGAGAATTGTTAAGCCTATTGACATATCATGTGAGCATTTTATTCATCTAAGGCTTTGATTTTCATTGATTGAGAGATTGGTTTGTCCTATTTCACGAATTCATATCACCTCCCAACTTTCAAGACACCAACACCTAGAAACCTAGAGACACTTTACCTGGCTACTAATCTTCCCCTAAATTTGTGCAAAAAAAATAAAATAAATAAAAAATTCAAATAAAAGGTAAAAGTAAAGTTTATGTACAAATTTACTTATGCAAAGAAGAAGTTAATCAGAAAAACGAAGCATTTTCAGCAGTTCAGTTAACACATTGAACCGGTATCGGTCAACAGCTTTAGTAAAAAGATCAGCAGTCTTAACTGATGTGTCAACTTGCTCTAAATGGATTAGATTTCTATCCAAACAGTCACGAATGAAATGAACCTTGATGTCTATGTGTTTGGTCTTATAGTGCTGGACTGGGTTTTTGCAAATTTGTATTGTAGCATCATCATCCCAAAAAATAGAGGAGTTAAGAAATTCCAAACCGTAATCCAGCAATTGATTTTGGATCCAGATGACCTAGGAACAACACGCAGAAGCAGCCACATACTCTTCTTTAGTAGTTGAGGTTGAAACGGTATGTTGTTTCTTACATTGCCAAGAAATGAGTCTGTCCCCCAAGAATTGACAACCACTAGACATGGATTTCTTGTCAATATCACAACCTCCATAGTCACTGTCAGAGAAATCATATAGATGAAACTCAGAATTTTTGGGATACCAAAGACCAAGCCTAGGCTTTCCCTTGAGATACCGAAAGATTCTTTTGACAGTATGTAAATGAGAGAGTTTAGGATTAGCCTGATAACGAGCACCTTGACACACGGCAAACATAATGTCTGGCCTGCTTGCAGTTAAGTACATCAAGGAGCCAATCATTGAACGATACATAGTGTGATCAACCGACTGACCATCTTCATCAATATTCATCACTGGGCGGGTTGCAATCGGAGTGTTTGCAGCTTTACAATCGTCAAACTTGAATTTTGCCAATATGTTACCAACATATTTTCCTTGATGAATCAGAATGCCGGAAGAGTCTTGACGGACTTGTAGACCGAGAAAGAAGATCATTTCTCCTAGAGAGCTCATTTCAAACTTTTTGCGCATAATTTGTTCGAACTCTTTGCACAGCTGAATATTAGTGGACCCGAAAAATAATGTCATCGACATAAATTTGCACCAAGATTTGATCATCATTCACTTGTTTCCTGAACAACGTTTGATCAATGGCTCCATGAACGTATCCATGAGATAGCAGATGTCTGTTAATGTGGCATACCAGGCGCGAGGAGCTTGATGTAAGCCATACAATGCTTTATCAAGTTTAAACACTTGTTGAGGATGATTCGAATCAGTGAACCCTGGTGGCTGAGACACATAGATGTCTTCGTTAACAACCCCATATAGAAAAGCAGTCTTCACATCCATTTGGTACACTGTGAAGTTCATGTATGAAGCATAAGCCAGAAAGATTCGTATTGCTTCAAGGGGAGCCACTGGAGCATAAATTTCATCATAATCCCTCCTCTTGTCTGTATCCTTGAACCACCAATCTTGCCTTGTTATGAACTATCACACCAGAGTCATCCTTTTTATTCTTGAATACCCAACAAGTGCCAAGTGCTTTCTTCCCTTCAGGTAGATCAACTAGCTTCCACACTTTTAGCTTGGCAAATTGATTGAGCTCTTCTTGCATTGAATCAATCCAGCTAGAATCTTGCAATGCCATCGAGATGTTTTTGGGTTCAATTTGAGATACAAAACATGTGAACATACACTCATTTTGATTTTCTGCTGCCCGGCGAGTCACAACTCCTGAGGTGAGTGGTCCAATAAACTTGTCAAGTGGATGATCTTTGTGAGTGGAAAAAGGAATTGGAGTGTCTGAAACATTTGAAGATCTAGGTAAGTTTGTTGCTATAGCAAGAGTGGCAGGATCTACCATAAACTCTTTAGGCACAGATTTGAGAAAGTCAAGTGAGATATTATCTAGAGAGGTTTCCTTAGAAGACAATGATGATGTTTCTTTATATTGGCAATTGAATTTGGAATTAGAGCTGGAGGTGGTTGTGGTGTTGGATACATGCCTGGTGGATCATTGCTGACTTCTCGATGTTTATTGGACTGTAGAAGCTCTTCCTCTAAGTAATTCTCTGAAAGGTTTTTATGGACATATGATTCTTCAAACTGTGTTTGAAAGGACTTGAAGAGTGTAGCATAATCACAAATCCATGTCGGACCGGAGTTAGCGTCGGTGGGATTTTCTTCAAGCCAGTGAACATTATATGATTCTACCACCTGTTTAGTCAATTTGCTGTACACTCTGTAAGCTGTTTTTCCAGAGTATCCAACCAAATAGCATTCAGTCCCCCGGGCATCAAATTTTGGAATAGCTTCCTGATGCAATAAAGTGCATGGACACCCAAACACACGAAAATGACCAACTGTGGGTTTATGTCCATAAATGATTTCATATGGAGTCTTCATATGTTGCTTGTTAATCAAAGTGAGATTTTGTACATAACAAGCGGTGTTAACTGCCTCAGCCTAGAAGAATGTTGGTAGCTTAGAATCACACAGCAAGGTGCGAGCTGCTTCAATAAGAGTACGATTTCTTCTTTCAGCGACACCATTTTGCTGAGGAGTGCGGGCAGCACTATATTGTCTAGCAATTCCCTTTTCAGCACAGAACTGATTTAAATAGCATTTTCAGTACCATTGTCACATTGAGTTCCTTTTACTTTTGAGTTCAACTGGATCTCAATTAACGTGACAAACTGTTTTATCAGTTCTGATGTTTCTCCCCTGTTTGATAAGAAGAATACCCAGGTAAACCACGAGAGGTCATCAATGATGTCGCACCCCGAGAAATCCCGTCTTGAACGGGGCGCGAGCAACAACAGATTGTCAGGATCGCAGTCTCCGGTCACGCAACCTGCGAGACCTATATGTCCGGTTTCATACGTACATCCAATAACTTGGATAAAACAGTTTGTAAAATCAGAGTTGCGGAAGTAAAGTATAAATTAACAAAACAGTTTAACATTCATGATTTGCGGAAGCGTTAATTTAAAACAGTTTTCAAAATGATAGGTAACAGTAGTTGCGGAAGCGATTAAAGTTGTTTATCAATACAATAAGTAACATAACAAAATGTTAACAAATGTTTAATAGTCTAAGACACATAAGCAGATGCATGCGACTCCATCCTAGCATCCTAATCCTTGTGCGCGTGCCTTAGCTACCTGAGAAAACATAAGGTCAACACAAAGGTTGGTGAGAGCACAGGTTTTTCATGAGCAATAAACATCCAATGTTTAAAGTAACAGTTGCGATTTACATATCATTACAATGCAGTATCGATTGATAGCTAGTCAATACAGTTATATTATATGCGGGGTCGTACCGAAGCTGACAGTTGTGCCTCCCGCCATGTCCATCACAAGACAATGGCAAAGTGTTGGTCAATATTGCACCCATTCCGACTTACAGTAGGGTTGGCCTCCCAGGCGCGATGGGTGGGGCTTGTCAGGCCCAAATAGTACTATTCAAGATTACCACGCTAGGCGCTACGCGCTACTAACGGTCCGTGGAGTATCGCGAGGTCTTTTAGTTGTGATGTGGTCCACACATATACATATATGATAAAGCATGTCCATACGTAAATGAAATGAGTTGTTGTTTGTAAAACAGTTTAGCATGCAATGTTTTCTCCTCCAAAGGTAGAAAAGTAAAAGGGCCGTGAACTCACCTGATAGAGTAGTTCCGGTTGTGAGTGTGTTCGCGTCTGCGAGAGCTAGCACCTGCTAGTATGCACCTATAACCATATAGGTGTGAGTATGCGTTCTGTGTTGTGTTGTATCCCATACAACCCCAAGTGTCGGTGTGCTCAACCGAGTGTGTGTGTGTGTGTGTGTTAACTAGTGGGACTCGACGAATCGTTGGTGACACGATTGTTGTGTTTATGTGCCTTGATGCACATAAGACACCATAATGCATCCTATGACTCCAATCGCACAAGTTACCATTTTTAGAAAGTTTCCAATTTAGGAAAGTATTCGTTTTAAAACTCGTTTTCACAAATCAAGGTTTCTAAATATGTTAGAAATCATTTCTAAGCATATTCCAATGCTCAAAGTTCATCAAAACGTTTTAAAACATCAAAAGCCCTCTTTTGATTTTTAAAAGTTTCCCTTTATAGTAAGTTTATACAAAACCATGTTTTTGACAAAATCAAATAGCCCAATGTGTTTCTAAACACTCCAATACATATTTAACAACATCTAGACATGTCTAACATGTCTAGATCATCACAAATCCAAGACTTGCACATAAAAGTTTCCTTTTATGGCAAGTTTGTCCAAATCATCACCAAATCAAACATAACTTAACCAAAACTCAATTCTAGCATTTCTAAATACTAAAATCAGTAAATCTATGCCAATAACACATCAAATCACCAACAAATCGTGCTCGATTGTCACATGGAGTTGCATGTGGGTTTTCACCCATTGGATGTATGATCTAACCATAGATAAACGTTTAAAACTACCTTAGATGTGCAAATCCAATCTAGAATCCCGGAACCGAAATGAAGGCTGATGATGAATCTCTTTGCTTGTGGGTAGCTTCCAAGACTCCTTCTTTAAGCTCCAATGGTTCAAGATGCTCCAAGAGGGTTTAATGATGATTCCAGGGGGCTTAGAGGTCTGGTTTCAGTGGGTTTGGTCGAGAGAATAGCTGAGTATTCGGAGAAGATGAGAGAAAACCGTATGTGGAATGAATGGGGTTGATTAAATAGGAAAATTTGATCTGCATGGCCTTCGCGTACCGCGAAGGCCGATCAAGACTTATCATCGCGTACCGCGATAGGATTCGGGAGTTTCGAGTCCCGGTTTTCTTCGCGTGTCGCGAATCCTTTTGTGATGGGGTTGTCGCGTACCGCGACGGGTCCAATTCCTTGTTTTTCGATTTCGTTGATATGATTTCGTTCGCACTCGATCCCTAACGCTTATTCTAAACATCTAATACATGTTTAACATATAATCACAAAGTAGTACATAAGTTTGATTGATCACCAACGTTCGTGAGACTCGTGTGTGTTTCGATAATTCCTCGAATTATCTTTGGTAGTTTGTGTTCGTGTCTTTCGAAGTGTTTGCACGCTTGATTAATCCTAATCAACGTGTAATGCACAATTCAATAATTCCCGGATTATCGTTTTGTGTTAGTGTTGTGTTTGCCACACTTGGTTTCCAAAACCAATGTGCAATGTACGATTCGATAGTTCCTCGAACTATCGTTTCGTAGTCGTTTGTGTTCAACTCATCTAATTAAACATAATTAAATGAAATGCAACTAGTATGAATGTGAAATGTAAAGAATGTAAGAGTTGCAATTTACCTGAAATTGCCGCGTGTCACATCATCCCCTTGTTGAAAGAAATTTCGTCCCGAAATTTGGTTGTTGTTGGTAGTGTTTGAGAAACAAGAGTGTTTGAGAAACAAAAATTTTCTGGTTGTCACATCATCCCCTTGTTGAAAGGAATTTCGTCCCGAAATTTAGTTGTTGTTGTCGACGATCGACGTTGTCTGCTTGAAAAGATGGGGATATTTGCGCATCATCTGATCTTCACGCTCCCACGTGAATTCAGGTCCGTGTTTCGAGTTCCATCGAACTTTAACAATAGGAATCTTACTCTGTTTGAGTTGTTTGACCTCACGGTTCATGATCTCTACCGACTCTTCCACGAACCGTAGTTGTTCATCCACCTGGATCTCATCCAGTGGAACTACAAGTGTCTCATCTGATAAACATTTCTTCAGATTCGAGACATGAAATACGTTGTGAACTCCGTCGAGTTCTGCTGGTAAGTTGAGTTGGTATGCCATTGGACCAATCCTTTTCAGGATCTCGAAAGGCCCAATATACCGTGGATTCAGTTTTCCCCGTTTACCAAAACGAATGACGCCTTTCCAGGGTGAAACTTTCAGAAGGATTTTATCTCCTACCTGAAATTCTAAAGGCTTTCGGCGTTTGTCGGCATAGCTCTTTTGACGATCTCGAGCTGCTGCCATGCGGTTTCTGATTTGCACGATTTTCTCCGTAGTTTCGTGTACAAGTTATGGGCCAGTGAGCTGACTGTCGCCCACTTCCGCCCAACAGATAGGTGATCGGCATTTCCTGCCATAGAGTGCCTTAAAAGGCACTGCTTTGATGCTTGTGTGGTAACTGTTGTTGTAGGAAAACTCTACCAACGGTAGGTGCGTTCGCTCTGGCCATCAGTTTGCGGGGGTATGCTGTACTCATATCCAAGCGACTTTTGCAATGATTTCCAGAAGTTAGAAGTGAATCTAGCGTCTCGATCCGAGATGATGGAGATTGGCACTCCATGTCGTGAGACTACTTCCTTGACGTAGATTCTGGCTAGCTTTTCCATTTTGTCATTTTCCCTGACCGCAAGGACATGTGCTGACTTAGTCAGTCGGTCCACAATTACCCAGATAGTGTCACATCCACTAGGAGTACGGGGTAATTTGGTAATGAAATCCATGGATATTTGTTCCCATTTCCACATGGGGATCTCAGGTTGTGTGAGTAATCGAGAGGGTTTTTGGTACTCGATCTTGACTTTCGCACATGTCAAGCATTTGCCTACATAGGTAGCGATGTCGGCTTTAATGTGTGGCCACCAGTAGAGTACCTTCAGATCATGATACATCTTATCAGATCCAGGGTGAATGGAATACCGAGATTTGTGAGCTTCATCCATCACAAGGTCTCGTAGGTTTCCGTGATGTGGAACCCAGACGCGTTCCATGAAATAATGTAAACCATCAGCTTTTACTTTAAGGTGTTGCTCCATTCCCCTTAGTGATTCGGCCGCTAAGTTTCCAGGCTTAAGTGCCTCCACCTGGGCATTACGTAACTGCTCAGGGAGGTTAGGATGGATGGTGAGCTGTAAGGCTCGTACCCTCTTGGGTTTCGGGGTATTCTTCCGACTTAGGGCATCGGCCACTACATTGGCCTTCCCCGGGTGATACTTGATAGCACACTCATAGTCATTTAGGAGTTCGAGCCAGCGATGCTGTCGCATGTTTAGTTCCTTCTGCTTGAATATGTGTTGGAGACTCTTGTGATCAGTGTATATCATACACTTTGTACCATACAGGTAGTGCCTCCAGATCTTGAGTGCAAATACCACGGCTCCAAGTTCTAAGTCGTGGGTGGTGTAGTTCTTCTCGTGGACTTTCAGTTGTCGAGAAGCATATGCGATCACCTTATCTCGCTGCATCAGTACACAGCCAAGCCCTTGTATCGAGGCATCGCAATATACTATGAAATCATCCATTCCATTAGGAAGAGATAGGATAGGTGCACTACAGAGCTTCTGCTTTAGAAGTTGGAATGCAGCTTCTTGTTTTTCAGTCCAGAGATACTTCTTGTCTTTGTGGGTTAGGGCTGTAAGGGGTTGGGCTATCTTTGAAAATCCTTCGATAAATCGTCGATAATAGCCTGCCAAGCCTAGAAATTGTCGCACCTCAGTTGGGGTCTTTGGTGCTTCCCAGTTTTTGATCGCCTCTATCTTAGATTTATCCACATGAATCCCTTGTTCGTTAACAACATGTCCCAAGAATTGGACTTCTCAAATCCAGAAGTCGCACTTTGAGAGTTTAGCATACAGCTTCTCTTTCCGTAGCAGTTCAAGAGCCAATTGAAGATGCTCTTTGTGTTCTTCCTAGGTTTTGGAGTAGATAAGAATATCATCAATGAAGACAATGATGAACTTGTCGAGGTATGGTTTGCACACTCTGTTCATGAGGTCCATGAATATTGCGGGTGCGTTAGTTAGCCCAAATGGCATGACCAAAAACTCATAATGACCATACCGAGTGCGGAAGGCAGTCTTAGGTATATCTTCCTCCTGAATCCTCAACTGATGGTACCCAGATCGTAGATCGATCTGAGAGTAGTAACTCGATCCTTGCAGTTGATCGAACAAATCCTCAATGCGAGGTAAGGGGTAACGGTTCTTGATTGTTACTTTGTTCAGCTCACGGTAGTCGATGCACATACGGAACGTGCCATCCTTCTTCTTTACAAATAAGACCGGAGCTCCCCAGGGTGAGAAGCTTGGTCTGATGAAACCCTTGTCCAGCAACTCCTGCAGTTGATTGGACAGTTCCTGCATCTCCGAAGGTGCCAGTCGATATGGTGCTCGTGCAATTGGTGCTGCTCCCGATGTAAGATCTATGCGGAACTCCACTTGTCGAGGTGGTGGTAGTCCTGGTAGATCCTCAGGGAATACGTCGGGAAAGTCGCACACGACTGGGATGTCTTCTATTTTCTTCTCCTCTTCAGTCTTGTCGGTGATAAGTGCCAGAATAGCTGTGTATCATTTTTGTAAGCATTTGTGAGCTTTCATGCACGAGATGATGTTCAGAGGAGTGTCACTCCTTTCGCCCCTTGATGTCTAGAGTTTCTCCGCCAGGGAGGGGTATGCGCACAATCTGGTCGTGGCAAATGATTTCGGCCTTGTTTTCAGACAACCAATCCATGCCCACTACAACATCAAAACTGCCTAGTGTAACCGGCATGAGGTCGATCTTAAATTTATGGCCTGCTAGCTCTAAAGTGCATTCTTTAAGAATGTGCTTAGTCACAATCAATTTACCATCAGCTAGCTCTACTGTATATTCAACATCTAAGGGTGTTGGGGTAATGGCGAGTATCTCGCTAAATTCCTTAGATATAAAGCTTTTCTTAGCTCCAGTATCAAACAAAACAGATGCATAATTATCGTTTAAGAGATACGTACCAGTTGCAAGGTTGGGATCTTTTCTGGCCTCCTTTGCCCCGATCACGAAGGCTCGTCCCTTCGGACCGTTGCTGCTCCCGTTATTGTTGTTCTTCAGATGCGGGCAGTCCCTCTTGAAGTGCCCCGGTTTTCCACATTCGAAGCAGCCCTTCGATGCCTCAAGTTGTTGTTGTTGCTGTGGCTGTGGAGTCTTTGCAAGCAGTTCACCCCTGCAGTCTTTGGCAAGGTGCCCACCTTTGCCACACCGTTGGCATCAGATGGAACCACATTGCCCCAAAACATGGTGTAAGTTGCATTTGTTACACTTGGGGTGTTTACCTGCATAGGTTCCTGGACTTTGGTTGGTTGGGATGGGTGGTGCGTATGCTTGAGACGAACCAAGCTTACGTTGTTGTGGTGGGGGTTGGAGAGTGGAAGTCTTGCTCAAGGTGTCATCCCATTTGCGTTTGCCCTTGTCATTGGTTGTGGTTACAGCACCACGGGGTGGCAAGAGTCCTTCTGCAACAGCCGAATCAGTGAGCTTGTGGGTTAATCGAACGGCTTGTTGCATGGTGATGGGGTCTGCAGAAAGTACCATTCCTTGGATCTGGGGTGGCAGTCCATCAATGTACTTCTCTATATGTTTGAAGGGTGGGGTTGCCATTTCAGGGCACAGGTGTGTCAGCTCATAAGACCGGGCCGTGTAAGCCTCAACCTCGGAACCAATCATCTTATGGTTCCAGAATTCCGTCTCCAGCTTCTGCACTTCGCCGCGAGGATAGTATTCGCGATTCAACATCCTTTTAAAATCACCCAGGGTAGAGCGTTGGCTGCATCCAACCCCAGGTTTTGAACATTGGCGTTCCACCAAGTGAGGGCAGCTCCCTCAAATGTTCCAGCAGCGAACTTGACCCTGTCATCGTTCCTGTAGTTGCTCATAGCGAAAGCTGATTCCGCCTTCTCAATCCAACGCAATAGTCCAACGGCTCCTTCAGTGCCGCTGAATGAGTGGGGTTTGCAATCCAGAAACATCTTGAACGTGCAGAGAGGAGGGTTAGGATTTGCTCCTTAGATATGCAAAGAGTAGAGTTGGGTTAAGTATCGGGTAAACGTATTGAATTGGGAATGAGTGATTGTGGTGCAAGGTGAGTATGAACAGATTCATCACCTTGGTTCAGTGGGTTTTGATTACGGGCGGCTTCCCGTGCAGCAAGTACCTCCTCAACCCGTTCGTTGATGAGTGCGTTCAGTTCAGCTTGAGTGAGGTTGATGTTTCCACGTCCTCCTGCATTCCTGCGTCCTCCACGTCTTCCAGCCATGATCTTCATAGCGAGAATAAGTGTTAGTGTTTTCCCAATGACTAATGTAGTGCGTGCAGTAGGTACTTGTAAGGAACATGTAGAGCGATCGGCTTCCACCGTCATGTGTAGTCACATGCGGTGACGATGATGACGCCATTTGTTATAGTGCGCGTAATAAGCTTGTGTGTACAATCATGTATGCCAATATCACAATACTAAGCACTAAGTGTTGTGTGGAGACTAGTGGTTACAGACTAAGTTCACTAAATGCAAACCTAATTCGCAATAACCGGAGTCTCTGATACCAATCTGTCGCACCCCGAGAAATCCCGTCCCGAACGGGGCGCGAGCAACAACAGATTGTCAGGATCGCAGTCTCCGGTCACGCAACCTGCAAGACCTATATGTCCGGTTTCATACGTACATCCAATAACTTGGATAAAACAGTTTGTAAAATCAGAGTTGCGGAAGTGAAGTATAAATTAACAAAACAGTTTAACATTCATGATTTGAGGAAGCGTTAATTTAAAACAGTTTTCAAAATGATAGGTAACAGTAGTTGCGGAAGCGATTAAAGTTGTTTATCAATACAATAAGTAACATAACAAAATGTTAACAAATGTTTAATAGTCTAAGACACATAAGCAGATGCATGCGACTCCAGCCTAGCATCCTAATCCTTGTGCGCGTGCCTTAGCTACCTGAGAAAACATGCGAGTAAAAGGTCAACACAAAGGTTGGTGAGAGCTCAGGTTTTTCATGAGCAATAAACATCCAATGTTTAAGGTAACAGTTGCGATTTACATATCATTACAATGCAGTATCGATTGACAGCTAGTCAATACAGTTATATTATATGCGGGGTCGTACCAAAGCTGACAGTTGTGCCTCCCGCCATGTCCATCACAAGACAATGGCAAATTGTTGGTCAATATTGCACCCATTCCGACTTACAGTAGGGTTGGCCTCCCAGGCGCGATGGGTGGGGCTTGTCAGGCCCAAATAGTACTATTCAAGATTACCACGCTAGGCGCTACGCGCTACTAACGGTCCGTGGAGTATCGCGAGGTCTGTTAGTTGTGATGTGGTCCACACATATACATATATGATAAAGCATGTCCATACGTAAATGAAATGAGTTGTTGTTTGTAAAACAGTTTAGCATGCAATGTTTTCTCCCCCAAAGGTAGAAAAGTAAAAGGGGCCGTGAACTCACCTGATAGAGTAGTTCCGGTTGTGAGTGTGTTCGCGTCTGCGAGAGCTAGCACCTGCTAGTATGCACCTATAACCATATAGGTGTGAGTATGTGTTCTGTGTTGTGTTGTATCCCATACAACCCCAAGTGTCGGTGTGCTCAACCGAGTGTGTGTGTGTGTGTTAACTAGTGGGACTCGACGAATCGTTGGTGACACGATTGTTGTGTTTATGTGCCTTGATGCACATAAGACACCATAATGCATCCTATGACTCCAATCGCACAAGTTACCATTTTTAGAAAGTTTCCAATTTAGGAAAGTATTCGTTTTAAAACTCGTTTTCACAAATCAAGGTTTCTAAATATGTTAGAAATCATTTCTAAGCATATTCCAATGCTCAAAGTTCATCAAAACGTTTTAAAACATCAAAAGCCCTCTTTTGATTTTTAAAAGTTTCCCTTTATAGTAAGTTTATACAAAACCATGTTTTTGACAAAATCAAATAGCCCAATGTGTTTCTAAACACTCCAATACATATTTAACAACATCTAGACATGTCTAACATGTCTAGATCATCACAAATCCAAGACTTGCACATAAAAGTTTCCTTTTATGGCAAGTTTGTCCAAATCATCACCAAATCAAACATAACTTAACCAAAACTCAATTCTAACATTTCTAAATACTAAAATCAGTAAATCTATGCCAATAACACATCAAATCACCAACAAATCGTGCTCGATTGTCACATGGAGTTGCATGTGGGTTTTCACCCATTGCATGTATGATCTAACCATAGATAAACGTTTAAAACTACCTTAGATGTGCAAATCCAATCTAGAACAGCTCCCGGAACCTAAATGAAGGCTGATGATGAATCTCTTTGCTTGTGGGTAGCTTCCAAGACTCCTTCTTGAAGCTCCAATGGTTCAAGATGCTCCAAGATGGTTTAATGATGATTTTAGGGGGCTTAGAGGTCTGGTTTCAATGGGTTTGGTCGAGAGAATAGGTGAGTATTCGGAGAAGATGAGAGAAAACCGAATGTGGAATGAATGGGGTTGATTAAATAGGAAAATTTGATCTGCATGGCCTTCGCGTACCGTGAAGGCCGATCAAGACTTATCATCGCGTACCGCGATAGGATTCGGGAGTTTCGAGTCCCGGTTTTCTTCGCGTATCGCGAATCCTTTTGTGATGGGGTTGTCGCGTACCGTGACGGGTCCAATTCCTTGTTTTTCGATTTCGTTGATACGATTTCGTTCGCACTCGATCCCTAACGCTTATTCTAAACATCTAATACATGTTTAACATATAATCACAAAGTAGAACATAAGTTTGATTGATCACCAAAATTTGTGAGACTCGTTTGTGTTTCGATAATTCCTCGAATTATCTTTGGCAGTTTGTGTTCGTGTCTTTCGAAGTGTTTGCACGCTTGATTAATCCTA
Source organism: Mikania micrantha (assembly GCA_009363875.1). NCBI lineage: Eukaryota > Viridiplantae > Streptophyta > Magnoliopsida > Asterales > Asteraceae > Mikania > Mikania micrantha. Next base: position 36,357,451 of record CM018694.1, on the reverse strand, counting down.
ATCAACGTGTAATGCACAATTCAATAATTCCCGGTTTATCGTTTTGTGTTAGTGTTGTGTTTGCCACACTTGGTTTCCAAAACCAATGTGCAATGTACGATTCAATAGTTCCTCGAACTATCGTTTCGTAGTTGTTTGTGTTCAACTCATCTAATTAAACATAATTAAATGAAATGCAACAAGTATGAATGTGAAATGTAAAGAATGTAAGAGTTGCAATTTACCTGAAATTGCCGGGTGTCACAAATGATCACCAGACAATAGGATTTATGAGACACTGAGAACGTTGATTGGACCAAAAATATCCATGTGAAGCAGTTGCATGATCGAGTCGATTAAGTTTATCAATTTGATCTTGTGTGGATTTCGATGTTGTTTCCCCTTTTCACAATCAACAAATTTTTCAACTGAGAAGAAATCTTTGACTAGTAAGTCTCTGTCCAGCTGATTCTTTGCCAAATGATTGAGGTTCTTCATATTAGCATGACCCAGTCTTCGGTGCCATGGCATGGCATCATGAGTAGCTATCTTAGAATAGAGACATGTGGCATTTGAGGAAGGTTTCAAGCTCATATCAATGATATAGGAATTTCCCTTTCTTGGAGAACGTAGCAAAATCCAATCGTCAAGAATTACAAACCCAGGTTTGAGAATTAGACACTCCTTGTTGGAGAAGTGAGTGGAGTATCCTTTGTGCAGATCTGTGATACACTCAGCAAACTGTGGGAAAGTTCTACAACGAAATTTACATAAGAGAAGACATAGTTCCATGAGTGACAGTTCCTCTTTTTGAAATGATTCCTTTTTCTCCTCCTGCAAAGAGGACATTTCCACCACTAACATCACACATGTCAGAAAGTTGGGAAATGTCTCCTCTCATGTGCCGGGAACAATCACTGTCTACGTACGATCTCTTGTAGTTTGAGTTGCTTGATTGTCCCTGCACATGATACCAGGTTAATGAGATTTGGCAACCCATGCAAATTTAGGCCTAAGTTTTAAACGTTTGACAGTAACAGCAGAATCATTTGAAAGTGATTTGATTTTCCAACATTGTTTAGCATTTTCCAATGTGATTCCAGCCCTTTTACCCTGTTTATGTGAATAAACATCTTTTAAAGGCATTGTGATTTTGTTATTGTGATATGACCACCGATGTTTCTTGTTTTCGTTCCAATCATTATCAACTGGTTTAGATTTAAAAGAATGAAATTTTCTTGCCTCTTTTTTAACAAATCTGTTAGACTTAAAATTTCTTTCTTTTCTGGTTAAGCGAGGTTGATTTATTGGAGTTTTATAGAAACGGTTTTGTTTTTTACAATTCCGAGCAATATGACCCGGAATAACGCAACTAAAACAAGTCTGTTTCTTTTCTTGACAGTACCCATTCACATTAGATTTCACATATTTCTATGATGTGGGTTTGTCAGAATGAAAAACATGAGATGAGTCATCATGTGTGATTTTAACAGTTGGGTTAGTTGACCCATCCAAGGATAACTTATCCTTGACTTCAACCTTTGACATGTCATCATGATTTCCTGAAAGTAACACATTTGGAATGAAAGGGTCTGCATTAAAATTCAAATTCGAGTTCAAACAAAGTTTTTCAGAAACACAATAATCATTATATTGAAAAGGCTCAACACAAGTTTTTGGTAATTGATTTGAAACAGAAAAATCAACATCACAATCTGAATCGTAATCAGAATCAACATCTTCTATCAGCATAGTGTTATAAAGATCTATTTTGTCTGCACATGAAATAGAGTTATTAGAACAGTTCACATGGTCAGTTACAACATTATCATAACCCTCTGATTGTGATACAAAAACACCATATTTCATGTGTTTTTCTCTCTCCTTTTCTTCCTCCGACAAAGGCATACTAGAAAATTATCATTATATCGTGGAGGCATTTCATTAAAACCCAAACCCCTTTGTTTTTTATTTGACAACTGCTTATCCAACAAAAGATGCATTTTTTTACTGGTTACATCAAATTTTTTAATAGAATGATCTGAGTCATTTAAGCTTTCAGATAACATTTCAATTTTAGCAGAGTTCTTGAATTTGCATTTTTGCATCTCTGAGATGACAACCCTTTTCACTTAATTCTGATTTTAATCGAGAGATATCTGTCTTTTGTGCTTCAATTTTTTCTCTAAAAAGTTTTTCATTTTTTGTTAGAGCACTTTTGGATCTCTTGAGATCATGTATATCTTCGATTAATTCAGAATTATGACTGCGATATCGTTCAACTTTATCAATGCAAGACTGGGAACACAAATTTAAATGTACCTCAGAGGTAACTGAATTTGCAATGTCTGCCATAAATTCATGAGGTTCTTCCAAACTCAGAGCTTGAAGTTGATCACTCCAACTGTGTCCACCAGATTCTTGAGCTACCAGTGCTTTGCCATTTTCTGAAACAGATGATGATGTCGCATTTGAATTGCCAGATTTCTCCATCCTGGGTTTCTTGCATTCTTTGGCAAAGTGTCCCTTTTCGTGGCAGTTAAAACATCTGAGTTCATATTTGTTGAATCCAATTCTTTGATTCTTGTCTGCCCACTTATTCTTTCCAGTTTTTCTGATGAAAATTTTGGCTCGGAACACAGCCATAGCCATTTGCCAAGTGACATCCATTTTTTCAACATCTTCTGGATGAATCTGATCTAGTTCAGCAGATACCATGCTTGTCTGATTCAAGTCTCCAGCCATAAAAGCGTTGTAACTTTTCATGAAAGCAGTAAATAAGACTAGATTTTCCTCCATAGCTGGTGTGTAGATTTGAAGAATCGATCACGAAATTCTACGATTCTATCATAAACGTGCGGAATCCGTTTTGGTAATAAACGTTTTGAATGTGGATCTCCAGTTCGGATAATTGTCCAAATTGTCCAACACAAGTCCATTGTTAGTCAACCATTCTACGTTCCAGTTCTTGTGTGTCATATTTAACTTTTATGTTTAGAACATCAAAGTTTAACCTTTCAAAACAAAACGGCTCAAACCTTGTCTTAACGTCCGAATTAGGTCTTGAAACCTATCCCAAATGATCCGGAAGGCCCAAAATAGGTAAACAAGGTTTACTTGAACTTTTAAAATGGTATATTTCTTGCAAAACTCTTCGAACAAACCTATTGGAAGTTCTCCCAAACCTTTTCACGAACATTTTGAGGTTTTCACGAACCTTTTGAGGTTTTGGCGAACCTAGGAAGGTTTTGGCGAACCTAGGAAGGTTTTGGCGAACCTAGGAAGGTTTTTGGCAAACCTATGACGTTTTTGGCTAACCTACGACGTTTTTGGCGAACCTAGAGGTTCCCACGAACCTATTTCTCACGAACCTATGTAGGTTCGGCTCTTAGGTTCGTCAAAGGTTCGGCAGATCGCACGAACAGATCTGCAAATCACTAAAATGGCTCTAGAATCTTCATTTTTTGGAGTTAGAAGGCCTATGAGTAGTCAAAATCTTCTTATTTTCGAGGCGCATCTTTCTATCGGATCAAAACTTGCAAGAACTTGATAATTTTTCGTAGATCTGGCTTTTTGTTGACAAAAACGTGAAGAACTTCAAGAACACCTCCAAGATGATGAATTTTCTGATCAAATTACTTGAGATTGATGTCCAAATAGTCGTAGAATCGAGCCTAACGCTCTGATACCCCTGTAGATTTGAAGAATCGATCACGAAATTCTACGATTCGATCATAAACGTGCGGAATCCGTTTACAACTAGATTTGGATCAACAATGACATGGTAATCTATCATGAATCTGAATTTGTCATTAACATTCAAGTGATTACAACGAATCAAACGTGAAATACAACACTTGAATATACGAAAGAAACAAAGATGAAGAGAGTCTTGATCTTGAGCTTGAGAGAGAATTTGACTTTGTGTGTGTGAATTGTGAGCTCCAGATCTCCAAGTCTTCCAAGTCTACCTATATATAGGTTTCAAAAGGTTTGCCAAAGGTTTGCCAATAGGTTTGCCAAACCTTAAACCATGTGAACACCAAACCTTTTAGCCATCTATCATAGCCAAACTTTCTTGGATCTTTAGCCAAACCCTTAATCATATTCAACAGACTATGATTTCATATACAACAAGCCAGGTTCACACATTAAATGCAGCTTTCACACATAAAATGCACTAACATGGTGCAGTTACAATTTTACTATCACTACCTCCCTATGATGCAACATTTAATTCTCTAGCTGGAGTATGTGGTTTGACAGACGTTGCTCCAGTTGAGCTTTGAGATAGAAAGGCACTGTTCGAGTTTCCAACTCCAGCTGCACTTTGGCTGCTGTTGTGATTCAAGGTTCGCTGTTTATCATCCATTTCATAGGACTTAATAATAGAAATTAGTTCAGTTAAATTGATTCTATGTAAATCCTTGGTTTTCTTAATCAAGGCAACGTTCATATCCCAGCTTCGAGGTAGAGCATTCAACAATTTTTTATTGATCTCACCATTAGACAGAAAAATATCTGCTCCTCGCATCTCGGTAATAAGACAAACAAATCTTTGAAGTTGAGTTTCCAAGCTTTCCCCAAGAACATGATTGAACATGTTAAATCTTTGATTTAACATCTCTCTGGCTCTCTTTCATATCGTTGTTTCCTTCATACATTTGAATCAACGCTTCCCACAGTTCTTTAGCCAAAGTACATTCCTTGAAACCTTGAGCAATGTCAGGTCCTAGTGCCATGGTTAATGATGCTAGTGCCTTATCATCTTGTTCTACCATTTCAAAGTCATCATCAGTGTATTCTTCAATCGGCTTGGGAACCCTAGTAGTGCATCCATCCGGAACATACATAGGTACCCTTTTTCCTCTCTGAATGGATCTCCATATCTTAGCATCTGAGAAGTTAGCATGATTTTCGAAATGCTATTTCCACTCAGTAAACCCATCGGCATGTAGTAGTCTTGGAACCTTGTAGCTGTGCCCATCTGAGAATCTAGTTGTAGATACATGGTGTTTTGATTTTGAGCTTCCATCGTAATAGACAACTACTGAACTGATGAAAATTGTTAATCAACATTGAAAAATAATCAACATCGAAAACAGTAAGGTCAACCAAAAACAGTAAGTTCAGCTGAGAACACCAAACTTCACCGAAAACTCCAGGTTCAACCGAGAACACCACTTTCTGCCGAGAACAGCTAATTCAACCGAGAACACCTGGATTAGACGAGAAAAACCCTTCAATCGAGAATTCTTTTCGATAGACAGTGATACTATCGAAAACACTTATTCCGTTGACCAAATCTTCAGTGTAATCCCTTGATTTTCTCCAACCAATTAATTCAACCCACAATTTACGGAAATTTGAATCAAATCAAACTTTCTCAATTATCTTCTTTCCTGAATAACCTGGAAGAAACTTCAAAGAACACCAAGAACACCAATATGTTTTCTTCAAAAATCAATCTTTGAATCGTTTGACACTCAACCGCTTTTCTTGATATTTGATATCGAATGAGCCTCGAACTAGTTCGAATGGCTCTGATACCAATTTTAAGTCCCAATCACTTGAATCTTAACAATTCGATATCAAAGCAAACTAACTAATGAGCAGAAATCAATAACTAGTTTATTAAGAAATCAAGACAAACATTCAGAACTTGCATACGAGATTGTATTAATCAATAATCACTCGTCTGATATAAGAACAATAAAAGAACAATGAAGAGCAAAATATGAAGAGTAACTCTCTAAAAATACTGAATGAATGCTTAACCTTCATAATGAAACAAAAAGAAATATATATAATCGGAAATCTATGACCGAGAACCAAAAACAAAATCAATACCGAGAACACTTAATACCATCAATAATATCCACCGAAAACCAGTCAGATCCACCGAGAACAATTCATCTTACCGAAAACATGTTGACATCACCAAAACAAATAATTCCATGATATCACAATCCTTATAGTATTGGTCCTTACAATTTTGATTAAGAAACACTCAGAGGTTGAGAAGATAACAAAAGACAAAAATAATCAGATTTCATCTTTGAAAAATGAGAAGTTAGATTTACTAGCTCAATTTGACTTGCTGCAAGAAAAATATACTCCTTGTAAATATGAACTATCTGAAACTACGGCTAGATGTGCAAAGTGGGAGTAATCCTACAAAGGGTTTCAGTTTCATCTAAAGACGCATGATCAAAGGAAGGCCAAGTTTGACATTGGGTATAATCACACATCTCCTGCTAATGATTATACTCTAATTGACAAAAATAAGGAGGTTACTATAACTGAGCCTAATTCTCCAACCTTTCTTCCATACATCATTCCTGGAATAATCAAGTCTCCTCCTAAGGTATATCCTTCAGGAATAATTCAAAAATTTTTTATATCCTACTAATAAAAATTTGGATGCATCTGACGAGAAAATTCATCAGAAGAGGCTAACATGAAAGTTTATATATAATTAATGAAGATTGTTCAATCAATGAACACATCATCAATTTCTTAAGATGCATAAGTTTTGGAAAAAGTTCATGTCTATAAGGATGTTATACTCAATGAGAAGCAATCATTGGTTAATATCAAGTTTTCACATTCTGATCCTCATCCTCCTTATCGTATAATGAAAGCAAACAAACCTTTCATTTCTAAATATTTTGCACTATCTCTAGCCTGCACTAAGTGTTTCAAGTATAACCACACTACTAAGAAGTGATGGTCAAAAACACCACTTGAGAAACTTAGAAACAAAATAAAGGTTGAAAAAGCCTCAACTTCAAAAGTATCACCTCCTAGGAAGGTATCTCCAATGATGTTCAATAATGTCCTGCACTAATTAAAAAAATGTGTTCTAAGTCCTGCATTGAGACATGTGCCAACATTAAGAAGGCAAATGTGTTGCTGGAAGAAAAGAACATAGAACTTGAACATCTTTTGATTTAGAAAAACTGAGAGTTATTCTTCAACTGTTGGACCTTCTTCCTTTCAATCCCCAATAGTTATCCCTCCACGTTATTCTTCAATTGCTGTTAACACACTGTTTATGAACTCATAGATTGATGTGTTAAATCAAAATCAACAATAGTTGATCATGATGATGCAACAAATGATGAATAATGTGCACAAATAAACTAATTCTTAATTCTCTTCTTTACTCTAAATAAAAATTTTAGACCCATATCTAACCTATTGTATTCAATCCTTATATAATGAGAGTTTCTCCATGCTTGAATAATTTATGGTTCGTGGATAGTGGAGGCTCTAGACATATCACTGGATGCTGATCTATTCTCAATAATTTCACTCCAAAGAATTGTAGATCTGTGTAGTTTGGAAATGATGCAAAGGTTTGGATAGTTTGGTCTTGCTCTATCTCAAGAGGAAAATTGCACTTTAATGACGTTAGCTTAGTTGAAATCCTCAAGTTTAATCTCTTGTCTCTCAATTAGTTAACAAAAATTACAATTGATTTTTCACTAGAGACAATTACAAAATCCTCTTCCCTGAAATAAACTCTAAAATAAAGGTCTTAATAGACCAACACACTCTCTTGATTTCCAATAGAAGTGGAAATGTCTATGTTGTCAAGATTAAAACTGACTCTGAGTCCTCAACTCCCATTTGCTTCATTGCCAAGGCTTCATCTTCTTAAAATTTCTTATGGCACAGGAGATTCAGCCATCTAAATCATCAAACCCTTCATAAGCTTTCTACTCTTTCACTCGTAAAAGGATTATCTTCCAAAGAATTTCACTTTGATGGTCAATGTGACTCTTGAATAAAAGGGAATCAACATAAATAATCTCATAAGTCAATTGAGAGATCAAAAATAACAGCTTTTCTTCATATGCTTCACATGGATCTGCTTGGTCAATTGAAGATGGCTTGCTTAGCTATAAAGAAGTATTGCTTAGTTGTTGAAGCTGCTAAAACTATGTTAGCTACTATGTCTTGAACAAATTTCACATTGTGAAAAGGCATAACAAGATTGCTTATGAAGTCCTTCACAAAATAAAACCTCTCATCTTATTCTTCAGAGTTTTTGGATGTCCTTGTTTTATACTAAGCACAAAGGATTATATGTCCAAGTTTGCTACAAAGGTGGACTTAGGATACTTTGTGGGATATTCTCAAACTTCAAAATGTTGTAATTCTTTCAATCTTAGAACAAAGATTGTTAAAGCAACCATAGATGTAAAATTCAATGAATTTTCATCTCCTTCCTTTCCTTTCCTGCCACACTTGAAGATTTGTTTGATCTTGTTAATCATACATATCTTCCTTCTGTGTCATCTTCACCTCTTCCTTCTGAATCTTGTCAAACTTCTAAAGATCTCCTATCTATTGAAAATTTATTAGGTTCCCTCTCTATCTTTCCAATCACTTCTCACCTAAGAAATTCTCAAGTTCATGTTGAGCATGTGTCAACATCTTGATCTCGAATTTTTGGACAATACACCAATTGTAGATTTGAAGAATCGATCACGAAATTCTACGATTTGATCATAAACGTGCGGAATCCGTACAACTAGATTTGAATCAACAATGACAATGTAATAGATCATGAATCTGAATTCTTCATTGATATCCAAGTGTTTACAAACAATAAACGTGAAAATACAACACTTGATTATACGAAAGAAGCTAAGATGAAGAGAACTCTTGATCTTGATCTTGAGAGAGAAGTCTCGAACTTGAGAGAGAAAGTTGCTTTGTGTATGTGAAATTACGAGCTCTAAACCTCCAATCTTCCAAGTCTACCTATATATAGGTTTCAAAGGTTTGCCAAAGGTTTGCCAATAGGTTTGCCAAACCTTAAACCATGTGAGCACCAAACCTTTTAGCCATCAATCATAGCCAAACCTTCTTGGATCTTTAGCCGAACCCTTAATCATATTCAACAGACTATGATTATGAATACAACAAGCCAGGTTCACACATTAAATGCAGCTTTCACACAAAAAATGCACTAACATACTCCCCCTTGAACCTTGTTGTTGTATATGCTCAAACATTTTGTGCATCAGGGAACATATATGCATCAACATACTCCCCTACAACCTTGCTATCAACATACTTCCCTTCAGTTGTAGCTGTTATATTTTCACACAGAAAATACATCAGTCTCTTTGTTTCTACTTCACCCTCTCAATCTTAATTTCATTCTCTTTCTCTCCCTCTCTCTCTCTCCATCTTATGTCTTTCTTTTTCAAGATTCACTTGCTGAGGACTGCAGTGATATCTTCAACACACAGATCTTCATCACTCTTATCACCTGCATCAGTTGATACATAATCAAAATTAAATCTTTTGCTTCCAATTTCTCTTTGTCACTTATTAACAGTAAATCAATTATAGTGTTTACAAAGAATTAGTAAGTCACATCAGATAGTCTAAAAGAAAATTGAAGAAAATTTATATGAATTTTTCAATGATTTGAATAAACTCCCCCTAAAGCTATGAATTACAAAATTGCATATCCTAGAATCCTACAAAATTTGTATTCTAACTAAAAAAATAAATATGTTTCTGATGAGAAAGATCCAAACATGAGATCATATTGTATTCATACTTTAGCATTACTTATTGATTGTTAATGAGATTTATTTAGTCGATGCACAAGCCTAGGACGATTGCCAGTATATAGGTCCACTTTAAATCTTACCACTTGTTGTGAATTTGGATTAATGAAAACCAATGATGACAAGACTTTGTGTTCCCCACTCACTTGAACACATCCCCGCTTTGTGAAACATCAACCAATAGTGATGCCAATTTAAATTATAAGTTCAAATTCTTGATTAGTTTGATCATGCAAAAATAAAGCAGAATATCTTTTGTGAAATAACAAAGTGTAAAATTATACAGAATGTTCAAAATCCAGTAACAAGATTGATACTTCCGTATGCGCAGATGAAACCAAGATATTGAACCAAAAAATAATTTAAATTTAAAACCTAGCAATCAGATTGATACTTCCGTATACACATAGAATTCCCAAGTTCTAAACAAACCAAGAAAATAAAAGTAGAATGTCCAAAACATAACAATCAGATCGATACGTAAGTATGCACAGAGAATGTCCATGTTTTGAACTAAAATAAAAGAAAAAAAATGAACTCAGAATTTCTTTTGAAAAAGAAACACATGATCAAACTAATATATGTACTAATACAATTAGCAATCACTAAGGCAAATGACCATGCACTCAGGACAAAGATCGAACACTGTGTTCCAAGTAATGTGTCCCACAAAGAATGATTATGGCATTAGTCTACAGAAAACACAACTAAAGACCTACCAACATATCATACTGATTGCATTGTGATCGCTTTGTGTTTGATCTTGTATGATACAAGTAAGCTTCAGAATGTTACAATGTACAATCATATCTCAATGATCGGATCGATTTCTCAATTTTCTACTTTTATATTGTTTTTGATTTTTTTAAATTTTCTCCCCCTAAAATGCTAAAAATGAAAATCTTTTTGATTTTTAGAATTTTATAAGTACCTAGAAAAAATCAAAATTCCCCGAAAATTGACAACCGATATGATTTACCATCTTTGTAAAACATTATGATCAATGTGACTTGAAAACATCAAGAAAATATGACAATGTAATTCCAAACCTGTCAAGTTCTCCAGAATAATATGACAGTTAAAGAATTAGAACGATTTTACCAAATACACGCCAGGAAGTGTCACTATCAATGAGCTCTCCTCCAATTGATAGGTCCTCTTGAAATCCTCCTGCACACACTCACAAACCATTAGATATCTTTAGTCACCCAAGCCTTCGAGGTCTTGAGTTTTCCATGAAAATCCATAACCGAAATTTAATCTATTTTCCAGTTGAAACTAAAGAAGTTTCCTTTGAAACTTTGTTTGTTTTTGGTATCCACAACTGTTCCTGTTCAAGTGCATTTTTAAGATAATACTTATCTTGAATCACCACATTGTTGTTAAACACCAAATTAGTCATTAAAGGTTTTGAAAGTTTCAACTTTTCGTCATCCGAGGCTTTCACAAGTTCTTCCTTGTTTTGATTTGGCATTTTATGTCTTTTAGGAATGAACTTTGAAACCTCTGTGACACAAGACTTGACATTACTAACTTGTCCTTGTAACTCACACAGATAAGGACAATTAGCAATAATATGCCCTCTTGTTCCACACTCAAAACATATTCTCCTCTCCACAAACCTAGGAGAATAGTTTTGTACAAACCTATGGTTTTGGTGATTTACCACTGGTGAACCATAAACCAATCTTTGATTACTTGTTGAACCCATATGAGTCAAATGTGACTTCTTATCACTTGACGTGAGAGACTCAAAGTTCAACTTTTCACATCTTGTGGGACTTAGTGAAATCTTGTCTTTGTTCCAAGACTTTGAAGTATCACACTTTGATTCCACTCTGTTTGATGCACATGATGATTTCACAACCCATTTTGATTGAATTTGACGTTTAGGTTTTGAACTTGAAAAACCATTTTGTTTTGAAAAATTCATATTTTCATTTTTTGAAAACTTTTTAATTTCAACCAATGGAGTTTTGAAAGAAACTTTCTTTTTGGATGATGATGCAGAGTTTGAAACACATGATTTTACATCATCAAAGATATTATTGTGAGAATCATCATAATGCTTATGTACATCCATCAACCCACATCTGTACAATGTCTCCTCATCATTTTCCTCAAAAGTACAATCTTCAATGATCGGAGGAAAATTTTTATAAGCACAAATTGGAGACTTTCCCTTATTGAGAGTGTTATCTATTGAAATTTCACTATCACTTGATTTCTCAATAAGAGGACTTGAAGAAATTATAGAATCATGATGATTCTCCAATATGTGCGTGATTCTGTCAAAGTCCCTTTTTGCCTTGTCCATTTTGATTTTAATTTTATTTACTGCATTTGTCAATTCAACATTTACTTTGCTCAAAATGTCAAGTTTATGTTCAGAAACATTTTCATTGGCATTTGACTTTGACAAATCATCAGTCAACATTTGAACCTGTAACTTCAAATCTGCAATCTGTTTTGAAGAAAACTTTTCATTTGATTTTAAATCCATGTATGCTTTATTGCAGTTTGATAAGTCACATTTCAAATTCATGTTTTCTTCCTCCAAACTCCAAATTTTTCCCTCAAGATTTAAACATTTAGAGCATGAGAATTTAGAAAATGTACCTAAACTTACCTCTTTATCTGAAATGGCATGACAATGGTCTTCACTAATGCTGGTAGTTGTTTCAGAAAAATCATCAGAGGCATCCTCATAAACACTCTCATCCTCTGTTGACACCACTTCAACACTTGAAGTTTCATCCTTTGACTTCAAAACATTATCTTCATACCTCTTCATCTCACTTTTGATATCAGAATCATCAAGAATGTGTGTATCTTCAGTTACATTACATCTCTTATATAGAACTTCATTCATCTGTTTGCTATCTTCAGACATTTCAGGTTCAATTGTTTTATCAGATTCTGACATTGAAAAAACCTCACTCTTCTCTTCATCAGTTGCTTCCATCCTTAAATTCACACTTGTCTCAATAAAATCTTCAGTTTTCAGATCATCTTCCTTTCCTTCATCAACATCTTCTTTTTCTTTCTTAGCACTCACACTTGCCTTTAACATGTTTCTTTGTTCATCAATCCACGAGAAATCAACAATTTTCACAATCCATTTTCCGGTTTTCCTTATCTCCGATTCCATTTTATCAACCACATCTTTGAAATTCATTAATTTGACATGATGAAAAATTTCAGTTTCCTTCATTCTTTCAACAAAATCACTCCATCGATAAGGTAAGAATTGCGTAAACTTCTCAACAATTTGCCCATCAGTGATATCAAACTGAAAATATGTCAATTCTTGCATAAGTGGTAAAAGACGATCATAAGCATCATTGCTCTTCTTCGCAACATGATTGTTGTATGCAAGTTGTAACAAACTCCACTTTGCACATGAATGTGGCATTTGTTCAAAATCAGTCTTTTTAATATCTTTAGAAATGATCACCGAAAACAAGTCACACAATTCGCTTTCTTGATTAAATTCAAACAATTGATCTTCATTCAGTTTTGATGTCCCAAAATTATCCTTTGATTTCAGACATGGTTTCTTGTATTGATTGTACAATAACTTATGATAATTTTCATCCGCTTTAGCAATAAACGTTTCGAATGTGGATCTCTAGTTCGGATAATAGTCCAAATTGTCCAACACAAGTCCATTGTTAGTCAACCATTCCACGTTCCAGTTCTTGTGTGTCATATTTAACTTTTATGTTCAGAACTTGAAAGTCTAACCTCTCAAAAACAAAACAGCTCAAACTTCATCTTAACGTCCGAATTAGGTCTTGAAACCTATCCCAAATGATCCGGAAGGCCCAAAATAGGTACACAAGGTTTACTTGAACTTTTAAAATGGTATATTTCTTGCAAAACTCTTCGAAGAAACCTATTAGAGGTTCTCCCAAACCTTTTCACGAACCTTTTGAGGTTTTCACGAACCTTTTGAGGTTTTTCACGAACCTATTGAGGTTTTGGCGAACCTAGGAAGGTTTTGGCGAACCTAGGAAGGTTTTGGCGAACCTAGGAAGGTTTTTGGCGAACCTATGACGTTTTTGGCGAACCTAGAGGTTCTCACGAACCTAGAGGTTCTCACGAACCTATTTCTCACGAACCTATGTAGGTTCGTCTCTTAGGTTCGTCAAAGGTTCGGCAGATCGCACAAACAGATCTGCAAATCACTAAACTGGCTCTAGAATCTTCGTTTTTTGGAGTTAGAAGGCCTATGAGTAGTCAAAATCTTCGTTTTTTTCGAGGCGCATCTTTCTATCGGATCAAAAGTTGCAAAAACTTGATATTTTTTCGTAGATCTGGCTTTTTGTTGACAAAAACGTGAAGAACTTCAAGAACACCTCCAAGATGATGAATTTTCTGATCAAATTACTTGAGATTGATGTCCAAGTAGTCGTAGAATCGAGCCTAACGCTCTGATACCACTGTAGATTTGAAGAATCGATCACGAAATTCTACGATTCGATCATAAACGTGCGGAATCCGTTTACAACTAGATTTGAATCAACAATGACAATGTAATAGATCATGAATCTGAATTCTTCATTGATATCCAAGTGTTTACAAACAATAAACGTGAAAATACAACACTTGAATATACGAAAGAAGCTAAGATGAAGAGAACTCTTGATCTTGATCTTGAGAGAGAAGTCTTGAACTTGAGAGAGAAAGTTGCTTTGTGTATGTGAAATTACGAGCTCTAAACCTCCAATCTTCCAAGTCTACCTATATATAGGTTTCAAAGGTTTGCCAAAGGTTTGCCAATAGGTTTGCCAAACCTTAAACCATGTGAGCACCAAACCTTTTAGCCATCAATCATAGCCAAACCTTCTTGGATCTTTAGCCGAACCCTTAATCATATTCAACAGACTATGATTTCATATACAACAAGCCAGGTTCACACATTAAATGCAGCTTTCACACAGAAAATGCACTAACATAAATAATTCCTCATGTACAAGAATCTGCTCCAATACTTGATGAACCTCCTTCTCCAATTTAGAATCCTTCTTTATTTGAAGCTGCTTCTACAAATAATTGTCTAGATATCAATCCCTGTGACAAGAATCATCCCCTTGTACAAATCTTATGTGATTTAACAAAGGTGTCCAAACCAGAAGCCAAATTGCAAACTTTTTCCTTCTTGTAGTCTTCTTATCCTAAATGGAGCCATCTAGATACCAAGAGGCTCTAAAAGATAATAGCTGGGTGGAAGCCATGCATGTCAACTGATTCAGTTTAAGAGACAAAATGTTTAGACTCTTTGTCCCTTACCAAAAGGTAAATACCCTATAGGAACTGGATATGTATTTTGGAATAAAACTTATGTCAAGGGTAATGTAGTCAAAAATAAGGCCAGATTGGTAGTTTAAGGATACTTCCAAGTAAAATGCATAGACTATGATGAAACCTTTGCCCCTGTAGCTAGATTAGAAGCTATCAGACTCTTCCTTGCTTTTGTTATTTCTCATAAAATGAAAGTGTTTCAAATGGACATCAAAAGTTCATTTTTATTTGGTACAATAAAAGAAGAAGTCTATGTCTGTCAAGAACCAGGCTTTGATGGTGTTCATCATCCTGATTAGGTGTACAGAGTAGACAAGGAACTATATGGACTGAAACAAGCTCGAAGAGCCTGGTATGACACTTTCTCTCAATTTCTTCTATCAAACAAATATACTAGGGGAACTATATATAAAACCTTGTTCACTAAAAGAATTGAAAAGACCTTCTATTGGTCCAAATATATGTTCATGACTTTATATTTTGATCAACCAATCCTTCTCTATGTGAAAAATTTTCTAACCTCATATCTTTAAAGTTTTAAATAAGTGCCTTCAATGAATTAAAAACAATTCTAAGCCTTCAGATTCAACAAACACCAAATGGTATTTTCATTAATCAGCCTAAGTGTATAAAAGATCTTTTGATTAAATTTGAAATGACTGATGGAAAAAAAATTTCTACCCATATATGGAAACAACCCCTCGAATTACACCAGATGAAGATGATGAATCTATAAATCAAACTCTCTACAGATGTATGTCACACCCCCACCTCTCGTCACCGGTTAATGATGTCACTGAAACGGTCGCGGAAGCATAGTGGTGATGTCTCAGAGATGAGGGGTGACTTACTTGATCCGATATCACAAGGACACGTATTAACTTAGGATAATTACATTACATGGTTCGTTATTACAATTCTTATTAAAAAATTAACTTATTCATTTACAAGTTTGTGAAGTGCAGTCTCACCGGAATCACTGTCTACCTGCAAAAGTTTTAAGTTTAAAACGTCAGCACAAAGCTGGTGAGTTCGTAAAGTTTAGTAATTAAACAATATGATATGCAAAATTTCAAGATATACAGTTCAGATAACCATGGGACCCGTATCTAGTTCCTTTCGGACAGTTTTACGTTTTACGAAGGTATTACCCGTCGGTAAATATCTTAATGCCTCATTATCTTAATGTCTATCACTAACATTAAGAAATTGTTTCGGAAACAGGTAACAAACATTCACACCAGGGGAGATGCAATCCTCCCAGCAAATGGGTTGTTAGCCAATAGTACTATAAATGCTTCCTGTTCGGCCTCACATGTGTTCACTAGATACAGTTTCAAAGAATGAGGGCTTTTGATACTGTGATAGAGATACTAACGGAAAAATCCCATGAAATCACACAAAAGTCACATGCAATCACAAAGATAACAGTGATACATATCATATGTTCAGAAATCGATTTACAGAAATTCTCCGAAAATTTGTAAAACACTAAAATAAAAAGGGGTTGTACGAAACTCACCTGAAGTCTCAAAATAATAAGATCACTCGCAGACTGGTAATAATATTGTAAGTCTGCATTTGTTTATGATAAATAAGTTATTCATGTTCTAACTCACTGATTTGATCTTTCTGAACGTTCAATGTCAAAGACATTGCTTTGCAAGTCATCAAACCGATATTAAGTATTTAATTGATTCATTTAGTGTTATATCATACAATGTATGATAATGTAGGAACCTACACTGAATTAAGTTCCTAATACAAGGTTGATGACACTCTTGATTAATCAGACTAGTCTCATATTAACCAAATAGTTAATGTTGTTGCTTATAATGCTAAAACAGTTTCTAGACAGATTAATTGCTTAGGAATGATCAATCCTTGTTATTGATTACCCAAATATCATGAAATATCACAATGTAGCATTAGAATAGGTTTAACAACCATGTTTAACACACTAATCTGACTATTATCATAAACATCAGTAATCGTTCCAATAAGTATGTTAATGATCGTGATTAGTTTGAAACACTAGGATTTAACCATGCATTTCAAAGATCAATCAAACTAATCACCTATATTGTCATAATCAAATGGTTTAAACCATTATAATCATGGGTATGATCTCATGTAAACCGGGCATTACAATGGATCAAAACAAGGATTTACCCGTTAAAACATTGTGTTCTTCGTTTATAATCAATCCTAGCCATCATCTAGGCAATAATCAACAACCCTAGCTATACCATTACGTTCAAAAACAAGATCTAATCAACCATTATCAAACTAGAAGGTTAAAACGAATCATTACCTAATCAGACGGAGTTTTAACTGTAAAACATCGATCAGAACTTGTAAACACGATCCCTGGTGTGATCCGTGGAGTTTGGCAGCTTCAAATTTGAGAATGGATGCTAAAATTTCGTCTGGTGTATGTGTTTGAGCGTATATGTTCGAGAAGAAGAAGATAATAATCTTCCGCATGAAACCTTGATGAAGTAATCAACTTTTTCCACCGCCTCACCCGTCGCGTACCGCGAAGAGAAGCCAAGGAAGTCTTCGCGTACCGCGAAGAAATCCAGAAGAATCTCTGATATTTTGGTCCATCGCGTACCGCCGAGAACCCTCAACATGGCCTTAGCGTTCTGCGACGAGTCCAGAAATTCAACACTTATAAATTTTTCTTCGTTTTCAATTCCGGACGATCCAGGACTCCGTTTTGTACACGGTTTCGCCCACGTTCATCATTTCTCGCATACTTTCAATCTGTAGTAATTACGATCATTAAATCATCGTGGATTTCAAGAACGACCAAATGTGATTCCGTCATCAATGAATTCTCAACTGCAATTGTCACAGTCTCCTCCTGTTAGAGAAATTTCGTCTTGAAATTTATTGAAGATTTAGTTGATCACAATTGATTTTGAGAACAGATGTGGGTATTTTTCTTTCATCCGATCTTCTCGTTCCCACGTGTACTCAGGTCCACGTTGTGAATTCCATCGAACTTTAACAATTGGTATGAGACTACGCTTCAACACTTTCATTTCTCGATCCATCACTTCTACTGGTTCTTCACTGAACTGAAGTTTTTCATCAATTTGAATTTCTTCGAGAGGTACGATCAATGATTCGTCAATTAGGCACTTTTTCAGATTTGATATATGAAATACATCGTGAATGTTACTGAGTTCAGGAGATAAATCAAGTCTGTAGGCTACCAATCCGATTCGTTCAAGGATTTTGAATGGTCCTACATATCTTGATGAAAGCTTACCGCTCTTTCCAAATCTGAAGATGCCCTTCCAAGGTGAAACTTTCAACATTACTCGGTCACCTATTTGCAATTCTAGAGGTCTTCGACAATTATCAGCATAACTCTTTTGTCGATCGCGAGCAGCTTTAATTCGTTCTTAAATAAGTGCAATCTTATCAATTGTTTCTTGAATGAATTCCTGGCCTATTATTTGATTTTACCTACTTCTGACCAACAGATAGGTGATCTACACTTGCGTCCATAAAGTGCTTCGAATGGAGCGCATTGAATACTAGTATGGTAGCCGTTATTATACGAGAATTCAACAAGTGGAAGATGAATATCCCAGCTACCTCCGAAATCAATCATACAGCTTCGGAGCATGCCTTCAAGAGTTTGATTCGTTCGTTCAGTCTGCCCGTCCGTTTGTGGATGATAAGCTGTGCTCATATTGATTTGTGTGTCCAAAGCATTCTGAAGAGTTTGCCAAAATCGTGACATAAATCGACTATCTCTGTCAGAAATGATAGAGATTGGTACCCCATGTCGAGATACAATCTCATTAACATAGAGTTTAGCGAGTCGATCCATAGAGTAATCTTCTCGGATGGGTAAGAAATGCGCAGATTTAGTAAGGCGATCAACGATAACCCATATAGAGTCATGATTACATGATGTTCTGGGTAATTTAGTGATAAAATCCATAGAGATTTGATCCAATTTCCACATGGGAATCTCAGGTTGTTGCAATAACCCAGAAGGTCGTTGATGTTCAGCCTTAACTTTGAGACATGTTAAACATCGATCCACGTATTCTGCTATGTGTTTCTTCATTCCAGGCCACCAGTAAAAATCTTTAAGATCTTTATACATTTTATCAGCACCTGGATGAATAGAATACCTGGATTTGTGCGCCTCATCCAAGATAATTGTTCTAGAGTTACCGAATAAAGGAACCCAAATTCGGCTTTTGAAATACAACACTCCGTCAGTTTTCGTTTCGAGTTTCTTGTCTAATCCCCTCAGTTCCTCAGCAGGATAGTTCGTTGCTTGTAAAGCTTGTTGTTGAGCTTCTTTAATCTGAGAAATTAGACTAGTTTGAATAGTCATCCCTAACGCTTTCACACATAAAGGTTTGACTCGTTCCTTGCGACTCAAGGCATCGGCTACGACATTCGCTTTACCTGGGTGATAACAAATTTCACAATCATAGTCATTTAAGAGTTCTACCCACCGCCTCTGTCGCATATTCAACATTTTCTTATCTAGAATGTGTTGAAGACTTTTATGATCAGTGTATATAATACACTTGGTTCCGTATAGATAGTGTCTCCAAATCTTGAGTGCAAACACCACTGCACCAAATTCTAGATCATGAGTGGTATAGTTCTTCTCGTGTACTTTCAGCTGTCGAGAAGTTTAAGCAATTAACTTGTCGTTCTGCATTAAAACACACCCAAGACCTTGACGAGAAGCATCACAATGCACTGTGAAATTATCAGTACCTTCCGGTAATGCCAAGATAGGTGCATTGCAGAGTTTGTATTTCAACAGTTGGAATGCCTCCTCCTGTTGGGAACCCCATATAAACAGTTGATTTTTCTGTGTCAATGTAGTCAGTGGCATGGCTATCTTTGAAAAGTTCTTAATAAATCGACGATAATAACCTGCCAGCCCTAAGAATTGACGTATTTCAGTTGGGGTTCGTGGTGTTTCCCATTGTTTCAAAGCTTCGATCATACTGGGATCTACTTGAATACCGTTTTCGTTTACTACGTGCCCAAGAAATTGAACTTCTCGTAACCAAAACTCACACTTGGAGAATTTGGCATATAATTTCTCATGTGCCAAAAGTTCTAAGATTAGTTTCAAGTGTTGAGCATGTTCTTGTTGGTTCCGAGAATAAATGAGAATATCATCAATAAACACAATCACAAATTTATCCAGATAAGGTCTACATACTCGATTCATCAGATCCATGAAAACTGCAGGTGCATTTGTTAATCCAAACGGCATTACTAAAAATTCATAATGCCCGTATCGAGTTCTAAAAGCAGTTTTAGGAACATCATCATCATGAATTCGTAACTGATGATATCCAGATCTTAAATCAATTTTTGAGAAATATGTAGCACCTTGCAATTGATCAAATAGATCACCGATTCATGGTATAGGATAACGATTTTTGATTGTCAGTTTATTGAGTTCCCTGTAGTCAATGCACATCCTGAATGAACCATCCTTCTTTTTCATAAAAAGAATTGGTGCTCCCAGGGTGAGAAACTAGGTCTGATAAAACCTTTGTCTAACAGTTCTTGCATTTACCTGAAAGCTCTTTCATCTCTGAGGGTGCTAAACGATAAGGAGCTTTAGCTACAGGTGTTGCACCTGGAATCAAGTCAATACGAAATTCGACTTGTCTCACTGGGGGTAATCCTGATATATCCTCAGGAAAAACTGCAGGAAAATCTTTGACTACTGGAATATCTGTGATACGTTTCTATACAGAACAACTTTCGATCACATATGCCAGAAAGGCCTGACAACCTTTTCGTAAGAGTTTCTGAATTTGCATACAAGAAATGATACCAAGTTTTCTACCGGCTCGTTCTCCTTGAACTATTAGTGTATTACCGTTAGGTAATGGAATACGAATCATCTTGTTTTGACATACAACTTCCGCTTGGTTATCAGAAAGCCAGTCCATACCGACCACAACATCAAAGCTCCCAAGCTCAATAGGAAGTAAATTGATATTGAAAAGATGATCATTCAAATTCAAGGAACATCCTTGAATAACACTGTTAGTTTTGATTAACTTGCCATTAGCAAGTTCAATAACATAAGGAGTTTCTAGATCTATCATAGGCAATGAAAGTAATGATGCAAATTCAGGAGAGATAAAACTCTTATCTACCCCTGTATCAAATAGAACTGATGCGTATAGATTATTAAGAGGAAACGTACCAGTGACAATGTTCGCATCATGCCTAGCCTCGGTTGCATCAATCTGAAAAGCTCTCCCCCTAGCTTCATTCCCTTGAATGGTGTTGTTGTTCGGACAGTTTCTCATAAGATGGTCAGGACTTCCACACTTGAAGCATGACCGGTTGGTTTGAGTGGTTTGTCGTGGTGCTTGATTTGGTTGACGAGGAGGAAAGTTACAGTATCTGGTATAGTGTCCAACTCGATTACAGTTCGTACATTCAGGACATGGTCCTGTGTGATGATATGGACACTTATTGTATTTGGGCGCCTGCCCAATATAAGCTTTCTTTTCAGGAGCAACCGCACCGTAGTTTTTCACATTTGGTTTGCTTTGGCTAGTCTCAACCGGAGCTTTGGTTTTAGTTTTGCCAAACCACTTTCGTTTGGTACCTCTCACAGCACTAGAGGTACTAACATCACTATGGCCCACCGCTGTCTGAGTTTTTGTGGACAAAGTACCACTCCTTACCGCCTCATCGGTAAGCTTACTGGTCAAATGAATTGTATGTTTCAGAGTTGTAGGTTCAGCTGCGATCACCATTCCCTGAATATGGGGAGTCAAACCCTTGATGTACTTCTCAATCAACGCTGCATCCGTAGGAAACATATCGGGAAGTAAGCAAGTAAGTTCATGAATAAACAATCAGCACCGATCATAGAATGATTCCAGAATTCCTCCTGGAGCTTTTGAATTTCAGTGATTGGGCAGTACTCTAATCTAATCAGAGTTTTAAATTTGTTCCAGCCCATCGAGTCGACTGTAATTGAGCCCAAAGTTTTTGCTTGGGTATTCCACCAGGTTAAAGCTGATTCTTTCAAAGAACAGGCAACATAAGACACCTTATGCTCCTCCAAACACTGGCTGATTTTAAGTTTGGTTTCCATCTCCTCAATCCACCTCAAAAGACCAGCCGCTCCTTCCTTGCCTGTGAAAGTAGAAGCGTTGCAGGAAGCAAAATACTTTTAAGTACATCCCTGTCGTGGTGGATCTGGAGCAGTTGTACCAGTGGTCTGATGAGTTTCTATGTGTCCACCAGTAGCGTTATGTTCCACATGATCATGATTCCCACCAGAACCCGCAGTGATATGAGGTCGGTGTTGTGTTAATACACCACAAGCTGATAGCTGTTCTCGAACAATTTGTGCTATCATTGCTTCATTTGATTCAGATCCACTTGCACCAACAGGTGGAATAGTGTTCACTTCTAGGTTCACTGGTGGAACAGTATTCGTCTCCAGATTTCCGGGTGGAACCATGTTCACTTCTGGATTCGATTCTACGTTCATAGGCGGAACTTGTTCCGGTTCAGGGTTAACATTATTCCTGCCAGCTTTCTTGGCTGGTCGACCTCATTTTGGAGCCATCGTTCTGCTCACATGCAGACAAACTCAGGTCAATTCAAGAATAATAAAAAAAATATACAACCCTTTTTCAATCACATTAATTCAACCATATTCAGTAGTACTGAAAAATCATGTCGATATGTGATTCTTAAGAAAATGGTATAACTACATTGATATAATTCAGATATGTGCTCAACATACGATAATCATACAGATATTTGTAGTCATACTTAGTCCTGTTATCTCAAAATATGTTATAGTATCACATAACACACGGCGTTATGATACCAATACCGATATGTCACTGTTCACAGGAAATACACATCTTTCTTTTTTCGATTCATGATCACATATGTTTTTGAGATATTATTATACAGGACTTTGATATGTGTTACACAATCAATAGGTAAGTTACCACACAAGGTATTTACGATATACCACACAAGGTATTTACGATATACCACACAAGGTATTTACGATATACCACACAAGGTATTTTACGAGATAACACACAAGCTATTTTACGAGATAGCACCAAGCTATTTTATGAGATAGCACACAAGCTATTTTACGAGAGAGCCCCAAGCTATTTTACGAGATAGCACCAAGCTATTTTAGGAGATAGCACCAAGCTATTTTACGAGATAGCACACAAGCTATTTTACGAGATAGCACCAAGCTATTTTAGGAGATAGCACCAAGCTATTTTACGAGATAGCACCAAGCTATTTTACGAGATAGCACACAAGCTATTTTACGAGATAACACCAAGCTATTTTACGAGATAGCACCAAGCTATTTTACGATGACAGAATACCTCACCAGGTATTTTATGATGGCAGAATACCTCACTAGGTATTTCACGAGGACAGAATACCTCACTAGGTATTTTACGAGGACAGAATACCTCACTAGGTATTTTACGAGGACAGAGTACCTCACTAGGTATTTTACGATGACAGAGTACCTTACTAGGTATTTTACGATGACAGAATACCTCACTAGGTATTTCACGAGGACAGAATACCTCACTAGGTATTTCACGAGGACAGAATACCTCACTAGGTATTTTACGATGACAGAATACCTCACTAGGTATTTCACGAGGACAGAATACCTCACTAGGTATTTTACGATGACAGAATACCTCACTAGGTATTTCAAGAGGACAGAATACCTCACTAGGTATTTTACGAGGACAGAATACCTCACTAGGTATTTTACGAGGACAGAATACCTCACTAGGTATTTCATGATGACAAAATACGTCACCAGGTATTTTACGATGCGATATCACATAAAAAAACACAACAGAGTACACAAAAATAAAACACGTCACTATTATTACATCATCGTTTTATACAATCATAGAGTTTCGACACAAAAGAGTGTTACAATAACATCCATACTGATAACAACCTATTCGTCAGCGGTATATACAATGAAAAGTCCCAAAAATGTAAGATGCACGATAAGACTTACCTTAAGAAATACGGTAAGCAGCCTAGCACAATAGCTATAGTAGCTAATACTATAGCTAAACACAGAAGTCTAGCCTCGATGCTCATCATACCGAGCATCCAGATCCATCTCTGCAGTCTCTCTCTCAAAACTGCAACTTCCTGCCAGAATGCAGCAACTAGCACCTGCCTCCAAGTCCTCCTAAGCCGCTCCTCCACGGTCATCCTCCAGGCCTGGGTGTCAATACCGATAACATTCACCTGCTCCATAAGAGTCAGGTGTGAGGTGAGGATCTCCAGTACGGTGGTACGAGTATCATCAAGGGTAGTATGGTGCTGATGTAGGTCCTGTCTCAGGCCCTGCAGGTCTTGGGAGACCTGCTGCATCTGGGCCCGTAGCTCGGCTTGGTGGGAGGATTCTCCCACCTCATGAACAACCTGAGGCTCATCCCGCGGAGCCATCTGGTGTCGTGGGGGTAGCCCAGTGGTCTTGCGGGCCTGTCCCCGCATCCGTCGCATCCCGTCCTAGACGGGAACTCTCTGTGAAGAGGAGCTCTGCCTCCTTTCAGCAGAGGCATCAACCAGGGGTGAGTGGGGAGGACTAGGTACAATGGGGGATGCTGGTGGTGGTGGTAATGGTGATGGTGGTGTGGCTGGCATTTGCGGACCAGCCTGGGATGCCGCTGATGATGCCTGTGATGGCAGGCATCCGAACTCGAACCGGAACTATCGCTAGGAGTGTCGTTCAAAATAACGTAGGGAAATCTCTGTTAAATATAATGCTCTCCTGGATTCGCCATTGCTGTACAAACAAAATTTCTAGATCAGTATCATGAGATAAATATTGAATAATAATATTCAACACAAATATGATATGATATCTCTTCCTATCTTAGAACAACTACTCATCCTTAAGATTGTTCTTGTTCTACTTGAATTAAATTAAACTAGAACGCACGCGTGTTGCAAATTTCAGTTATGCTGGCCACTCATAACTGGAATTCGTACCACCTGATTATTCTGGCTTCATTCAAAACAAGTTTTGTTCATTAGTTATGTTCGGTACACTCTGTGTCACTATACGAGCCTATGGTTATAGTCTAGGTCTCTAAGTCAACCTAATTTTCTATAACCTGTGGCTCTGATACCACCCTGTCACACCCCCACCACTCGTCACCGGTTAATGATGTCACTGAAATGGTCGCAGAAGCATAGTGGTGATGTCTCAGAGATGAGGGGTGACTTACTTGATCCGATATTACAAGCACACATATTAACTTAGGATAATTACATTACATGGTTCGTTATTACAATTCTTATTAAAAAATTAACTTATTCATTTACAAGTTTGTGAAGTGCAGTCTCACCGGAATCACTGTCTACCTGCAAAAGTTTTAAGTTTAAAACGTCAGCACAAAGCTGGTGAGTTCGTAAAGTTTAGTAATTAAACAATATGGTATGCAAAATTTCAAGATATACAGTTCAGATAACCATGGGACCCGTATCTAGTTCCTTTCGGACAGTTTTACGTTTTACGAAGGTATTACCCGTCGGTAAATATCTTAATGCCTCATTATCTTAATGTCTATCACTAACATTAAGAAATTGTTTCGGAAACAGGTAACAAACATTCACACCAGGGGAGATGCAATCCTCCCAGCAAATGGGTTGTCAGCCAATAGTACTATAAATGCTTCCTGTTCGGCCTCACATGTGTTCACTAGATACAGTTTCAAAGAATGACGGCTTTTGATACTGTGATAGAGATACTAACGGAAAAATCCCATGAAATCACACAAAAGTCACATGCAATCACAAAGATAACAGTGATACATATCATATGTTCAGAAATCGATTTACAGAAATTCTCCGAAAATTTGTAAAACACTAAAATAAAAAGGGGTTGTACGAAACTCACCTGAAGTCTCAAAATAATAAGATCACTCGCAGACTGGTAATAATATTGTAAGTCTGCATTAGTTTATGATAAATAAGTTATTCATGTTCTAACTCACTGATTTGATCTTTCTGAACGTTCAATGTCAAAGACATTGCTTTGCAAGTCATCAAACCGATATTAAGTATTTAATTGATTCATTTAGTGTTATATCATACAATGTATGATAATGTAGGAACCTACACTGAATTAAGTTCCTAATACAAGGTTGATGACACTCTTGATTAATCAGACTAGTCTCCGATTAACCAAATAGTTAATGTTGTTGCTTATAATGCTAAAACAGTTTCTAGACAGATTAATGGCTTAGGAATGATCAATCCTTGTTATTGATTACCCAAATATCATGAAATATCACAATGTAGCATTAGAATAGGGTTAACAACCATGTTTAACACACTAATCTGACTATTATCATAAACATCAGTAATCGTTCCAATAAGTATGTTAATGATCGTGATTAGTTTGAAACACTAGGATTTAACCATGCATTTCAAAGATCAATCAAACTAATCACCTACATTGTCATAATCAAATGGTTTAAACCATTATAATCATGGGTATGATCTCATGTAAACCGAGCATTACAACGGATCAAAACAGGGATTTACCCGTTAAAACATTGTGTTCTTCGTTTATAATCAATCCTAGCCATCATCTAGGCAATAATCAACAACCCTAGCTATACCATTACGTTCAAAAACAAGATCTAATCAACCATTATCAAATTAGAAGGTTAAAACGAATCATTACCTAATCAGACGGAGTTTTAACTGTAAAACATCGATCAGAACTTGTAAACACGATCCCTGGTGCGATCCATGGAGTTTGGCAGCTTCAAATTTGAGCTTGGATGCTAAAATTTCGTCTGGTGAATCTGTTTGAGCGTATATGTTCAATACTTAGAAATTTTCTTCTTTTTCGATTCTGGACGATCCAGGACTCCGTTTTGTACACGGTTTTCGCCCGCGTTCATCATTTGTCGCATACTTTCAATGACGAAATTCTCAACTGCAATTGTCACAATGTATGATTGTATGACTGATGTATCTAATTGCATCTAGACGATACATCATGTATGGCACATGTGGTTGTGCCAGATACCAATCTTCCCCAAAACAATCTCATTTATCCTTTGTGAAAAGGATATTAAGATACCTAAAAGATACCACTGTACTTGATATTTGGTATTGTGACAGTTGCACACGAGAATTACGTCATCAATGACGTGAGCACATTTGATCGTTCCAGAAATTCACGTTGATTTAATGATTTCAATTGTTACAGATTGATAGTATGCGAGAAATGATGAACGTGGGCGAAAACCGTGCACAAAACGGAATCCTGGATTTCCCGGAATCGAAAAACGAAGAAAATTTCTAAGTATTGAAATTCTGGCCTCGTCGCGGTACGCGAAGGATGGGATAAGGATCCTCCGCGGTACGCGATGCATGAAAAATATCTCAGATTCCTGAATTTCTTCGCGGTACGCGAAGCCCTCTTTGGCACCTTGTCGCGGTACGCGACTGGTATGGCGGTGCAGTGATCTGATCTATTTCATCAGATTTCATGCTAGATAAAATTTTTATTACTTCTCTCGAACTTGGACGCAACCCAGACGAAAACACACACACTTATACCATTCAATCTTCATTTTCAAGCTCTCTGAACGCAAGGATCGCACCAGGGATCATCTCTACGAGTACTGATCGTTGTTTTGAAGTCCGAAATCCGTCAGATTAGGTAATGATCCGTTTAAACTTTCTGGTTTGATTTTGATTGATTAGATCTTGATTTTGAACGTAATGACATAGTTAGGATTGTTGATTATTGCCTAGATGATGGCTAGGATTGATTATAAACAAAGAACACGAAGTTTTAACGGTTAAATCCTTGTTTTGATCCGTTATAATGCCCGGTTTGCATGAAACCATACCCATGATGATAATGGTTTAATCCATTTGATTATAACAATGTAGGTGATTAGTTGGGTTAATCCTTGAAATGCAAGGTTAAATCCAAGTGTTTCAAACTAATCACAACCATTAACATACTCATTGGAACGATTATCTGATGTTTATGATAACAGTCAGATTAGTATGTTAAACATGGTTATTACATCTATTCTGATGCTACATTGTGATATTTCATGATATTTGGGTAATCAATAACAAGGATTGATCATTCATAAGCCTTTAAATTATCTAGAAACTGTTACAGAATCATAATCAACAACATTAACTATTTGGTTAATCCGAGGTTATTCTGATTAATCAAGAGTGTCATCAACCTTTTATTAGGAATCTAATGCAATGTAGGTTCCTACATTATCATACATTGTATGATATAATACTAAATTAATCAATTAAACATTTAATAACGGTTTGATGACTTACTAAACAATGTCTTTGACATTGAACGTTCAGAAAGATCTAATCAGTAAACTAGAATATAAATAACTCATTAAATAAAACTAAATGCAGAATCATCATATTATTACTTGTTTGTGTGATATTCTGCTACCACTGAATCATCAGGTGAGTTTCATACAACCCTTTTATTTTTAATGTTTTATAAACATCGGGGTAACTCTACAAATTGTTTCTGAACATATGATATGCATCACTGATATCTGTGTGATTTCATGTGACTTTTGTGTGATTTCATGGGATTTTGCCGTTAGCATCTTTATCACAGTATCAAAAGTCCTCATCTCTTGAACTGTATCTAGTGAACCCATGTGGGGCCGAACAGGAATCATTGATAGTACTATTGGCTGACAACCCATTTGCTGGGAGGATTGCATCTCCCCTGGTGTGAATGTTTGGTACCTGTTTCCATAACAACTTTCTTAATATTAGTGATAAACATTAAGATCATGAGGCACTAAGTTATTTACCGACGGGTAGTATCTTCATGAACGTGCAACTGTCCGAAAGGAACTAGATACGGGTCCCATGGTTATCCAGAACTGAACTTTTGAGAACTTACATATCATATCATATTGTTTAAATAAGCTGTCGAACTCACCAGCTTTGTTTAAATTCAACATTTTTGCAGGGCAACAGTGACGACACGAAGAGCATGCACATCACACTTTTGCAACTAAAGGAAATTAGATTGTGCACTAAACTAAGCTGTAATGTTGATGTATTTACGAAACCCTTGTAATATATTTATTTTAAGTGAATCTGTGTGCTGTAATATCGGTTCAAGTAAGTCACACCTCATCTCTGAGACATCACCACTATGCTTCCGCAACCATATCAGAGTATAGCAAGTGACATCATCACAGGTGACGAGAGGTGGGGGTGTGACAGGGTGGTATCAGAGCCACAGGTTATAGAATTTAGGTTGACTTAGAGACCTAGACTATAACCATAGGCTCGTATAGTGACACAGAGAGCACCGAACATGTCTAACGAACAAAACTTGTTTTGAATTAAGCCAGGATAATCAGGTGGTACGAATTTCAGTTATGAGTGGCCAGCATAACTGAAATCCGCAACACGCGTGCATTCTAGTTTGATTTGACTCAAGCGGAACATTAATAACTAAAGGAACGAATAGTTGGGTTAGGATAGGGAAACGTCGGATATCATGTGTATGTTGAATGTTATTATTCAATATTTTTTTCATGGTACTGATTCGAGTATTCTGTTTATACAGCAATGGCAGACCAAGGGGAGAGATACATGTATCAGCAGTTTCCTTACGTGATACTAGACGATACGCCGAGCTCGAGTTCGGGTTCTGACTCCGATCCGTCGGAGGCATCTGCAGCTGCTTCTCAGGCTGATATACCCTTGCCACAGACAGCACCGCTACCAGTACCCGTACCAGCACCCGTACCAGCACCTATGCCATCTCCACCGAGAGCCCCAGCGTGGGATGGACTCAGACGAATGCGAGGTCAAGCTCGCAAGACGACAGGTCTTCCTCCTAGACGTCAGATGGCGCCTAGAGATGAGCCCGACACCATACACGAGGTAGGAGAGTCTTCACAGCAGGCGGAGTTTAGGGCGCAGCTTCGCCAGGTGACTCTAGATCTTCAGGGGACTCGACTAGAGTTACAGGAGTCTCGTGCTACTGTGGAGGACACACGTACTACCGTGTTGGAGATACTCACCACTCATTTGATATTAATGGAGCAGGTGAACGCACTGGATGCTGGCACGCAAGCTTGGCGGGTTATGATCGAGGAAAGGATGAGGAGGACAGTGATTCATGTGATGATAGCTGCATTTTGGCATCGAGTGATGGTGATGAGAGGAGTGGTGATGGGAGCATTCGAGATGATGAGCCTAGAGGCTAGGCTACTATGTGTGGCTATAGGTGTTGGATGGTTTGTGGTATTTCATGCGGTGAGGGGTGATTGAGGACTGAGCAGTTGTGATCTTATTATACATATCATGTGACATAGGTTGATCAGTAGTTGTGAGTACGGGATATTTTGGGTGTATACAGATCCCGAGTTTGTGAAATGTAGGGTATGATTGTTGTTGGTTTGGGGTATCATGACTGTTGGTTGTATCAAAACTTTTACGTATAAAACTATGGTAATGCTAATAAACTGGTTGTGTTGTGTATTTATCTGTGTAATGAGTGATGGGTGTGTTGTGTATGACTTGTGTGTTAATATCAAACTTATATGACCAACCACTAGATAACGAAAAAAGAACTGTGAGAACATTCATGTGTGAGAACATTTCTGGGTGACAATCATATCAAAGTCCCTTGTGGCAACATATCAAAATCCTGTGTGGTTACATTTCAAAGTCCTGTGTGGCACCATATCAATTGTCTGTGTGACACTATATCAAAGTCCCTTGTGGCATCATATCAAAGTCCCTTGTGGCATCATATCAAAGTCCTTGTGGCAACATATCAAAGTCCCTTGTGGCAACATATCAAAATCCTGTGTGGGTACATTTCAAAGTCCTGTGTGGCACCATATCAATTGTCTGTGTGACACTATATCAAAGTCCCTTGTGGCATCATATCAAAGTTCCTTGTGGCATCATATCAAAGTCCCTTGTGGCAACATATCAAAGTCCCTTGTGGCATCATATCAAAGTCCCTTGTTGAAACATATCAAAGTCCCTTGTGGCAACATATCAAAGTCCCTTGTGGCATCATATCAAAGCCCTGTGTGGCAACCTTTCAATTGTCTGTGTGACAACGTTTCAGTTATCTGTGTGACAACATTTCAAAGTCCTGTGTGGCAACGTTTCAAGGTCCTGAGTGATCATATATCAAAAACATGGTTAATAACATATCTAAGTTGCAGTACTGTGAGCTGTAAAATATTTTAACATGTTTTTGAATTAACAGGACTGAGTATAACTACAAATATCTGTATGATCTGTGTGTATCGAGAACACGTTTGGACTAAATCAATGTAGTTATACTGTATTCTTTATAATCACATTTTAATATAAATTTTCAGTGCAATTGAATGTGATTGAAATTATGTGATGGAACGGGTTATATTTTTAATGTTCTTAAACTGACCTGAAATTATCTGCTTGTGAGCAGACTAATGGCTCCCAAACGAGGTCGACCGGCTAAGAGATCTATCAAGAACATTACTAACCACGAGCCGAATCAAGTTCCACCAGTAGATACTGAATCAAATCCAAATCCACAGGTGAATTTGGAAACAAATACAGTTCCACCCGTGAACCCGGGAGAAAACCCTGTTCCACCTGCTGGTGCAGGTGGATCCGAATCAAACGAAGCAATGATAGCACGGATTGCACAAGAACAGCTATCTGCTTGTGGTGTTTTGATACCACATCAACCTCATATTACTCCGGGTTCTGGTGGGGACCACATTCACGCGGAACATAATGCTACTGATGGCAACGCGGAAACTCATAGAACCACTGGCACAACTACAACTGCTCCTGATCCACCACGACAGGGATGTACTTATAAGTATTTTGCTTCCTGTAATCCTCCTACTTTCACTGGTACTGAAGGAGCGGCTGGATTGCTAAAGGTGTCTTATGCTGCCTGTTCTTTTAAAGAATCAGCTTTGACCTGGTGGAATACCCAGGCTAAAACATTGGGCTCAGCTACAATCGATTCAATGGGCTGGAACAAATTTAAAACTCTGATTAGATCAGAGTACTGCCCACTCACTGAGATTCAAAAGCTCCAGGAGGAATTCTGGAATCACTCGATGATTGGGGCTGATTGTTTAGCGTATACCCATCGTTTTCACGAACTTACTTGCTTACTTCCCGCTATGTTACCTACAGAGGCAGCATTGATCGAGAAGTATATTAAGGGTTTGATTCCCCAGATTCGGGGAATGGTGACTGCAGCTGAACCCACAACCCTTAAACGTGCAATTCTGTTGACCACTAAGCTTACCGATGAGGCGTTAAGGAGTGGTATGTTGGTAACAAAAACTCAGACGGCCGGGGGCCGTAGTGATGTCGGTACCTCTAATGTTTCCAAAGGTACCAAACGAAAGTGGTTTGGCAAAACAAAGGCGAGAGCTCCGGCTGAAATCAACCAGAGCAAGGCAACTGTGAAAAATTTTGGTGCTGTTATTTCTGAGAAGAAAGGTTACACTGGACAGGCACCTAAATGTACTTGGTGAATTTCATCATACTGGACCATGTCCTACTTGTGCCAACTGTAATAGAATTGGGCACTACACCAAGTATTGCAACTTGCCTGCTCGCCAACCGAATTAAGCACCCCGACAAATCATTCAAACGAATCGGTCATGCTACAAATGTGGGAGTCCTGATCACTTGATTAGAAACTGTCCAAACAATAATAACACTAATTTGGGAAATGAAGCTAGAGGTAGAGCTTTCCAGATTGGTGTGACCGAGGCGAGACATGATGCAAATATTGTCACTGGTACGTTTCTTCTTAATAATCTATACACATCAGTTCTGTTTGACACAGGAGCAGATAAGAGCTTTATCTCTTCTGAATTTGCATCATTAATTTCATTGCCTACGGTAGACCTAGAAACTCCTTATGTTATTGAACTTGCTAATGGCAAGTTAATCAAAACTAACAGTGTTATTCAAGGATGTTCCTTGAATCTCAATGATCATCTTTTCAATATCAATTTACTTCCAATTGAGCTTGGGAGCTTTGATGTCGTTGTCGGTATGGACTGGCTTTCTCATAACCAAGCAGAAGTTGTGTGTCAAAACAAGATGATCCTTATTCCATTACCTAACGGAGTTCAAGGAGAACGAGCTGGTAGAAAACTTGGTATTATATCTTGTATGCGAGCTCAGAAATTCTTAAGGAAAGGCTGTTATGCTTTTCTGGCACACGTGACTGAGCACAATTCTTCACCCAAACAAATCACAGACATCCCAATAGTCAAAGATTTTCCTGAAGTATTTCCTGAAGATATCTCAGGATTACCACCAGTAAGACAAGTTTAATTTCGGATTGACTTGATTCCAGGTGCAGCACCTGTTGCTAAAGCCCCGTATCGGCTTGCACCATCCGAAATGCAAAAACTGTCAGGTCAATTGCAAGAACTGTTAGACAAAGGTTTTATCAGGCCTAGTTTCTCACCCTGGGGAGCACCAATTCTTTTTGTGAAAAAGAAGGATGGTTCATTCAGAATGTGCATTGACTACCAGGAGCTCAATAAACTAACAATCAAAAACCGTTATCCATTGCCACGTATAGATGATCTGTTCGATCAACTTCAAGGCGCTACTTACTTTTCAAAAATTGATTTAAGGTCCGGATATCATCAATTACGAGTGCACGAAGATGATGTTCCTAAAACTGCATTCCGAACTCGGTATGGGCATTATGAATTTTTAGTAATGCCGTTTGGATTAACAAATGCACCGGCAGTTTTCATGGATCTGATGAATCGAGTATGTAGACCTTATCTGGATAAATTTGTGATTGTGTTTATTGATGATATTCTCATTTATTCTCGAAGCCAACAAGAACACGCTCAACACTTGAAATTAATCCTAGAACTTTTGGCACGTGAAAAATTATATGCCAAGTTCTCCAAGTGTGAGTTCTGGTTATGAGAAGTTCAATTTCTTGGTCATGTAGTGAATCAAAACGGTATTCAAGTGGATCCTAGTAAGATTCAAGCGGTGAAACAGTGGGAGACTCCACGAACCCCGACTGAAATACGTCAATTTTTGGGGTTGGCAGGTTATTATCGTCGGTTTATCAAGAACTTTTCAAAGATAGCCTTGCCACTGACCACACTGACACAGAAAAATCAACCATTTATATGGGATTCTCAACAGGAGGAGGCGTTCCAACTGTTGAAACACAAACTCTGCAATGCACCTATCTTGAAATTACCGGAAGGTACTGATAATTTCACAGTATATTGTGATGCTTCTCGTCAAGGTCTAGGGTGTGTGTTAATGCAAAATGATAAAGTGATTGCCTACGCTTCTCGACAATTGAAGGTACACGAGAAGAACTATACCACTCATGATCTAGAACTTGGTGCAGTGGTGTTTGCACTCAAGATCTGGAGACATTATCTATACGGAACCAAGTGTATGATATACAATGATCATAAAAGTCTCCAACATATTCTAGATCAGAAAATGCTGAATATGCGACAAAGGCGTTGGGTTGAACTGTTGAACGATTACGACTGTGAGATTCGTTATCACCCAGGCAAAGCGAATGTCGTAGCTGATGCTTTAAGTCGCAAGGAACGAGTCAAGCCTTTATGTGTAAAAGCGTTAGGTATGACTATTCAAACCAGTCTAATTCCTCAGATCAAAGAAGCTCAGCAACAAGCTTTACAAGCAACAAACTATTCTGCTGAGGGACTGAGAGGATTAGACAAGAAACTCGAAACGAAAGCTGATGGAGTCTTGTATTTCAAAAACCGAATGTGGATTCCTTTCTTCGGTAACTCTAGAACAATTATCTTGGATGAAGCGCACAAATCCGGGTATTCTATTCATCCAGGTGGTAATAAAATGTAT
This sequence comes from Mikania micrantha, assembly GCA_009363875.1. Taxonomy (NCBI): domain Eukaryota; kingdom Viridiplantae; phylum Streptophyta; class Magnoliopsida; order Asterales; family Asteraceae; genus Mikania; species Mikania micrantha. The sequence goes on along the minus strand of CM018694.1, from coordinate 36,322,589 downwards.
AAAGATCTTAAGGAATTTTACTGGTGGCCTGGGATGAAGAAACAAATAGCTGAATACGTGGATCGATGTTTAACATGTCTCAAAGTTAAGGCTGAATATCAACGACCTTCTGGGTTATTACAACAACCTGAGATTCCCATGTGGAAATGGGATCAGATTTCTATGGATTTTCATCACTAAATTACCCAGAACATCACGTAATCATGACTCTATATGGGTTATCGTTGATCGCCTTACGAAATCTGCGCATTTCCTACCCATCCGAGAAGATTATTCTATGGATCGACTCGCTAAACTCTATGTTAATGAGATTGTATCTCGACACGGAGTACCAATCTCTATCATTTCTGACAGAGATAGTCGATTTATGTCACGATTTTGGCAAACTCTTCAGAATGTTCTGGGCACGCAAATCAATATGAGCACAGCTTATCATCCACAAACTGAAGGACAGACTGAACGAACAAATCAAACTCTTGAAGACATGCTCAGAAGTTGTGTGATTGATTTTGGAGGTAGCTGGGATATTCATCTTCCACTTGTTGAATTCTCATATAATAACAGCAACCATACTAGTATTCAATGCGCTCCATTTGAAGCACTTTATGGACGTAAGTGCAGATCACCTATCTGTTGGTCAGAGGTAGGTGAGAATCGAATCATAGGCCCAGAATTTATTCAGGAAACAACTGATAAGATCGCACTCATTCAAGAACGAATTAAAGCTGCTCGCGATCGTCAAAAGAGTTATGCTGATAATCGTCGAAGACCGTTAGAATTCCAAGTAAGTGATCGGGTTATGTTGAAAGTGTCACCTTGGAAAGGCATATTCAGATTCGGGAAGAGAGGTAAACTTTCACCAAGATTTGTAGGGCCATTTAAAATTCATGAACGAATTGGATCAGTAGCCTACAGACTTGAGTTACCTCCTGAACTTAGTAACATTCACGATGTTTTTCATGTATCCAATATGAAGAAGTGCCTCACTGATGAATCATTGATCGTACCTCTAGAAGAGATTAATATAAATGAAAAACTTCAGTTCTGTGAAGAACCAGTAGAGGTAATGGATCGAGAAATGAAAGTACTGAAACGTAGTCGCATACCAATCGTTAAAGTGCGATGGAACTCGCAACGTGGACCCGAATATACTTGGGAACGTGAAGATCAAATGAAATCAAAGTACCCACATCTATTCTCATAAACTATTGTCGTAATGTAAGTCTTCACTAAATTTCGGGACGAAATTTCTCTAACAGGAGGAGACTGTGACAGTTGCACACGAGAATTACGTCATCAATGACATGAGCACATTTGATCGTTCTAGAAATTCACGTTGATTTAATGATTTCAATTGTTACAGATTGATAGTATGCGAGAAATGATGAACGTGGGCGAAAACCGTGCACAAAACGTAGTCCTAGATTGCCCGGAATCGAAAAACGAAGAAAAATTTCTAAGTATTGAATTCTGGCCTCGTCGCGGTACGCGAAGGATGGGATAAGGATCCTCCGCGGTACGCGATGCATGAAAAATATCTCAGATTCCTGCATTTCTTCGCGGTACGTGAAGCCCTCTTTGGCACCTTGTCGCGGTACGCGACGGGTATGGCGGTGCAGTTATCTGATCTATTTCATCAGATTTCATGCAAGATAAAATTTTTATTACTTCTCTCAAACTTTGACGCAACCCAGACGAAAACACACACACTTATACCATTTAATCTTCATTTTCAAGCTCTCTGAACGCAAGGATCGCACCAGGGATCATTTCTACGAGTACTGATCGTTGTTTTGAAGTCCGAAATCCGTCAGATTAGGTAATGATCCGTTTAAACTTTCTGGTTTGATTTTGATTGATTAGATCTTGATTTTGAACGTAATGACATAGTTAGGATTGTTGATTATTGCCTAGATGATGGCTAGGATTGATTATAAACAAAGAACACGAAGTTTTAACGGTTAAATCCTTGTATTGATCCGTTATAATGCCCGGTTTGCATGAAACCATACCCATGATGATAATGGTTTAATCCATTTGATTATAACAATGTAGGTGATTAGTTGGGTTAATCCTTGAAATGCAAGGTTAAATCCAAGTGTTTCAAACTAATCACAACCATTAACATACTCATTGGAACGATTATCTGATGTTTATGATAACAGTCAGATTAGTATGTTAAACATGGTTATTACATCTATTCTGATGCTACATTGTGATATTTCATGATATTTGGGTAGTCAATAACAAGGATTGGTCATTCCTAAGCCATTAAATTATCTAGAAACTGTTACAGAATCATAATCAACAACATTAACTATTTGGTTAATCCGAGGTTATTCTGATTAATCAAGAGTGTCATCAACCTTGTATTAGGAATCTAATGCAATGTAGGTTCCTACATTATCATACATTGTATGATATAATACTAAATTAATCAATTAAACATTTAATAACGGTTTGATGACGTACTAAGCAATGTCTTTGACATTGAACGTTCAGAAAGATCTAATCAGTAAACTAGAATATAAATAACTCATTAAATAAAACTAAATGCAGAATCATCATATTATTACCAGTTTGTGTGATATTCTGCTACCACTGAATCATCAGGTGAGTTTCGTACAACCCCTTTTATTTTTAATGTTTTATAAACATCGGGGTAACTCTACAAATTGTTTATGAACATATGATATGCATCAGTGATATCTGTGTGATTTCATGTAACTTTTGTGTGATTTCATGGGATTTTGCCGTTAGCATCTTTATCCTAGTATCAAAAGTCCTCATCTCTTGAACTGTATCTAGTGAACCCATGTGGGGCCGAACAGGAATCATTGATAGTACTATTGGCTGACAACCCATTTGCTGGGAGGATTGCATCTCCCCTGGTGTGAATGTTTGGTACCTGTTTCCATAACAACTTTCTTAATGTTAGTGATAAACATTAAGATCATGAGGCACTAAGTTATTTACCGACGGGTAGTATCTTCATGAACGTACAACTGTCCGAAAGGAACTAGATACGGCTCCCATGGTTATCCAAAACTGAACTTTTGAGAACTTACATATCATATCATATTGTTTAAATAAGCTGTCGAACTCACCAGCTTTGTGCTGACGGTTTAAATTCAACATTTTTGCAGGGCAACAGTGACGACACGGTGAGCATGCACAGCACACTTTTACAATTAAAGGATATTAGATTGTGTACTAAACTAAGCTGTAATGTTGATGTATTTACGAAACCCTTGTAATATATTTATTTTAAGTGAATCTGTGTGCTGTAATATCGGTTCAAGTAAGTCACACCGCATCTCTGAGACATCACCACTATGCTTCCGCAACCATATCAGAGTATATAATGACATCATCACAGATGACGAGAGGTGGGGGTGTGACAGGTATCCTGTTAATCAAACTTGTAGCTTGTTGCTTTTTCAGATAGTGATTATGTAGGATGTTCCCTTACAAGAAAATCAAGTTCAGGAGGATGTTAGTTCTTTGCAAACTGTTTGGTGCCTTGGCAAAGTAGGAAGCAAACCACTGTCTCAAATTCAACCGTTAAAGCTGAATACATTACTACAGTCCATTGCACTACACATGTTCTCTTGCCTGAATCAAGGCAATTGACAAGCAAAAGTTTGCTTGGTTAAACATGGATGTAAAGATACTGGATGATACTGCGGACACAACTGCCCAAGTTGAAAATACATCCTCATCCACTTCCACACCTGTAAAGGTACATCCAAAAAGAAAATAACCTTCCAAAGCCCCTCCTAAAAGCCCAAAAAGATTGTTATGGAAGATGAGATCCCTAAACATGTCATTGTCCCTACTGGGCAAAGGGATCCACCTGAGACAACCTCTCAGATGCACCCTTAATCTCAACCCCAACTAACTTCTCATCAATCCTCTCTACATGATGATGTTGTATTCCAAAGGGAAACCACACAAACAGCTGAAGTATCACTTGATACTCAGACAACAGTCCACTCTCCCATGGACAATTCTTCTTTTCAAACCAACTTCTCCTTGATATAATAACCCAAATTCTCCATGAGATTGACATAGCCTTTGGGCACACTGGTTCTCCTATCACCACAACAACTAAGAAGCATCCCCATCAAATCATGACTCAAAATGTTTAATCGCCACCCCATGGAGATGAGGATGAGGTATGGGTGTCTAGTCCACCTAGACACTCAGACCATATAGTTGGAGTATCGACTCGTTATGATACTCCAAGTGGCCATCACAAGGATGGATGAAGCACTAAAACTCCAACTATGGCAATGGCCAAGGAAGTTCACAATACTAAGGCCACAAATCCCTAGTACCAAGGAAAGGGGTACATGACAATGCTATGGTGGACACATCTCATGTTGAAACTGACAAAATTGTTAGGGATTCAGATGATATCCTTCAAATTTTGACAAATGACATAATAAAATGAAGGAATTGATGACTAACGTACAAAGTCTTCACACGAATGTAACCAAAATCACTGAGTTAGTTACAAAAGTGCTGAATGATAAAGACCTTCAAGCCAAACCCATCCCAATTCAAGCACCATCCTATGAAGGTTCACCACACACCTCACCTACTTGAAATGTTCCAAACCATAACAACACATATTTTTAAGAAGTGTTAAACCTATTTCTTACCACCCGCCTAAACACCCAGTTCAAAATTTTTCGCAGGATTTCATTCATTCCATTAAGGTAGAGATGGAGCTGCTGAATGTTTTAGTTGACTCCAAAATCAAATCCCTCAAACATTAGGTGGCAAACCACTCCATCTACATGAAATCCTTAACATGGGCAGCTCCTTTGCTCCCTTGGTTCAAAGAAAAGGCTAATGAAGCCAAAAAGTGGGAGAGTGAGAAGCTTCTCCCTACTGCCTAGAAAGAAAAATTGGCTAAGGATGAGTCTGAGCATCAAAAGAGCTAAGAGGCTCTCTTCAAGGCTGCCTTGGATCTACAGGTTCAAACTGAAGCTGCCATGGCTAGCCTCAAAAAGAAAAATAAAGAAGCCTCCTCAAAATTGAAGACTAGTAGTTCTGGTGCGACCAGAAAGCCAAACCCAAACCCAAAGCCAACAAACCAGCTACTACCATGCCTATAAAGGCCATTAGCCTCCATTGTACAGAAGGATACACCCACTTATGTACAAGCTTTCCCTATTCCAACTTCCTATAAACCAACTTCCCATAACTCTGTTTTCTTATCTGCACAGACATCCACTAACCCTATTTCCCCTGTACAAATATCCACTAACCTTGTTTCCCCTGTACAAATATCCACTAGCCCTACTTCCCCTGGATAGACAAAACTACCCACTCTTGTAAATACATCAAAACCCTAATGTCCAACCACAGAATCATCTCCTACCCTCTCGCCTAAATCTACTTCCCAAACCCTTCTAAACCATTCAAAAATTCCACCCAGACCCCAATCGTAATTCTTAAGGAGAAAGAACAACATTGCCAAGAAATCCAAGCCTTCCTCTAGCAAACCCTAAAAACTACCAACTCCAAATCATGAGTTTGATTTTTGACTCTGATGATAATTAACTCATCTCATCATTAAGGCCGGGAAAAAGAAGATTGGTGATAGATGATGATGATATTGTGTAACAACCTCGAAAATTCAGGTCCAATTTGAAGCTTTATTATTTATTAAATCGTCTAGAATATTTCGTAAGTTAATTGCTAACTTAGAAATATATTCGTTATTCTATGGATCAATTAAAGGAATATGTTATTGCGAATAAGGAACTTAGAACCAAACACGAAAAGGATTCGAATCAACATTACACGGTTAATTGAAAAATCACTTTACTCGGCCTAAACACCTTTACAATTTAGTTACGACAATTAGTAAATAATATACCAACATAATTATTTATACAAGAACATATATATAAATTACAACAATCATACACATAAAAGTATATACATGGATTCATTATGTAAAACAACTAATTTATTTAGCACATAAAATATATTATAAACAAGATACAAATATATACATATAAACATGCAACATTTGTGTATATGTATATGGATTCATATATATAAATATATATATATATATATATATATATATGTATGTATGTATGTATAGACAAGCAACATTTATATATATTTGCATATATATACAAAATACACGCATACATACACTGAGATTGGCAAATCATTGTGGCATATTTACTAACTATTTTTATTAGTTCATTATCGAGAAATGAACTACTCAGAGACGGAACACCGACATATGGTCTTGTTGTGAGATCATATGGGTGATGCAGGATTGGCTGTGCGACTTGAACATTGTACACGACAAACAAACAAAATATTGTTATCTTTGTTTATTACAAAGAATACAAACTGTTTACTTATTAAATGTTTTTAACTGCTCGAGCTCACCAGCTTTATGCGGACCCAAACTCTTTTAAGCATGTATTTCAGGATGTTAAACTAAGAAGGAGAGGTAGACGGGAAGCTTTTGGTTCCTAACACTTTGGAGTCTATCTTAAAGACTTGCTTTAATATTTACGCTGCCTAGGAACTAGATTTAACCTTCATCTGTTTTATGATATTGGGTTATTCATGCCCACTTTTGGTTTTAAGAGAATTACTATGACTATTTTTTACTAGTTGATGATGGAGTTATCTTATTCCTACTTAATTAAGTCTTTTAACAATCTTTCGTCTTGCTCCTACCGGCGGGGTGCCACAGATTGGTGTAGGTCCCTTACTATGTAAAGATCCAAACTTTAACGACCGAATTAGCATGAAACACCTCTAAGATGTGCGTAATTCATGATAGAAGGTAGAAATGTAATAGAAAAGTTAATTTCTATTATAAAAACATGAACTTGACACATACTGCTTCAATACGTCTAGAAGAGTCTGTCTCCAGAATCCAATCCTAGAACAGTATACAATGCGTCTATTTATACTACTCTAGGGGTACTCGAAACTATGTACACGAAATCATAAATTACACGAAATTTACAAGTACACGAAAAGTAAAGTTCACGGAAAAGTCAAAACTTGGTCCTCATCTTGTCTCGAGTTGATTTTGTCAGTCTTTGTCCTTAGATTGGGCTCTACAAGCTCCCCTTAGACTGATGAAATCAATCGATGGAAAGTGTCAAAGAATGAGGACCAGCACCTGCATACAGCTAGTGAGCCAAAGCCAATGCAACAACTCTAGTAAATGGTTTCGCCTCCTGATCGTAGCCACCATTTGTGCGTATGGGGTTCTTGTGTAGCACTGTCATGTCACCCTTCACAAATTTAAGCAAGTCCATTGGGTCTAGAATGATGTAGTCGTTTGACTTGTCTCGTAAAATAACTGCTCCAAAAGTAATCTCGTTGAAGTACCAAAAACTAAAGTTCTTGAGCGAGTCATCTGGAACCCTCATGTGGACTGGAACTGCATTCTCTGTCTTAGGTGGAGGATACTTGAAATAGATCCAAGGCTTTTTATCACACTGGTCCTTTAAGAATTTGGTGAATAAAGCAGTTTGACTGTCTTCGAAGAGATTTAGGAACACAACTCTATTGATGCTCCAAAGATCCACCTTTGGCAGTGAGCAAAAGTCTTGCGGCCTTTTAAAATAATCCAATTTTCCATAAAACCTCTTGACCGGGTACAACTGCTTCTCTTTACCAAGCAAAATAATTCAAATCTGTCGTTGCGGACAACAAATAGGTCTTTAGAGCTAGCAATATAAGTTACTTTATGATTCTCCACATCTTCATCCTTTTCTAGAGTAATCCAAGCCTTTTGAACTTCAGTAGGAGCAGGAGTCCAGTCCCTCCTCTTGTCAAACCAACTCTCAATCACAGTGTCGATCGAGGTGACTTCCTGTCCTTGGGTATCGACATATTTGTGAGCATACACATAGTCTACATACGGATCTGTGGATATTTTCACGAGTATGATGTTATATGGTTCTTCTTCCTTAGATGCTCCTGAGGAAGATCTGGGTAACTCTCCACGTTCTTGTGCGCATACGGAATCAAAAAATGTGTCCATAGTAATGTCTTTAAACATGTCTCAGTATCCTTCGTTCTTCATCTCCTATCCGAGACCCTCAAAGTAGAAGTCATCTGAAGGTCTCCGAATAGATAGTCATCGAGATCGTTGGACGGTTTGCTGGAGGAAGAAGGATTCCTGGTGTCATCACCACCCTGATCATCATCGGGCTTATCATCCTTGTTGCTAGGGCCATCTTTTCCTTGATCATCACCTTTATCATCATCATCATCATCATCATCATCATCATCATCATCATCATCATCATCATCATCATTGTCATCATTATCTTTCTTCTCATCATCTTTGTCATCTTCCTTCTTCTCTTCATCTTCTCTTTCTTTCTAGTCTTTCTTTTCTTTCTTATCACCATTCTTTTCTTCTTGAACAGCAGGCTTCGATCCTTTAAGTGCTTCGATCTCTTTCTTTAGCTTGACGTTCTCTTTCTTCAAGAGGCTTATACTTTCTCTGTTTGTTCAGATGTTCAACAATCTTCAGCATACCATCTCTTAGATTCTCAATTGTCAGGATTTTGGTAGCTGAGTCTTGTTCCAGCATGAACACCCTCTCTTGAAGAAATTCCAATTCAATGGGCATGCTTTCAGCCACATAGGGTGATGGGGTCTGAAGTTATGCCTTCCCTTTTACAGCATTGGTTTTTGGAGGTGGTGGTGGTTGGGAAAAGTGAAGGGGTGTAGGAGATTAAGGTGGTGAGGTTTGTGTGGTGGGAGGTGATGGTGGTTTTGATGGTTGGGGTGATGGTGGTTTTGATGGTTTTGATGGTTGGGGTGATGGTGGTTTTGATGGTTGGGGTGGTTGGGATGGTTTGGGGTTAGGAATGGTTTGGGTAGGAAGTGTGGGAGTGGTTTGTGGTGGAGGTGGTGTGGCCTGAGAGGATGTGCCTGTAGTTTTCTGCTTCTTAAGGCGAGGATCCCTCGATCTCCTCGAAACCATCTTTAGTCTTCTCTTATCAGGAGTTGAATTTGGAGATGGGATGTAATCGACATCTCTCTCATCAGCGTCTGCCCGTGTGCGGGGTGGTGTCACAATCGCTGGGTCCTTAATGAGCTCGGTTTCTCCTTCGGAAGACTCAGAGGAAGTGGCCTGCTCAGCTGTAGTCTGTGCTGTTGTGCTAGCAGGGGCCTTATCATGTTCTTCAGCCACAAATGCCACTGGGGTGCCCTGCTCATCAATATCCTCATCAAATCTGGCAAACAGTCTTCCAAACTTCTCCAATGGTCTGACTCCAGTAAAAATCTTTTTACCCTTCTTATTCATGACCATGTAGGAGAATATTAACTGATTCATCCTCTTCAAGGGAAGTATCCCAACAGTAGGAATGAGGTTCTGATGTCTTCTGTTGATGATGATCTAAATAAATCTCGAAAATGCCAGAAATTTCTCCTTCCGTTTCCACTTTATGCTGTCATACATATCTTGGAAGATCATTCACGTGAAATTGAGGTCTAATCCCAGAGCGATAGCCACTTTGCATGAACTGAGTGTCTGATTAAGCACATCGTATCCACCTTTTCACCCGGAGAGACATTGAGTCACTACGTGTGCTAAATATCTCCAGTACGGGTGCAGGAGCTTCTTCTCAGTCAGAAGATAGAGTCCCTCATAGCCCATCCTCAGTAAATTACTTTGAACTAGATCATGATAAAGCTCGACTGGATCAGAGTCTTTGTCGCCAAACTGCTAGCACCCTCGTATGATTTGCTCTGTAATAACAACGGGCTGCCCTTGGACCTTTCTAATCAAACAAACGTGTCAATTGGCGTCAGTGTCTTCAGAAACTAGTGGACACTCCATTTTGGCGAAGTTGACGAGAGAGAGAATCAGCCCATCCACCATTGTCTTGAACATCATATGTTTCTCGACAGGAACACCGAGATATGGAGTCATGTTGTGATCAGGAACAAATCTCAGTTCACCAGCCATTTGAAAAAGAAACAGACTAAGTTAGTCAAAGGTCAAATTAAAAATTAAAAGTCAAAGGCAAAGTCAAAAGTCAAAATTCAAGTTCACGAAAGTTGGCAAGTTCTCGAAACAAATGGAGTTCACGAAATTTTACAGGTTCACGAAATGTTACAAGTTCACGAAGGAAATAGAGTTCACAAAGTTATGTGGTTCACGACGTTCATACAGTTCACGAAATGAGGTTCACGAACTAGGGTTCTCAAAGCTGGGTTCACGAAATCTGGAGGTTCACGAACACATAACTTTCGTGAACTAACTTTCCTTCATAACTCGTTCAATTTTGCTCCATTGATTCTTATTTTGGTCTCAAAATGCTCAGAATTGGAAAACGACCAACATATACAAAAATGTTTTTCCAATTTTGAGTATTTCTAAGTGTTTTGACCAAAAGACTCTCGGTTTACGAACAGAAGTTCGTGAAATCGTTTTTGTCCGAGAACTTTTATTCCAGTCGTCAAAATTGGATAAAAATATGTACCTAGGTTAGTCTAAGATAGATCTATTAGACGGTTGGAGGTGAATGGTCAACATGTCTCTAGAAATGAAAATCGCCTCTATGAGTGCTCTGGGAGTTCACGAAACAAAGTAACCGAAAGAGGAGGCAATCTGAGTATTTATAGACAAGGGAGTACACGAAATGGTTTCGTGTACTTGTCTTCATGTACTTCCTTCGAGCACTTGGTCCCCTGAACTTCTTTTATTTAAAATTTCTAAGTAAATAAAATAACATAAAATAAAATAAACTCAAGAACTTTGGATGAGTTCAAGATTAAGTCGGGTCAATTTTGTGAGATCAAATCTTTATCAGAAATTTGACCACCTGAAGATAATTTCTTATAGAAGCCCAACTTTAAAAATAATTATACCCCTCCAATGATTTCCGCTCGTTTATCCATATTCCAAAGATAAGATTTATAATCAAAAAAATTTCTAACTGTTTTTCTGAAAATTCTTTTGGGAAGTTTATGGGCAATCAGACATGCTATCTAGTTCTACATGCAACCTATCAATTTTGCGAAATCTTTTATTTCAAAACTTGATTGTGTTTCAATGAACTTAAAATGTTTAGACAGAGTTTTGAGATGAGAAAAGAAAGAACAGATCCATCAGATTAGAATCAAGAATAAGAAGGGGTTCTCTCATCTTTGTGCACATTGACATCTGTATTTTACTGATTTGCAGACACATTGGTATTAACGTCAAATATCTAGGTCTTTGCTTACGTAAAACAGAAGATGCTTCAGTATGTATTTTCCGGTATTTGTTTCCACAAACATAGAAAATACCCGAGTTTTCTCAAAATGATTTCAAGTTTATCAAAAACACAATCTTATTTGGACTTACAGTTTTCTACAAAACGTCAAATAGTTATTGCATTTGTCCGGTTTATCTGATTTTCCCAAGACTTCTCACTTATTGATATTTTTAAATGATCATGTCTAATCTTTTTATCAGAAAGCATGCTTTAATTCCTTAGTGATTTATACTTATAGAAAGCTGTTATTCCTAAGAAATTTTACTAAGATAATGAATTTCTGAGTGTTAGAAACCATTCACTTCACATTGAACCACTTTACTTGACTGTCCAAATAAAATCTTTTTGTATTCTTCTTAAATTTTAAACGGAAAAATCTTTTTGTATTTTTATTAAATTTTAAAAGGCAAAATCTTTTTGTATTTTTCTCAAATTCTATTCCCCTAAACTTATAGACCAACTTAAAAACAAAAAATCTTTTTGTTGTCTTCGTAAATTTCTCCCCCTAAATTTGTGATATATAAATAAAAGAAAACAAAACACATATTTTAACGTATTTACAAAAATTTTTTTAGTCAAAACTTATTAGTATGAGTGAGGCGAGCAGGTGGTGGAAGCAAGCAGTACCTAACGGTTTAGTGAAAAGATCCGCAAGATTGTCATCTGTGTGGACCTTTTCAAGATGGATAAGCTTACGTTCAAAACAATCTAGGATAGAGTGAATTCGGATGTCAATGTGTTTAGTTTTGGAGTGTTGTACCATATTCTTGACAATCTGAAGAGTTGTTTCATTATCACAGTTAATAGGAGAGTCAAGAAAATTCACACCGTAATCAAGAAGCTGCTGTTGCATCCAGATGACCTGAGAGCAACAACTGGAAGCAGCGACATACTCAGCTTATACAGTGGAAGTAGATACAGTGGTTTGCTTCTTGCATTGCCATGATACAAGGCAATCTTCCTGATACTGACATCCACCTATGGTTGATTTCCTGTCTAAATTTCAACCACCAAAATCACTGTAAGAGTAAGCAAATAATTTGAACTTAGAGTTCTTAGGATACCACAAAACGAGACTAGGTTTCCCGACAAGGTAGCGAAAGATCCTCTTGACAACAATCAGATGAGAAGCCTTCAGATTCTCCCAATATCTGGCGCACTGACATATAAAGAACATGATGCCGGGTCTGCTGGCAGTGAGGTACATCAGTGAGCCAATCATCAATCTTGGTAAAGATGTTGATCAACATATTCACCATCAGAATCCAAAGTCAAGATGGGACGAGCAACCATAGGAGTGGAGGCGGCCTTGGAGTCCAACATGTTGAACTTGGTAAGTATATCAGTCATGTACTTGCCCTGATGAATCAGCACCCCCTTCAAATCTTGCTTTACCTAAAGACCTAAGAAAAAGGTCATCTCCTCCATAGCACTCATCTCAGACTTTTTCTTCTTCACGGCTTCAAAATCTTTACAAAGCACCGAGCTCGTGGAACCTAAAATGATGTCATCCACATAGATCCGGACAAGAACCAAGGCATCCTTCTCTTTGCGAACGAACAGTATCCTATCTATGGCTCCACGGGTACATTCATTTGCTAGTAGATGATCTGTGAGTGTAGCATACCATGCTTAATATGAGACAACGAAGATGGGTTGAGTTACTCAATGATTACAACTGTGAGATCTGTTATCATCCCGGTAAGGCAAATGTCGTTGCTGACGGTTTAAGCAGTAAGGAAAGAGAGAAACCATTAGGGGTACGAGCAATGCAAATCATTGTGAAACCTAATTTAATGGATCAAATTAGGATTTATCAGAAGGAAGCTCTTGAAAAAGAAGATGCCAAAGAAAAAGAAATAATCGTGATTGATAAGTAGTTAAATAAAGGAGATGATGACATTTGGAGATTTAAAGGTAGAGTATGGATACCGCCTCTGGTAATATAAGGGAGTTAGTTATAGATGAAGCACATAAGTCTAAATATTCAATTCATCCTGGAAATGATAAAACGTACCAGGATTTGAAATGTAATTACTGGTGGCCTGATATGAAAAAGTCCATCGCACAATATGCTAAAAAATGTCTGACATATTCAAAGGTTAAGGCTGAATATCAAAAGCCGTCAGGTTATCTACAATAGGCAGGCAATCCTGAATGGAAGTGGGAAGAAATCACAATGGATTTTATCACCAAATTACCAAGAACATCTGGTGGATACAATGCAATTTGGGTAATTGTTGACCGGCTAACGAAATCAGCACACATCCTACCAATCAAAGAAAGTTATAGCATGGAACGATTGGCAAAATTATATGTGGACGAAATAGTTACAAGAGACGGAGTGCCTATTTCCATTATATCCGATTGTGATAGCCGTTTCACGTCTAGGTTCTGGAAATCTTTCCAACAAGCGTTAGGCACACGTTTGGATTTGAGTACTGCTTATCATCCACAGACCGATGGGTAGAGCGAACGAACCATACAAACCTTAGAAGATATGCTTAGAGCATGCGTTCAAGTGGAAGACTGCCTATTTCTCTAACAATGTGAGACTGTAACAACCTCGTAAATTCAGGTCCAATTTGAACTTTCATTATTTATTAAATCGTCTAGAATATTTCGTAATTTAATTGCTAAGTTAGAAATATATTAAATATTCTATGGATAAATTAAAGGAATATGTTATTGCGAATAACGAACTTAGAACCAAACACGAAAGGTACTCGAATCGACATTAGACGGTTAATTGAAAATAACTTTACTCGCCCCAAACACCTTAACAATTTAGTTACGACAATTAGTAAATACAATACCAACATAATTATTTATACAAGAACACACACACACACATATATATATAAATTACTACAATCATACACATAAAAGTATGTAAAACAACTAATTTATTTAGCACATATAATATATTATAAGCAAAATACAAATATATATATATATATATATACATGAAACATTTGTATATATGTATATGGACACGTATATATATATATATATATATAGACAAGCAATGTTTATATATGTGTATATATACACAAAATACACGCATACATACACTTATTCATACGCATATACACACACACATGCATACGTATAAAATACATATATACACATTTATACACACATATATATGGATATATGCACCACATACACTCAACTACAAAATAACAAAAGAAATTCCTCTCAAGTCAAAGCCACCACCTATTCCACCAATCCCTCTCTCCCTATTTCTTTCAAAATTCAGCCCATTTTCAGGCAGCTTTGGTCTACCATCTTCCAGACCCTATAACTCATTCCACACACCACCAAATTTGTTCATTTATTTTTTAAAATATACCTTAATCTCCTCTAGAAGTATCCCAAGTGGTCTCACTCATTTTCATCAAGAATGCGTCCTCCAAACAGCCTTGAAAACTCATGTGCGTAGAAACCGACCTGCTGTGCTATCTTCACTTCTGCACTATGTTTAAGGTACCAAATGAAATCCAAATCACTTCATTATTTTTGTGATATCCTTGGACTTAAATTTACTTTTTTTTGATAAAAATTCCATGAGCTTTTGAGACCCAAAACGAAGCTTAAAGTCCTTGAAAATGTGGAACAAGTGCAGCAACATTACATGCAAAGACTTGCATCTTCCTTCTTCCTTGATTCTTGAACTTTTGAACTCAAACCCTTGAAAGAACTCCTCATAGAATATTTTTTTTTGTTATAATTTGAAGGCCTACCATCTCATAATCCATCTCTCTTCATTATTCTTCAAGAACTAGGTACAAATCAAACATTTTAAAATCAAAAACTCACTTTTTAATATGTTTTAGCACTCTATCATATACTCTTTCAAATCTATGACCAAGAACTGTTTTTCAAAATAAAATAAACACCATTTAAATTACAAAATTTCTTGTTTTGAAGCCATGTTCTAAACTCCTGCATGCAACAACGTTGCATGTACAAACAGACGAGTTTTCGAGTTCTAAAAGCAACAATTATGTATTTTTATCACTACTTCTTGTTGACCACGACTAAGAACTTGTTTTGGCAGTAAAAATAAATGTTTTAACTAACAAAATTCATTGGTATAAAAGCTTGGTCGAAAAACACACATGCATGGAGGTTGCATGTGCCTAAACTTAGTTTTTGAGCACCAATTCCCTCACCTTTGAACCTTCACTCCATCTAAAGCCAATAAACTTTTGTTAACCATATTTAAAGCCCTAAAAATCCTCTATATACAGCATCCTCGCACATAGATTGGTTGAGCACCGGTCAACGCAAAGCAACATCGCTAAGGGTATTCATTTAACTCGTTTAGTAATGCTTTACTTGCATAGTTTGCATTTAACACTTGTATTAGCACATGAACACTTATAACATATCAAACACATGTAATAGAACTTAAAATGAGTCAAAGTATCTGAACAAAAAGTGTAACATAATGGATGCAACGTCTTGTACGTTAAAAACATACATAACACATTAAAATCTTAAAACCGAGACAAACCATACATGCACGACTTCAAACATTCCAGAAGTTAAAAACATCTCAAATGATGTTAAAAGTAACTTAGAAATGTTTTCTAATACATCCACATGATAGCTTAAACTTAAAACCGATATATTACCGAATCGACACGCTAAAAACAACTAAAATGGTTTCTTCAAGTGTATATCTAAATTCTAGAAATTTTATAAGTTTATTTATGATAAATAATGAATAATATCATATTTTAATGAGTTATGGTGATTAAGATGAGCAACAATGTATTTTACGCAAAACTAGTTACGAAACCGACTTATTTGAATTATTAACTCACATAGTTTATTTTTGAAATATCACAGAATATATACAAGTAAAAATATATAAAGTATTTGGGATGATAGGAAATATGAAAGACTCTTCAAATGCAAAACTATGTACATAACCGACACGCGAAATGCGTAAAAACGAATTTTTACATTTATATCAGCCAATGATTATTTTGACCAGAATATTATACTATTAATATATTCTATATATAATGAAAATATGATTTTCTAAAATTTGTGGGCTTAAACTATTTATCTAAAATAGATAAAAAAACGCGTTATGGTCGTTACCGGCACAATTAGCCCACTTAGTAAAACGAGGTATTTTGAATCAAAGGATTTTATACTCAATTGTATATTTTGAATAATTGAATAAGTATATACTTATTTGAATAGATTAAGATTTATAAACGTATTGTTGGGCTTTAAACATCTTGACGGGCCCAGTAGGCCCAATATTAACTTTACATGTATAAATAACATAAAGCCCAATTGTTAACTTATCTAGTATATTCAATTATTATTATTTGTATGCAATAACCCATGTTAAAGTTCTAATTACGTACATACACGATGTCACGCAAATCTTATAACTTACAAATCCTATAAAATGGTGCGAGCAATTAAGTCTAATCTTAGCAACACATTCAAACATAGGTATACACCTATTTGGTAAAGGCAAGCACGTGGAACACTCAACTCAAAACATTGTTTGCAAACCATAATCACGGTGAGTTTTCGTCCAAACCTTTCCCTTCTTTACTATGTTTTGGGACGGAATACATACTACTAAAAATTTTTATGCGTACTAATGTTTGAGACTTGTTACTTCTGCAAGACCTTGGAAACGCCTAAGTTCCTTTCTGATTCTGCTCGGCAGGCCCTCGAATAGTGCGGAATCCTATTCAGGGGTTTTCCAATCTAAATCTAGGCAACACGTGGTAATCCGATGAATGGGAATCAACGTTTTGATCAAAATCGAACACCATGGGTCTGGAAACGAAGTTGGAGAGCAAAGGGAGGCACTGAAACCTAGGGAGGTGACAAGAGAATGAGCAGAGGTGTTAAAAATTCTGTTTTTGCAGGTATTTATAGGCATCAGCATCTAGTGCAAATGGGTCATATGAATGAACTTCTTGCATGAATGACGATCCACGAATGAGCTATCCACACGAGTGAATCAGATTTCGGATTCATTCGTTTGGCTAGACATTCGCTAGATGTTCATTCGTGCGAATGAACTCACTTTTAGGTTCATTCGTACGAACGGTCTTGTTTGATATATAAAGTCAAAGTCAAACCTGATAAACATATATAAACACAACCAAACAATAGGAAATACTTGTTTTCATTAATAATATCAACTTTGTACAATCAAGATAGACTATTACATTGAACTAGGGACAATATATGCATCAACATACTCCCCGTTGGACCTAGTTCTTTACTTGATTAGCATCAGTCTTCAAAAACTTTTCTGAAAGAGCCTTCGAGTCAACACCAGCATAAACATAAAAAGCAAAGTAGAGTCTGGTGACTCTCATGTACTGAAGTGCTTGCTCCATATCTGATATATCAAAGAAAATCTGACACCTGTAGAGTTCCTTGACATCTTCCTCTATCAAGTTGGTTAGCCACATAGGGTCAAATACCCTAATTGAGTCCACTTTCCCTCCTTGCAAATAACTATCACAGGCTCAGAAATTCTGCCATCAAAGTACCACCATCAGAAGCTACTTGCAAAGCCTTGAGGCATCTTCCTAAGAAGAATAGTCTTCATAACTTTAGGAGGCAGCCACCTCAGGATAACTTTATGCTTCCTTGACTGAGCGTCAATCTCTGGCAGGTAATACCTTTCTGGTTGTTGAGGCTGGAAGTTCACCCATCTCTTCCTATATTCGAACTTGATTTGCCTTGCAAATCAAGACGACCACGAGTCTTCACAATACAACATGTTTACGTGTGCCAACTGGTTCATCTCAAAACCCGACAACGTCTTGAACTCATGAGGGAATCTAAAGTACTGAATTCCTCGTTCCCTATTCACTCCATAGCATCCCAAATATTTGAAGTACGCCAAACTCAGAATGCAACTGCCGGATTTGTTTCCTTGGTCTTGTAAACTTTTTTGTATTGAGTTGGAGGAGAGGGAATACTCAATTTCTTTAATGTCTGCCAATACACAGACCACTCCTCCTTTCTCTATTGTAAGTCTTCAGCACAAGCCTCCTTATCACCACCCTTCTCGTCACTTGTACGCTTTAGCTCCTCTTCTAAATGTTGACGGAAAATATCGGTGAAAGTTGGTAGCTCTTCTTCCACAGAAGTGTACATGACAGGTTCTTCATCATCAAGGTTTTCTAAAATAACCTCATCAACATCATCAAACTACTCAAGAATAGGGAGATCTGAAGCAGGAACCGAGGAGTCATCAACGAAAACCTCGTTAGGATTTAACCTGAACAGTTCAGCAATTTGTTCCTTTGTCAAGCAAAGAATAATCTCTCCTTCCTCGTCGTAGCTAACTGAGTGTTGTATAATGCCCTAAGTGTCTAATATCGTAGTCAACGTGTCGTCCAAACAACGTCTCAAGGGCACATCATCGACTTCCTCAGTAGCTTTGCCTTCCTCGGCTGGCTTGGTGGATGACTCTGGAGCTTTATCATGTTTCTTCTTTGTCCTGATCTCACCTGTGGTGGAATGCCCTGAGGTACCAGTTGCACATGCAGCGGCATCCCCTGCTCCGTCATCGTCATCACTATCAACACTATCATCAATACTCTTATAATCAACCATTTCTTCATCAGATTCGTCATCTTCCTCTTCATCGTCTTCCTTGTCTGAATCATCAGAATCAGGTTGGGATCCTCCATCCTGGGAGTAGAATCTTTTAAGCTTTCAACCGCCTCAGATAGATGTTGGTTATTAGCCTTCAGGGCAAGGATCCTGTCATTGAAGCCATGAAGAGTCAGGGCCAACAAATTATGCTCATCAACAGACTTGAGCAGGCGATCTTCTAAATCAGCGTTACGGGTCCTTAAGTCAGCCCTTTGGTTAGCTGCTTGCAACAGCAGAGCATCCTGGTCATTAACTCTCTGTGTCAGCTTGGCAACGGCTTGATCTTGTTTGTGGTTCCTTTCCATCAACCGAAGGACCAAACTGTTCAAAGTGTTGAGTTGTTCAGCAAATGAGACAGCCGGTATGAAAGAATCTGTGCACAGAATGGAAGGACCGGTAGAGGCGACTGTAAATATGGCAGATGTGGCAGAGGAGGTCTGGGAGAAAGTGGCTGTGAAAGATGTAGGTACATTCCTAGACCTGGACAGTGAAGAAGTAAGTACTGCTGTAGCAGATACTGCAGTGGAAGGTGTAACAGAAACCGACTCTGTCCTCCTCTGTAGGACGAATGTTGTCATCTTCCTCTTTGCAGCTGGAGGGGAAGATGTCTGAGTTGCTGTAGCAGTGGAGGTACGAGGAGGAGCAACATCAAAATCTGGAATAAACGAGATCCTCAATTTCCTCAATCCTTGAGGCTTTTTCCCTTGGCCTCTTCTTAATCCAAATCACCTCTTATCTGTAACTAGTAGTGACACACTCATTTTTAGTCTCATATGAGTCTGTGTCATCTGTGGCAGCCTCAGCTCCACCATCAATGTTCTCCATGTCAGTACTTCGGTTATCCTTCCACTCATTACCAGATGTAGGCACACTGATCCCTACTGAAGCAGATATAGTGGCCGTAGAAGCAATTGTAGTATCAACTCCCTGGTGAGCATCACCAGTACCACCAACATCACCAATATCACCCTCATCACGAAAACCTCCATCATCACCATTATCATCATCACTATCTCCCTAAGGAATGATCATGTCTTCAATATTTTAGTCAGAATCGTCATGCCTCCATCTCCTCCTAGACTGTTTAATGCAGTCAGGATTGATAAGATGTCCAAAAAGGGGACGATCTTGAGGTTTGTCTTCTTTTACTCTATAGGTTTTAAGTAGATTTAGCATAGTGTCTGACATGTGCTCCAACCGGATGATATTAGCATTAATCTTGGGAAGATTAGGCAGCAGAGCATCAAAAATCATCTGAAGAAACCTGGGGTACATCATGTACTTCTTATCTCCCTTTAAACTGATATTCTCCTTCATATGAGTGAAAACCATTTCAGAGAAGTTGAAGGGAATGTTCAGAATGAGAGCCACGAAGGCAGACTGAAGAGTCTCTCGAAGTTCATCAAAGCCTGCATGCCTTGATCCCAAGCAGTGAATTAGAACATGGCAAAGATACTTAAAGGAGGAACTGAGAAAAGCTTTGTTAAGGACTCCCATAGTTAAGTCCCCATCATACTTGCGCCTTAAAAAGCAACAACGAACTAGGTGCTTTTCTAGAATCTCAGGATGATCTGGCATGTCCCGAAAGCCACATATTCTCCTGACATGTTCAGCCGACACAACAACATTTTGTCCTCCAACAACCCCTCTGATAACAGTTGGCTCAACTGTGCAATCAATCTCAACAGATTCCCAGAAACACTTCTGATGTGATAGATTAGGTACGTGCATCGTAGAGATATCGAGACAAGCACAGATGTTGTGCTTTGAAAATGCTCTAAGATCATACATTCTGCAATAAAAATAGAATAAACGAGTCAGCTCAGATTAGTAGACATGAAGTCAGATGAAAATTTATTAACACTTGATTTCATTCGTACGAATGCTCAAACACAAGGCCAACTATTCACGAATGAAACCTTAAGCGAATGAGTCTAGTGTACGAATGAGACCAGCACATGAATGATGTGCCAAATCAAACTCAGCTGTATGAATGTGGTCATTCGTTAATATGCAATGACGAATGAGGTCACTCGTATGAGAGATCACACGAATGAATCTTCATTCGTTTGGCCGAAGGTTTTTAAACCCTGACTTTCAAAAATTCACAATCAAACCATAAAAATTGCACCATTTTTCTCAGACAACCCCGATTAATTGATTTGGACCGATTTTAGATTGATTTTATTTCATTTTCATGGTTTATTTGATGGCGACAGGTCCGAAACCTAAAACCCTATAATTTTGATCGAAAATGATATTTAAATGGATTACAGCCGATGAAACTTGATCCAAACAATACCTGGAATGATCAATAAAAGTTTTATGATCAGTATAAGGAAGAATCACGGCTAAAAAGGAGATGATGATCAAAAAATCTGAATCAGGCGAATGAATACACACACATAGTTAACGAAGGAAAATAAGGGCGAATGAGCTTTCAAATGAATGAGAAGACTTAAATACAAGTCTCATTCGTGCCGGAGGCTCATTCGTGTATGTGAGCCACTCATCAGAGATTGTTCATGCAAATTAACCATTCATACGTGTGATTCATTCGGGCGAATGAACACCCAAGATGGTTCATTCGTACAAATGAGTAAACATCCTTGATTCTTTTTGACATTTTGTCAAAAACTAGCACTCAAACATCATAATTATTATGTTTTGTCTGGTTTGATGATTTAATTGGTTTGATGAGAAGTTGAGACAAGATTGAACACCTGAATGGACGACTTCAGCTAGGCTGTAACCCATCAATGTGGCACGTATACGGACTTGAACTAATGAATCATTGAAAACCTCATAAGATCCTATGATACAAGGTGTAAGCATGATTTGAATTATAACCTGTTTATCCTTTAAATTAGTTTTCTAGACTAGATCCCACAATTCAGACATTCTGAACAATCACCAATTGTCTAGAAACTTGTAAAGTTGACCTATCAGTACATCATACCATAACACCCATGTGCTTTCAGTTTATGCACTTAAATTTGCTTTAAAAGAATATTACTGGCAACACATCTCTTCCAAACTAAGACTTTCTCATTTTCAGAATTTTTAATGTTTTTGGTTTTTCAATGTAGTACTTTTTCTCCCCCTAAAAACTTAAAATTGAAAATCTTTTTAGGTTTTTGAATAAGTGAAAGAAATGGAAAAAGAAAACTATATACATAAAAACAAAAACAAACTAAAGAAAAATGATCATTTGCTTGACTTAGATGAAGAAATGACTTCAGCTTTTAAAAAGACATCTTTAACCGATAACAGATATAGAAATCTGGGTATATCAAAAGCTTTAGTGTAAAGATCGACTTTCTGGTGATCGGTGTGAATTTTAACAACATCGATTAGTTTCTTTTCAAAACAATAATGTATAAAGTGATATTTAATGTCGATGTGTTTTGTTTTTGAGTGCTTGACATGATTTTTAGTGACAGCTATGGCAGCAGTATTATCACCAAATATAGGAGTGTTAGAAAAATTTAACCCATAGTCCCTGAGTAGTTGCTGAATCCAGATGATTTGAGAGCAACAACTTGTATCAATAATGTATTTAGCTTCACATGTGGAAGTAGACACCGACGTTTGTTTCTTGTACGGCCAGGTAACTAAGCGTTTTCGAAAGAACTAACATCCTGCAGATGTTCATTTGAAATCCAGCTTGCATCCACCATAATCTGAGTTGTTGTAAGCCGTAAGTTAAAATTGTTATCATTAGGATACCATAAGCCTATATCTGGGGTACCCTTCTAGATAACGAAAAATCCTTTTCACAGCAACAAGATGAGACACTCTTGGTTTTGATTGGTAGCGCGCACACAAGCAACTAGCAATCATGATGTCTGGCCGAGAAGCGGTGAGATACATGACAGATCTGATCATCCCTCGATATATAGTAGCATTGATTAACTCCCCCTATTCATCTGGAGTAATCTCGTGATTAAGAGCCAGTGGGGTACCGGCAGGTTTTGCATCTGACATGCTGAACCGGCTCAGAATGTCACGAATATGCTTGGTCTGATGAATAAAAATCCCTGCCATAGACTGATCCACCTGCAATCCTAGAAATAATTTCATTTCTCCCATTGAGCTAATCTCAAACTTATCTTTCATAACCTTTTAAAAATCTTTGCACACAACATCATTTGTGGATCCAGAGATGATATCATCCACATATACTTGCCCCAAGAGCAAATCTCCACCCTTTTTTTGAATAAACAACGTGCAGTCAATGACACCTCTTCTGAATCCATTGTTCAGAAGGTGAGTAGAAAGTGTCTCATACCACGCTCGCGGAGCTTGGTGCATTCCATATAAGGCCTTGTGTAGCTGGTAGACTTGGTAACGATGTAATGGATCTGCATACCCAGGAGGTTGATTGACATACACAACTTCATTAATCACACCATGAAGGAATGCACTCTTGACATCCATATGATAAACTTTGAATTTATTGTAGGATGCATATGCCAAGAAAATTCTGATTGCTTCAAGACGAGCAACCGGTGCAGTCACTTCATTATAGTCAATCCCTTCAATCTGTCTAAAACCTTGCACTACCAGACGTGCTTTGTTTCTGACCACGATACCATGATCATCACGCTTGCAGCGAAGAACCCATCTAGTGCCAATCACTTTAGCACCCTTAGGTCTATCAACAAGCTGCCAAACACCAAGTTTCTTAAATTGCAGGTGTTCTTCCTGCATCGCAACTACCCATGATTCTTCTTTCAATGCTTCAGTAATGGTTTTGGGTTCAACTTGGAAGATAAAACAAGAATGGGCATAGAAGCTTACATCTCCAAAGTCAAGTATGTCAGGAAGGCCTCCTGTAGATAACTGATTTCAAGTCTTCACTACATCATTCAAATTTCCAATGATGTTCATCTGAGGGTGAATGTTGTTTATTCTACCCAAAGGATGAACAGGAACAACAACTTGTGGATCAAGATTGTTAAGATTGAGATCCTCAAGAACAGGTACTATATTTTCAACATCTGGTTCTGCAGCATCTGGCTGTGAGTGATGATCATCTGAGTTTGAACTGTCATCATTTGTTTGCATAGGATCTGGAACAGATAAAGGTTGCACTGGTTCATCAGGTGCATTCTGCGCATCATACATCATTTGAATAACAACATCTTCATCAGAGTACACGGGAGGCATGTTGAAAGAGTCAAAGAGATCAGAATAGTTGAACATCCAGTCTGGACCCTTTCCAGATGGCGGAATGGTATATCTTTGAACATCCACATGGCACCACTCCTCAACATTATGAGTTGATCTGTTTCAAACCCTTTTATTAGGAGTGTTGAACCCAAGAAAATAGCCTTCTTCCACCTTCTCATTGAACTTGCCTTGCTCATGTTTCTTAAGCATTGTGCATGAAGCACCAAACGGTTCAAGATACTTAAGATTTGGTTTTCTGTTATGGAGTAATTCAAAGAAATTCTTCCCATGTCTCTTTACAATTAACACCCGGTTCAGAGTATAACAAGCATTAGCAACTGCTTCATTCAAGAATTGAACCGGTAGGGAGGAGTGATGAGCAAGCATTCTCCAAGCAGCCTCAATTAACGTTCAGTTCTTTCGCTCAGAAACACCATTCATCTGAGGGACATATGGAGCACTAAATTTTTGAACAATTCTACGTTCATTGCAGAAAGTGTCCACGTTGTGACTCTTGAATTCAGTCACGTTGTCTGTTTTGAGCATACCAACCTTGAGCTTATAAACTGGTTCAAGCTTAGTTATCAGAACTTGAATACACTCGAACATTTCAGATTTCTTCTTCATGAAAAACACCCAAGAGTATCTGGAGAACTCATCAGCAATGACTAAGCAATATTGATCTCCAACAATGCTCTTGCGGTTGATAGTACCGAACAGATCCATGTGGAGAAGCTCAAGTGGAACAGTAATTGAGTGAAACTTTTTGAGTTTATGAGACTGCTTGGATTGCTTTCCTTTCTTACATGAGATGCAGACATCAGACAATTTGAAGTTCTTTAAACTCACTCCTTCAACCAGATTGTTATGAACCAAATGATTCATCTTGCGAAGGCTTAAATGACCCATCTTCTTATGCCAAATAATAGAATCATTTTTTGTTTCCTTAGACATAAAACACGAAGCTGTAGAAGATGTAGTTGAAGCTGTGACCATGTTGAGAACATACAAATCCTGCTTTCTAGGAGCTGAAATCATAATTCAGTCATCAGGAATGGTGATACCTTGGTTAAGAATGTAGTAGGTTGAATCATCAAAAAGAACTCTGTGGTTCTTGTCACAGATTTGTGACACTGAGAGAAGATTATTTTCCAGCTGCTTCACATACTTCACTTTGGCAAATGAAACTTGACCATTTGAAAGAATTCCTTCTCCAGCAATGAACCCTCCCTTGTCACAAGCAAAAGCTACATATCCTCCTCTAATTGAGTTGACATTGGTAAGAAGAGATACGTTTCCAGTCATGTGCCTTGATGCCCCACAATCAACGATCCAAGTGATGTAAAGAGCAACATTTGAGGCAGCATGCACATACACAAATCATCAGCTGAAATTGGGAACCCAAGCCTTTACAGTCTTGGGTTGACCCAATGAGTCTAGGATTTTCATTTCAATTCACTGTCCATCTGAAATCACTTTATCTGGAAGGTTTGAAGATTTTTCCAGTGTTTGAAGCTGAAGTCTCAGAAGACATTTCGTTCCAGATAGTCTTTTTACTGAAAGAGTTTTTCAAATATACAGAGGATGGTTTGGATTGTTTGACACGAACAACTTTGGGTGTATCATGACCAACAATTACCCATTTACCCTTATCCTGAGACTTGATGGAATTTGGTTGCTTGGTTTTGACTTGAGCTGGTTGTTTGATTGATTTGCCTTGCTTGCAAAAGGCAGATTTGTTTTTTTATGTGGTGCAAGATGTGGTCAAGTCATGTGAGGGCAATATCTGGCAAGATGACTGTAACATCAGTGTCGGAAACGTACCGGAACAGTGATCTCAACAGTAACATGAACAGTAATCAGGTACAAACTATACGTATTTCATTGTATGTCAAATTCATATCATGTATCATTATCATTTCATGTTATCAAAGAACAAATTCAGAAGCATTTCAGAAAACAAAGCTCAGAACTATGGTTCATCAGTCAGATAGTTATCTGGCGATACAGAACCATCACGTGATTGTTTGTTAGGATTTTATTATGTATAATCGTATGTGAGGCTTTACAGAACAAAACAACAACGGATGTCGTTACGCGAATGCTAAATCGACGGATTATTCGTATAGGTGACGATCGGTACGAATATATTCGAAAGTTTAACGTTCTGAATGATGTCCAATAATTAGAAAACCATATTAAAAAGTGTAGTTATCGTCGTATTCGTACGGGGGACGATTCGAACTAATACGCGCGACGGTTATACGATTCAATTTTAAACAGTAAATTAAATACTTTGAAAATTTAAATAAACGAAAGATATTTAGTTAATTTACTAGGAATTACCACCTAAAATAAATTTATAAACTTTGTCTTTGAAACCGTAACGTTTCGTTACGAAAATGAACGAAATCCGACGTTTTACGCGAAACCGAGCAAAACCGAACGAACACGAACATAACCGGGTATTTTTAAGCCATTTAATGTGGCACTAATGGCCACAACTACCACCACCAACCAGATTTTACTCCATTTTCGTTTTCCTCTCTCTCTCTCTACTTTCTCTCTCTAGGATTTCAAACCACAACTCTCTCAATTCTTCTCGAAATCTTGTATTTTTGGTGTCAAAACGACCATCACAACTAGTAGATCATAGAAGTACAACAGATCGGGGCTTGGATCCATCAAATTAAAGGGGGAGTATGTTAGTGCATTTTCTGTGTGAAATATGCATTTAATGTGTGAACCTGGCTTGTTGTATATGAAATCGTAGTATGTTGTATATGATTAGAAGATCAAGACACAAAGGGTTCGGCTAGAGTTGTGCTAGGTTCGTCCAGCAAACCTATTGGTTTGTCTGGCAAACTTGATGATCTAAGTAGGTTCGGAACTTACATATTCTAAGGTTCGGCCGTCACAAGGTCACGAACCTTATCAAAGGTTCGTGTAGATAGAGGTTCGTGAAAGGGCAACATAGACGAACCTTACCTATGGTTCGTCTACATTGGAGGTTCGTGAATGTTTACAAGGGCCGAACCTTTGCATTTGGAAACCTATATATAGAGTAAAGGTGTTGAAGACTTAGAGCTCACAATTCACACACACAAACTCAAATTCTCTCTCGAGCTCAAGATAAAACTCTCTTCATCTTTGTTTCTTTTGATCGTTCAAGTGTTGTATTTTCACGTTTATTGTTTGTAAACACTTGGATATCAATGAAGAATTCAGATTAATGATCTATTACATTGTCATTGTTGATTCAAATCTAGATCGAATAGTAGAATTTTGTGATCGATTCTTCAAATCTACAGTGGTATCTGAGCGTTAGGCTCGATTCTACGACTATTTGGACATCAATATCAAGTAATTTGATCAGAAAATTCATCATCTTGGAGGTCTTCTTGAAGTTCTTCACGTTTTTGTCAACAAAAACCCAGATCTACGAAAAATTATCAAGTTTTTGCAAATTTTGATCTGATAGAAAGATGCGCCTCGAAAAAACGAAGATTTTGACTACTAATAGGCCTTCTAACTCCAAAAAATGAAGATTCTAGAGCCATTTTAGTGATTTACAGATCTGTTCGTGCGATCTGCCGAACCTTTGACGAACCTAAGAGCCGAACCTACATAGGTTCGTGAGAAATAGGTTCGTGGGAACCTCTAGGTTCGCCAAAAACGTCATAGGTTCGCCAAAAACGTCATAGGTTCGACAAAAACGTCATAGGTTCGCCAAAAACCTTCCTAGGTTCGCCAAAACCTTCCTAGGTTCGCCAAAACCTTCATAGGTTTGCCAAAACCTCAATAGGTTCGTGAAAAACCTCAAAAGATTTTGATTTTTAGAATTTTAGGGGGAGTAAAATTTAAAAAAAAAATCAAAAACAATATAAAATTAGAAAATTGAGAAATTGAGAAATTGATCCGACCTTTGAGATATGATTGTACATTGTAACATTCTAAAGCTTACTTGTATCATACAAGATCAAATACAAAGCGATCACAATGCATTCAGTATGATATGTTGGTAGGTCTTTCACTTAATTGTGATTTCTGTAGACTAATGCCATAATCATTCTTTGTGGGACATATTACTTAGAACACAACGTTCGATCTTTGTCCTGAGTGCGTGGCCATTTGCCTCAGTGATTGCTAATTGTATTAGTACATATACTAGTTTGATCATGTGTTTTATTTTCTAAAGAACTTCTGAGTTCATTTTTTTGTTTATTTTCGTTCAAAACATGGACATTCTATGCGTATACTTACGTATCGACCTGATTGTTATGTTTTGAACATTCTGCTTTTATTTTCTTGGTTTGTTTAAAACCTAGCAATCAGATCGATCCTTTCGTATACACATAGAATGCCCAAGTTTTAAACAAACCAAGAAAATAAAAGCAGAATGTTCAAAACATAACAATCAGGTCGATACGTAAGTATACGCATAGAATGTCCATGTTTTGAACGAAAATAAACAAAAAAAATGAACTCAAAATTTCTTTAGAAAATAAAACGCATGATCAAACTAGTACATGTACTAATACAATTAGCAATCACTGAGGCAAATGGCCACGCACTCAGGACAAAGATCAAACACTGTGTTCTAAGTAATATGTCCCATAAAGAATGATTATGGCATTAGTCTACAGAAATCACAATTACGTGAAAGACCTACCAACATATCATACTGAGTGCATTGTGATCGCCTTGTATTTGATCTTGTATGATACAAGTAAGCTTTAGAATGTTACAATGTACAATCATATCTCAAAGGTCGGATCAATTTCTCAATTTTCTAATTTTATATTGTTTTTTATTTTTTTTTAAAAATTTTACTCCCCCTAAAATGCTAAAAATGAAAATCTTTTTGATTTTTAGAATTTTATAAGTACATAGAAAAATCAAAATTCCCGGAAAATTGACAACCGATATGATTTATCATCTTTGTGAAACATTATGTTCAAAGTGACTTGAAAACATCAAGAAAATATGACAATGTAATTCCAAACCTGTCAAGTTCTCCAAAATAATACGACAGTTAAAGAATTAGAACGATTTTACCAAATACACGCCAGGAAGTTTCACTATCAATGAGCTCTCCTCCAATTGATAGGTCCTCTTGAAATCCTCTTGCACACACTCACAAACCATTAGATATCTTTAGTCACTTAAGCCTTCGAGGTCTTGAGTTTTCCATGAAAATCCATATACCGAAATTTAATCCATTTTCCAGTTGAAACTAAAGAAGTTTCCTTTGAAACTTTGTTTGTTTTTGGTATCCACAACTGTTCCTGTTCAAGTGCATTTTTAAGATAATACTTATCTTGAATCACCACATTGTTGTTAAACACCAAATTAGTCATTAAAGGTTTTGAAAGTTTCAACTTTTCTTCATCCGAGGCTTTCACAAGTTCTTCCTTGTTTTGATTTGGCATTTTATGTCTTTTAGGAATGAACTTTGAAACCTTTGTGACACAAGACTTGGCATTACTAACTTGTCCTTGTAACTCACACAGATAAGGATAATTAGCAATGATATGCCCTCTTGTTCCACACTCAAAACATATTCTCCTCTCCACAAACCTAGAAGAATAGTTTTGTACAAACCTATGGTTTTGGTGATTTACCACTGGTGAACCATAAACCAATCTTTGATTACTTGTTGAACCTATATGAACCAATCTTTGATTACTTGTTGAACCTATATGAGTCAAATGTGACTTCTTATCACTTGACGTGAGAGACTAAATGTAACAACAGTGCCGAAACCGGTGCCGGAACAGTGATCGCAACAGTAGCATGAACAGTAAACAGACACCAACTATACATATTCCATTCTATTTCACGTTCATATTGATAGTCAAAGTCATTTCATGTTATCAAACAGCAGACTCATAAACATTTAGCAGAAACTAAGTACAGAACAATGGTTCTTGAGTCAGATAATTATCTGGCAACACTGAACCATCATGTGTATATTTGTTAGGATCTATTAGGATAGCACGTATGCGAGGCTAATCAAAACAATACAATAACAGTTGTTGTTACGGAATGTTAAACCGACGGACTGTTCGTATAGGTGACGATCTGTACGAATAGATCTGACAGTTTAATGATCTGAAACGATGATTGTAAATTAGACAACAAAAATCAGAAAGTGAAACGTACGATCGTGTTCGTACAGTTAGCGCTCTGTACGAAGACGCGCGTAAGTGACGTTTTCTGACGAAACGAAAGACGACTCGATCGATAATAAATATAAGGAAATAAAATATTTCCTGTTTTACAATTTTGAAACTCATCATAAATAAATTAAAGCAAAACCATTTTAAATTTATACGCGTAAACCATAACACGCGAATAATTAATAAAACGCGTAATATTTACGAGTTTCGATAAATAAATTAGGAAAATATTATTTATCGTCATTACTAGAAATAACCACTTCTCCAACACATAAAATATAACCTTTTATTTAAATTTCGTAATTACACGCGTTACGATCCGGAAACGCGTCGGAGACGAAAACCGAGCAACCGAAACGAACCCGAATACCCGCGGGATATATAAACGATGAAAGAACACTTTTCTTTCATTTTTGCACATCTACCTCTCTCTCTAGCTCACTCTCCCGTTCTCTCTCTCTCTCTCTAAAATATCACCTTCAACCTTCAAGATCTCACTCGTTTGGAGACGAAATCGGGTGTTCTTGGTGTCCACGCGTAGCTAGGAACGAGCTCTACCTAGAAGTACAACCGATCTGAGATTTCGTCCAGCCATTTTCAAGGTATGAGGTCTTAAACTTCATGAAAAATAGGGTTTTCTCCTTTGTTTTGATACACACACACACATAACCGGTTTAAGGTTTAACCTTTCGAAGAGCCGCACCATGGATGACTTCGGTGATGCAAGGATAACCGAGGGGATGATCTGAGGCCACTTGAGTTCGATGGAACTGGTGAGAACGAACCAGGGTTCGTTGACAGCCACCATGGCCGAACCCTTGAGTTCACGAACCTTGGGTGTGCATTATAGCCAGCCGAACCTTCTTTCTCACTCACGAACCATCACCATGGCCACGAACCTTGGAAGGTTACGAGCCTTCATGAGCAGCCGAACCCAGCTGTGTTGGCCGAACCATTCTAGAGACACGAACCCTAGCCCTCCGAGCCTTAATGCCGAACCCTTCTTGCATGAAGACGAACCTTGCATGCTCAATTGACATCACCGAACCCTGCTGGTCAAACATGGACCAGCCGAACCATGGTTGAGAGCGAACCAAAGGCGAACCTTACATGGACATCGGCCACAACCGAACCTTGTTCATAAAACACATAAAAGGTTCGCTGCTTGGTGATCTCTTATGTGGATTAACTAGGCCCAATTGATCAATACATGGAACCACACTTCGGCCCACTAATAACTATTTCGGCCCAAATAGGAAATATAACCGGCCCATGCTCATGGCACTCGGCCCATAGTAAAATGGCCCAATGGATTGGCCCATGCGCTTACCATAGCCCATGACACTTAGGGTTAGCCCAATAGCCCTATTATTAGGCCCAGGATCACTTAAATTGGCCAAATATCTAAGACGATCCGTTGTACATTCGGTTAAGCTAAATATTAACCATTCGACCCAAGTTACTTAGCTTAACATCACTAACAAAGTGCCATGATAGACATTAGGTTCAATAGGAATCTAATGGGTCACAAGAACAAGTTAGGCCTAATATAAAGCCCACAAGATCTAAACTTCAATAAAAGCCATGTTAGGGTTAACTATAAATTTAACATAGGATATTCTAGCACACTTATGGTATGTAATCATTGTAGGGGACGATCATTTAATTGGTTAGACATAAATGAGTCTTCTTAAGCTAGGATATCAATATCATGAGAGGAATACATTCGGAATGGAAAACAAGAACCTAAAGGTTATGGTTTAACTTAAATGTTAACACCTAAACCATTGGGAATTTCAAAGGCACATGATTAATCTAAATGGTTATTTACACCATCTAGGTTAATGACGTTATAAGCAAACAAGAGATCATTTGAAAATCAAAGTTCATTAAAGGGCCCAAGAATGGCCCAATGGGTTTAATATAAGCCCATCATGTTTAAATTACATTTTCTTAAATTAATTATGCTTTTCATAAAGGAAATTAAATTATAAACTTTATCAATATAATTAAACGATTTTCCTAAATAAATAATTTACTTAAAATGTAATAAATTGAAAATGTTTTATTTAAATACCTTAACGATTAATGTGGGATCTGGGTTACTAATGGGTAATAGTTTAACTTAGATAGAGGAAATTCTAGAAACACACTAGTAATCTAGGACACGTAGTTGCACATCGAGACCAAACCATAGATACGACAATTCCCGTATGTACTTATCGTGTTCGAATTCTTTAAAATAACTCAGGTGTTAAAGATACTTAGGCAACAATCAAAGAGTGCGCATATCTTTTTGTGGTTTATTGCACGGCAACACAGGTGAGTTCATTGCCCCTTTTCTAACATTTTTGTTTTAAAACGCGGGGCTGAGAAGCATGCGTAAACTGTTTACTTAAATTGTTTACTTTAATGCTTTTAAATTTATATGTTTTACATATATATAAATGTTATCCTAGACCATGTCTAGGAAGATTTTATGCAGGTTATTAACTGATTTACTTATTTATTAAGTGAATAATCAAGTTAAACTTAACTTTTCAACCAGTCAAAACATTTCAAACAAATCAAATCAATCATTTTGACAAAACAAGGGTGTGAGTTCAATGGATCAAAACAAACATTTTGACAAAACAAGTGGGTGAATTCAAGGGATCAAATCAAACATTTTGACAAAACAAGTGTGGGACTTCAAGACATCAAACAAAACAATCTTTGCAAAGACAACATTCAATGTTCTACAAACCAAGTGTTTGTTGAACAACGAATCAAGTGTACAACCGATCAATGAATCTTGTATTCTATGATCAACACATCAAGTACATCTTGTGACAGAATCAGACGATCATTAAATCATTTTTAAGGGAATGTCTGGGAAATATCAGAGATAGCATACGCCAAAAACATTGACGAAACATAAAATCCTGCATTTCAAGAAGTCCTAGCTAGACCGTTTGACTTGTAGGTCGTATGTTTGAGGATATTTACAGTTTCCCTAACTACTAAGTACCTAGATTGACAGACTAGTCTACTCGAGTATGACCATAGGCCCCAATCATAAGGACTTAGATTTTATTAAATGTTTATTTACTTGTTTAAATTAAGCATTTATAACTGTTTATACAATTGTGTGGTTAATCACTATTGTGATGAACTTAAGGAATCAACATAGATTCCAAATTGTTGTATTTACAGGAACAAAGGACTGACGAATCATTGGGTTAAAGGTAGGGGTAAAATGCTTAATTTTCATTAACACCAATGTCCCATGTGGATTAGTATGTGGTGGGACGGCGTCTGGGCGGGGTTGTAGCCTCGACTCAGGGGTATGCCCTATACATAAGCATACCGATCTGGATGATACATGTGATGTTAATGAGATTAAGGTTGTTACCCGGGGGTTAAACAAAGGTTTTGTGAGAACATTTAAGTCATTTTGAACAAGAGTGTGTGATAGGTAAAGATGCTTAATTATCATTAACAACAATGTCCTATGCGGATTAGTATGTGGTGGGATGGCGTCTGGGCGGGGTTGTAGCCTCGACTCAGGGGTATGCCCTATACATAAGCATACCGATCTGGATGATACATGTGGTGTTAATGAGGTTAGGGCCTTTACCAAAGGAGGTTCAAATCATTTTCAAATCATTTTCAAATCATTTTCAAACACTAAACAATATGAACTCACCAACCATGTGTTGACTTTATTTTTGCATGACTTCTCAGGTGACGAACAGGTCAACTGAAGAGTTATTTCTTTGGATTAGGTTAGCTGATAGAGGACCTGCATATTTTGAAGCATCATTTTACAGTTGTTTAACATATCTTGTGCAGTTACAAGATTGAAGACTTATGATGTGATAGTGGGTTTACATTGTTAAATTGTAAACCTAATTAATATAATTTAACTCTGTAATCCTATTTTATTTTAGCAAAGTTTTCTCATTTATATATCATGTGCAATGTGAACAATCTGATCAATCCGATTATCATTTCGATATCGCGCCTCGGGAACCTTCCGCCCGTCGGGGAAACCCGATCCTACCCCGCCGGCCTGGGGTGTGACAGATTGGTATCAGAGCCATGGTTATAGAGAAATATAGGTCACTTATTTAAACGGTTTGGCCTAGACTATAACCTAGGGACCCTGCATGTAGAGAACATAGGAATTAGGAATTTACTTGCATTGTGTCTTCTGCATTCAATCATTGCACTAACCAATGTTCTGTTGGTTATGATTAGAATGTCACCAAGAAGACAACCATCACCGCCTCTACCTCCACAAGAGATGGACCCAGCCGTTGAGGTTCTTGCAACACTGCTCACTGAACAGTTGGTGGCGATTCTCCCTGGAATCATCACCCGGAGCAGGAACAGTGAGGAATTTATCAGGAACTTCCCATTACTTGCTGCAGAGGCGAAGGAACCGGAAGAAGGAGAAACAAGCAGAAAGCGGAAACGAAGTCATTCTAAGAAATCAAGAAATCCTGAGATCTACACCGAGGCCATTCCCCTTCGTCAGATGGCCTTTGCTCCGGAATCAGAAAATCGTAGGTGTTACACTGGAAAATCACCCCTTTGCACTGACTGTCACTATCACCACCGCGCTGAAATCTCATGCAAGCAATGCATCCATTGTGGCAAGACGAACCATTGGGATCACCAATGCAAATCATCAATGGAATTAGTATGCAAGCCAGAGGCTAGCAAATTTCCTTTATGTGCCACGTGCGGTCTCCACCATGCTAAGAACAAACTGTGCAAACATTGTCTGAACTGCGGAGGAAAGGGACACTGGAGTCGTGATTGTAATAACCCTCCGACTCATAACCAGAATCCTGGAAACACTACATATCCCCTTCCTCGACACAGCAAAGATTGTTATGTGTGCGGACTGTCCGAACACATTGCCCGAGACTGCCCTGTGAGGATATCATTTACAAATCCTGCACATTCTAAAGGAAAAGCTTCCCTCTATTCGGCTTGTCACTACCATAACCTGGCTGAACCTTCGTGCCTACAATGCACGCGTGGTGGAATGACGGGACACGGGATACAACAGTGTCAGCCACCAATAGCCTCTACTCCTCGTCAATATTTTGGTGCATTTCCTAAATGTGTCAGATGTGGTTTTCATCATGGTGAGGAGAAACCTTGTAAACACTGTCTGAATTGTGGTAAATACGGACACTGGATTCAACGGTGTCGGTTTATTCCCACTAGAAAATGGGAACAAAAAGCGAGCACCTTTACTTCCTCTCACCATAACAACAACTGCTATACATGCGGAACACATGGACATTTCGCAAGGGACTGCCCTAGGAAAAGGCCTCCAGCAGACCCAGCAGTCACAGAGGAACTACTTGCCTTACCAGCTCCAGAGGAACACTCGGAGTCCGATGACTCCATAGGTATGCAAATTTCTGCTTAATACCTTAAATTATCTATTGGGGTATTAATTAGAACTGCATAGTCTGTTGTAATTTTATGAACATAAATTTAAGTCAGTCAAAAGCAAAGTCAGTGCCGAAAAGATAATCAGAATAATAATTGAAGGAACCTTTAGGTTAAATAAGGGTTAGATGATCAAATAGGGATAGAGAAATCATTAATGTCGGCTTAATTACTGTAAATTAGAATAGGCCTTTATCTAATTAGAACACTAAAAGCCTTAGAAATTAAAAAATGTCAAAACTAGTGTGTAGACTTTCATTTTATACATAGATCTCCTAGAAATTGAGTTACCTAATTTTGAGAACTCTGACTCTAGGATGTTAGGAAAAGTAAATATGAGAACTGTGTCAGGTCTTTACGTAGGCTAAATAAGTAGATCAAGGGAAGTCATTTGAGAATACAAGATGAAGGTATGCTCGAGAAAATATTTCGAGTGAATTATGGGCATTCCAAATTATGGTGATGTTCTTCGAGTAGAAGAATGCACCCATGAGTTCTTGGATCTCATGAATCGAACGTGCAAACCGTAACTGGTTAGTTTGTCATTACTATTAAGGATGACATACTGAATTATTATAGTAGCACGACAAAACACGAACGACATCTCAGGAACATTTTGGAACCGTCAAGGAAAGAACAACTTTATCTTAAATTCTCCCAATTTGAAATCAAACGAGAATAAGTAATAGTTGGAACAAAAGTTACAATAGGTTTCATGAGTCTCATGACTTTAGGGCAAGTGTAAGATAGATATACACCATCGCACAGATGGGTATAAGTGCACTAAGAAGGTAAATCCTTACCTTTATCCTAATAACTCTGCCGTATTTTAGGTAGACCTCCCCGCTGTATAATGTAAACCTTCGAGTTGAGGACAGATTAAACAAATGGTGAAGTATGTGTACGGTTATGTCAAACCACCTAAATATCCACCATGGGTGACTTAAGGATCTCGATCTGAAGATCAAGACCTAGATGTAGTGAGAGTCACCTACGAAGATTTTAAGGAGTGTGTCAGATTTTAGTACCAAAAGACAGTTTAAGATAAACCGGATGTAACACTTACTACCAAATTAGTGGGTGGACTCTGGTGATAGGTAAACTGATGGATTTTACGGCAACGAGATAGTGGTACTCTATGTGATACCATTGTTTAACATTTGGTTAGAGATGTACTTAAAAATAATTACAGCTCACCGTTCACCAAAGGACGGTTGCAGCGAAAGTACGACACGAATCTTGGAGGTTATGTTGAGAATCTGTATGTCAAACTACAGTGGAAAGTTGGACTCCCAAATGCCACCGATTACATCTTCCTACAACAACCGTCAATATAGAAGCATCGAATGCACACCCTTCGAGGCTCCTTGAGGTCGGCAACGTCAGTCGCCGACTGACGGATTAAAGGTGTAGTCCATCCCAGAATAAAGGGACGAACAAGCACCACGAAACGAAGGACAATCCGAGATCATACAACATATTCGTTTCATGGCACATATATTGAGGTCACCAGATGACTTTAGTTAGATGCGTTACGTATTTCGCGTCTCGAACTTGAATAAACGTCGTGCTAACGAATCGTTCGTCATAACAGTTGAAGAAATTCAATTAGACGGACAGTATACCTTAGGTAATAATCTTCAGAGTTTACGGCTCGTTAGATTAAACAACTAAGGAAAAGTCGTATTTCCATTGCTAAGTTCATTGGAAATTCAAAGCGAAAACTCAAGTTTACTTGGAAAAGGCGAAGATCACACGATGTTCAGGACATCCCCAACTACTCGCAGAGAAAGCTGTAACCGATAACTATTCTTAAATTTCGGGACGAAATTTCTCTAACAAGGGGAGACTGTAACAACAGTGCCGAAACCGGTGCCGGAACAGTGATCGCAACAGTAGCATGAACAGTAAACAGACACCAACTATACATATTCCATTCTATTTCACGTTCATATTGATAGTCAAAGTCATTTCATGTTATCAAACAGCAGACTCATAAACATTTAGCAGAAACTAAGTACAGAACAATGGTTCTTGAGTCAGATAATTATCTGGCAACACTGAACCATCATGTGTATATTTGTTAGGATCTATTAGGATAGCACGTATGCGAGGCTAATCAAAACAATACAATAACAGTTGTTGTTACGGAATGTTAAACCGACGGACTGTTCGTATAGGTGACGATCTGTACGAATAGATCTGACAGTTTAATGATCTGAAACGATGATTGTAAATTAGACAACAAAAATCAGAAAGTGAAACGTACGATCGTGTTCGTACAGTTAGCGCTCTGTACGAAGACGCGCGTAAGTGACGTTTTCTGACGAAACGAAAGACGACTCGATCGATAATAAATATAAGGAAATAAAATATTTCCTGTTTTACAATTTTGAAACTCATCATAAATAAATTAAAGCAAAACCATTTTAAATTTATACGCGTAAACCATAACACGCGAATAATTAATAAAACGCGTAATATTACGAGTTTCGATAAATAAATTAGGAAAATATTATTTATCGTCATTACTAGAAATAACCACTTCTCCAACACATAAAATATAACCTTTTATTTAAATTTCGTAATTACACGCGTTACGATCCGGAAACGCGTCGGAGACGAAAACCGAGCAACCGAAACGAACCCGAATACCCGCGGGATATATAAACGATGAAAGAACACTTTTCTTTCATTTTTGCACATCTACCTCTCTCTCTAGCTCACTCTCCCGTTCTCTCTCTCTCTCTCTAAAATATCACCTTCAACCTTCAAGATCTCACTCGTTTGGAGACGAAATCGGGTGTTCTTGGTGTCCACGCGTAGCTAGGAACGAGCTCTACCTAGAAGTACAACCGATCTGAGATTTCGTCCAGCCATTTTCAAGGTATGAGGTCTTAAACTTCATGAAAAATAGGGTTTTCTCCTTTGTTTTGATACACACACACACATAACCGGTTTAAGGTTTAACCTTTCGAAGAGCCGCACCATGGATGACTTCGGTGATGCAAGGATAACCGAGGGGATGATCTGAGGCCACTTGAGTTCGATGGAACTGGTGAGAACGAACCAGGGTTCGTTGACAGCCACCATGGCCGAACCCTTGAGTTCACGAACCTTGGGTGTGCATTATAGCCAGCCGAACCTTCTTTCTCACTCACGAACCATCACCATGGCCACGAACCTTGGAAGGTTACGAGCCTTCATGAGCAGCCGAACCCAGCTGTGTTGGCCGAACCATTCTAGAGACACGAACCCTAGCCCTCCGAGCCTTAATGCCGAACCCTTCTTGCATGAAGACGAACCTTGCATGCTCAATTGACATCACCGAACCCTGCTGGTCAAACATGGACCAGCCGAACCATGGTTGGGAGCGAACCAAAGGCGAACCTTACATGGACATCGGCCACAACCGAACCTTGTTCATAAAACACATAAAAGGTTCGCTGCTTGGTGATCTCTTATGTGGATTAACTAGGCCCAATTGATCAATACATGGAACCACACTTCGGCCCACTAATAACTATTTCGGCCCAAATAGGAAATATAACCGGCCCATGCTCATGGCACTCGGCCCATAGTAAAATGGCCCAATGGATTGGCCCATGCGCTTACCATAGCCCATGACACTTAGGGTTAGCCCAATAGCCCTATTATTAGGCCCAGGATCACTTAAATTGGCCAAATATCTAAGACGATCCGTTGTACATTCGGTTAAGCTAAATATTAACCATTCGACCCAAGTTACTTAGCTTAACATCACTAACAAAGTGCCATGATAGACATTAGGTTCAATAGGAATCTAATGGGTCACAAGAACAAGTTAGGCCTAATATAAAGCCCACAAGATCTAAACTTCAATAAAAGCCATGTTAGGGTTAACTATAAATTTAACATAGGATATTCTAGCACACTTATGGTATGTAATCATTGTAGGGGACGATCATTTAATTGGTTAGACATAAATGAGTCTTCTTAAGCTAGGATATCAATATCATGAGAGGAATACATTCGGAATGGAAAACAAGAACCTAAAGGTTATGGTTTAACTTAAATGTTAACACCTAAACCATTGGGAATTTCAAAGGCACATGATTAATCTAAATGGTTATTTACACCATCTAGGTTAATGACGTTATAAGCAAACAAGAGATCATTTGAAAATCAAAGTTCATTAAAGGGCCCAAGAATGGCCCAATGGGTTTAATATAAGCCCATCATGTTTAAATTACATTTTCTTAAATTAATTATGCTTTTCATAAAGGAAATTAAATTATAAACTTTATCAATATAATTAAACGATTTTCCTAAATAAATAATTTACTTAAAATGTAATAAATTGAAAATGTTTTATTTAAATACCTTAACGATTAATGTGGGATCTGGGTTACTAATGGGTAATAGTTTAACTTAGATAGAGGAAATTCTAGAAACACACTAGTAATCTAGGACACGTAGTTGCACATCGAGACCAAACCATAGATACGACAATTCCCGTATGTACTTATCGTGTTCGAATTCTTTAAAATAACTCAGGTGTTAAAGATACTTAGGCAACAATCAAAGAGTGCGCATATCTTTTTGTGGTTTATTGCACGGCAACACAGGTGAGTTCATTGCCCCTTTTCTAACATTTTTGTTTTAAAACGCGGGGCTGAGAAGCATGCGTAAACTGTTTACTTAAATTGTTTACTTTAATGCTTTTAAATTTATATGTTTTACATATATATAAATGTTATCCTAGACCATGTCTAGGAAGATTTTATGCAGGTTATTAACTGATTTACTTATTTATTAAGTGAATAATCAAGTTAAACTTAACTTTTCAACCAGTCAAAACATTTCAAACAAATCAAATCAATCATTTTGACAAAACAAGGGTGTGAGTTCAATGGATCAAAACAAACATTTTGACAAAACAAGTGGGTGAATTCAAGGGATCAAATCAAACATTTTGACAAAACAAGTGTGGGACTTCAAGACATCAAACAAAACAATCTTTGCAAAGACAACATTCAATGTTCTACAAACCAAGTGTTTGTTGAACAACGAATCAAGTGTACAACCGATCAATGAATCTTGTATTCTATGATCAACACATCAAGTACATCTTGTGACAGAATCAGACGATCATTAAATCATTTTTAAGGGAATGTCTGGGAAATATCAGAGATAGCATACGCCAAAAACATTGACGAAACATAAAATCCTGCATTTCAAGAAGTCCTAGCTAGACCGTTTGACTTGTAGGTCGTATGTTTGAGGATATTTACAGTTTCCCTAACTACTAAGTACCTAGATTGACAGACTAGTCTACTTGAGTATGACCATAGGCCCCAATCATAAGGACTTAGATTTTATTAAATGTTTATTTACTTGTTTAAATTAAGCATTTATAACTGTTTATACAATTGTGTGGTTAATCACTATTGTGATGAACTTAAGGAATCAACATAGATTCCAAATTGTTGTATTTACAGGAACAAAGGACTGACGAATCATTGGGTTAAAGGTAGGGGTAAAATGCTTAATTTTCATTAACACCAATGTCCCATGTGGATTAGTATGTGGTGGGACGGCATCTGGGCGGGGTTGTAGCCTCGACTCAGGGGTATGCCCTATACATAAGCATACCGATCTGGATGATACATGTGATGTTAATGAGATTAAGGTTGTTACCCGGGGGGTTAAACAAAGGTTTTGTGAGAACATTTAAGTCATTTTGAACAAGAGTGTGTGATAGGTAAAGATGCTTAATTATCATTAACAACAATGTCCTATGCGGATTAGTATGTGGTGGGATGGCGTCTGGGCGGGGTTGTAGCCTCGACTCAGGGGTATGCCCTATACATAAGCATACCGATCTGGATGATACATGTGGTGTTAATGAGGTTAGGGCCTTTACCA
The DNA here is from genome assembly GCA_009363875.1 of Mikania micrantha. NCBI lineage: Eukaryota > Viridiplantae > Streptophyta > Magnoliopsida > Asterales > Asteraceae > Mikania > Mikania micrantha. The sequence goes on along the minus strand of CM018694.1, from coordinate 36,280,921 downwards.
AAGGAGGTTCAAATCATTTTCAAATCATTTTCAAATCATTTTCAAACACTAAACAATATGAACTCACCAACCATGTGTTGACTTTATTTTTGCATGACTTCTCAGGTGACGAACAGGTCAACTGAAGAGTTATTTCTTTGGATTAGGTTAGCTGATAGAGGACCTGCATATTTTGAAGCATCATTTTACAGTTGTTTAACATATCTTGTGCAGTTACAAGATTGAAGACTTATGATGTGATAGTGGGTTTACATTGTTAAATTGTAAACCTAATTAATATAATTTAACTCTGTAATCCTATTTTATTTTAGCAAAGTTTTCTCATTTATATATCATGTGCAATGTGAACAATCTGATCAATCCGATTATCATTTCGATATCGCGCCTCGGGAACCTTCCGCCCGTCGGGGAAACCCGATCCTACCCCGCCGGCCTGGGGTGTGACACTAAAAGTTCAACTTTTCACATCTTGTGGGACTGAGTGAAATCTTGTCTTTGTTCCAAGACTTTGAAGTATCATACTTTGACTCACTCCGTTTGATGCACATGATGATTTCACAACCCATTTTGATTGAATTTGACGTTTAGGTTTTGAACTTGAAAAACCATTTTGTTTTGAAAAATTCATATTTTCATTCTTTGAAAACTTCTTAATTTCAACCAATGGGGTTTTGAAAGAAACTTTCTTTTTGGATGATTATTCAGAGTTTGAAGCACATGATTTTACATCATCAAAGATATTATTGTGAGAATCATCATAATCCTTATGTACATCCATCAACCCACATCTGTACAATGTCTCCTCATCATATTCCTCAAAAGTACAATCTTCAATGATAGGAGAAAAATTGTCATAAGCACAAATTGGAGACTTTCCCTTATTGAGAATGTTATCTATTGAAATTTCACTATCACTTGATATATCAATAAGAGGACTTGAAGAAATTATAGAATCATGATGATTCTCCAATTTGTGCATGATTCTGTCAAAGTCCCTTTTTGCCTTGTCCATTTTGATTTTAATTTTATTTACTGCATTTATCAATTCAACATTTACTTTGCTCAAAATGTCAAGTTTTTGTTTAGAAACACTTTCATTGGCATTTGACTTTGACAAATCATCAGTCAACATTTGAACCTGTAACTTCAAATCTGCAATCTGCTTTGAAAAAAACTTTTCATTTGATTTTAAATCCATGTATGCTTTTTTGCAGTTTGATAAGTCACATTTCAAATTCATGTTTTCTTCCTCCAAACTCCAAATTTTTCCGTCAAGGTTTAAACATTTAGAGCATGAGAGTTTAGAAAATGTACCTGAACTTACCTCTTTATCTGAAATGGTATGACAATAGTCTTCACTAATGATGGTAGTTGTTTCAGACAAATCATCAGAGGCATCCTCATAAACACTCTCATCCTCTATTGACACCACTTCAACGCTTGAAGTTTCATCCTTTGAATTCAAAACATCATCTTCAGACTTCTTCATCTCACTTTTGATATCAGAATCATCAAGAATGTGTATATCATCAGTTACATTACATCTCTTATCTATAACTTCATTCATCTGTTTGCTATCTTCAGACATTTCAAGTTCAATTGTTTTATCAGATTCTGACATTGAAAAATCCTCACTCTTCTCTTCATCAGTTGCTTCCATCCTTAAATTCACACTTGCCTCAATACAATCTTCAGTTTTCAGATCATCTTCCTTTCCTTCATCAACATCTTCTTTTTCTTTCTCAGCACTCATACTTGCCTTTAACATGTTTCTTTGTTCATCAATCCACTAGAAATCAACAATTTTCATAATCCATTTTCTGGTTCTCCTTATCTCCGATTCCATTTTATCAACCACATCTTTGAAGTTAATTAATTTGACATGATGAATAACTTCTGTTTCCTTCATTCTTTCAACAAATTCACTCCATCGATAAGGTAAAAATTGAGTAAACTTATCAATGATTTGTCCATCAGTGATATCAAACTGAAAATATTTCAATTCTTGCATAAGTGGTAAAAGACGATCATAAGCATCATTGATCTTCTTCGCAACATGATTGTTGTATGCAAGTTGTAACAAACTCCACTTTGCACATGAATGTGGAGTTTTGATATCTTTAGAAATGATCACCGAAAACAAGTTACACAATTCTCTTTCTTGATTAAATTCAAACAATTGATCTTCATTCAGTTTTGATATCCCAAAATTATCCTTTGATTTCAGACATGGTTTCTTGTATTGATTGTACAATAACTTCTGATAATTTTCATCCGCTTTAGCAATAAACGTTTCGAATGTGGATCTCCAGTTCGGATAATTGTCCAAATTGTACAACACAAGTCCATTGTTAGTCAACCATTCTACGTTCCAGTTTTTGTGTGTCATATTTAACTTTTATGGTCAGAACTTGAAAGTTTAACCTCTCAAAACAAAACAGCTCAAACCTCGTCTTAACGTCCGAATTAGGTCTTGAAACCTATCCCAAATGATTCGGAAGGCCCAAAATAGGTAAACAAGGTTTACTTGAACTTTTAAAATGGTATATTTCTTGCAAAACTCTTCGAACAAACCAATTAGAGGTTCTCCCAAACCTTTTCACGAACCTATTCAGGTTTTCACGAACCTTTTGAGGTTTTTCACGAACCTATTGAGGTTTTGGCGAACCTAGGAAGATTTTTGGCGAACCTATGACATTTTTGGCGAACCTATGACGTTTTTGGCGAACCTAGAGGTTCCCACGAACCTATTTCTCACGAACCTATGTAGGTTCGGCTCTTAGGTTCGTCAAAGGTTCGGCAGATCGCACGAACAGATCTGCAAATCACTAAAATGGCTCTAGAATCTTCGTTTTTTGGAGTTAGAAGGCCTATGAGTAGTCAAAATCTTCGTTTTTTTCGAGGCGCATCTTTCAATCGGATCCAAATTTGCAAAAACTTGTTAATTTTTCGTAGATCTGGGTTTTTGTTGACAAAAACGTGAAGAACTTCAAGAAGACCTCCAAGATGATGAATTTTCTGATCAAATTACTTGATATTGATGTCCAAATAGTCGTAGAATCGAGCCTAACTCTCTGATACCATTGTAGATTTGAAGAATCGATCACGAAATTCTACGATTCGATCATAAACGTGCGGAATCCGTTTACAACTAGATTTGAATCAACAATGACAATGTAATAGATCATTAATCTGAATTCTTCATTGATATCCAAGTGTTTACAAACAATAAACGTGAAAATACAACACTTGAACGATCAAAAGAAACAAAGATGAAGAGAGTTTTGATCTTGAGCTCGAGAGAGAATTTGACTTTGTGTGTGTGAATTGTGAGCTCTAAGTCTTCAAGTCCACCACCTTTACTCTATATATAGGTTTCCAAATGCAAAGGTTCGGCCCTTGTAAACATTCACGAACCTCCAATGTAGACGAACCATAGGTAAGGTTCGTTTATGTTACCCTTTCACGAACCTCTATCTACACGAACCTTTTGAGGTTTTTCACGAACCTCTATCTACACGAACCTTTTGAGGTTTTTCACGAACCTATTGAGGTTTTGGCGAACCTATGACGTTTATTTTTTTTGTTCAATAACCTGGTTTCATCTGCGCATACGGAAGTATCAATCTTGTTACCGGATTTTGAACATTCTGTTTTATTTTACACTTTGTTATTTCACAAAAGATATTCTGCTTTGTTTTTGCATGATCATACTAATCAAGAATTTGAACTTATAATTTACAATGGCATCGCTGTTGGTTGATGTTTCACAAAGCGGGGATGTGTTCAAGTGAGTGGGGAACACAAAGTCTTGTGATTGGTTTTCATTAATCCAAATTCACAACAAGTGGTAAGACTTAAAGTGGATCCATATACTGGCAATCGTCCTAGGCTTGTGCATCGAATAAATAAATATCATTAATCATCAACAAGTAATGCTGAGGTATGATTACAATATGATCTCATGTTTCGATCTTTCTCATCAAAAACATATTTCTTTTTTAGTTAGAATACAAATTTTGTAGGATTCTAGGATATACAATTTTGCAATTCATAGCTTTAGGGGGAGTTTATTCAAATCATTGAAAAAATTCATAAAAATTTTCTTCTATTTTCTTTTAGACTATCCGATGTGACTTACTAATTCTTTGTAAACACTATAATTGATTTACTGTTAATAAGTGACAAAGAGAAATTGGAAATGTGATGAGGCATCTAGTTTTGACTATGTGTCAACTGATTCAGGTGATAAGGGTGATGAAGATCTGTGTGTTGAAGATGTCACTGCAGTCCTCAGCAGGTGAATCTTGAAAAAGAAAGACATAAGACGGAGAGAGAGAAAGAGATTAAGATTGAGAGGGTGAAGTGGTAACAAAGAGACTGATGTATTTTCTGTGTGAAAATATAACAGCTACAACTGAAGGAAAGTATGATGATAGCAAGGTTGTAGGGGAGTATGTTGATGCATATATGTTCCCCGATGCACAAAATGTTTGAGCATATACAACAGCAAGGTTCAAGGGGGAGTATGTTAGTGCATTTTCTGTGTGAATATGCATTTAATGTGTGAACCTGGCTTGTTGTATATGAAATCGTAGTTTGTTGTATATGATTAGAAGATCAAGACACAAAGGGTTCGGCTAGAGTTTGGCTAGGTTCATCCAGCAAACCTATTGGTTTGTCTGGCAATCTTAATGATCTAAGTAGGTTCGGCACTTACATATTCTAAGGTTCGGCTGTCACAAGGTCACGAACCTTATCCAAGGTTCGTGTAGATAGAGGTTCGTGAAAGGGTAACATAGACGAACCTTACCTATGGTTCGTCTACATTGGAGGTTCATGAATGTTTACAAGGGCCGAACCTTTGCATTTGGAAACCTATATATAGAGTAAAGGTGGTGGACTTGAAGACTTAGAGCTCACAATTCACACACACAAAGTCAAATTCTCTCTCGAGCTCAAGATCAAAACTCTCTTCATCTTTGTTTCTTTTGATCGTTCAAGTGTTGTATTTTCACGTTTATTGTTTGTAAACACTTGGATATCAATGAAGAATTCAGATTAATGATCTATTACATTGTCATTGTTGATTCAAATCTAGTTGTAAACGGATTCCGCACGTTTATGATCGAATCGTAGAATTTCGTGATCGATTCTTCAAATCTATAGTAAAATCGATATATATCTTCGGTTTTTAGGGTTTTGAAACCCTCTTGGTTGCCCATTCCCTTTAGCCGATTCTAAGCCTCAAAACCTTAGGGAAACACCACCACAACCACTTAGGAAGTTGTATGAACAAGTGCCATTCGAATTTTGGTCAGTCAGGGTGAAATGAGGGCTGCCCCTATTTCTGAATTCGATTGGCTGAATGAAAGGCCCCAGCTCGTCGAATGAGCTTCTCAAAATCATATTCGGCTGAATGGCCAACTTCACAGCCGAAGCAGCCTTCTCTCTTTCACTCGGCCAACCAGCCCATTCTGTCGGCCTCCTTTCGTTCGGCCCAAGTCTTTCGGCCTGCTCACTCTGTCGGCCTAAAATACCCCTTCGGCCGAATCTTCATTCGACCTTCTTCATCGGCCGAGCACACTCAGTCGGCCACCCTCTCATTCATGGGAGTTTTCTTTTTCGACCCAAGGGCCTTTCGGTCGGGTGTTCTCTCGGACAAACCGAACCATGAGTATGAAGGGTAATCGGGAAAGGTGAGTGAGCCATGGGACACTCATAGGATGGTTTAACAAATGCATGTATTTCATGCATGCATGGGGACTTTCCCTTCCACGTAAATGCATGCATGGCTTGGTGGTTAAACATAAGTGTAATCTTGTTTAAACGCATGTAAGGGATAAGGAAATTACGAGCAGAGTTCAATAACAAAAATGTTCATAAAAATCATATTATTATCCAAACAAGAGATGTGGATATTAGTGTTTGCTCAAAGCATTTGAGAAATCATGAAGATCACAACAATAAACTAAGGCTAAGTGTGTTGATGTAACCATTAACACCTATTGTTTTTGAAATTCATAAGGATATGTAACTAACCTAGATGATTCACTTGAATTAACTAGGACAAGTTATTCAACGATGTTGATCAAGAATCATTGGACATACGAAGGCTAGTAATGTGCCGGAGGTTAATCCAATTGGATTAACTCAAGCCCATCATGTTGAAGTAAAATTCTTCTAAATTGTTTATGTTTTTAATGAAAGAAATTAAATTGTAAACTTTATTAAATTAAATTAAATGATTTTAACTAAATGTTTAACTTATATTGAATTAATTTAAAAAAAACGTTTTACTTAAGGACTTGTATTGATTAATCGTGGGATAAGGGTTACTAATGGGTAATGAGTTAGACTAGTTAGTTGGAATCTTAGAAACACATTAGCCCATAGGACACTTAGTTGCACACCGAGACCAAACCCTAGATACGACGAATATAGATACTTGTTGTATTCGAATTCTGTTAAAACAACTAAGGTACTGAAGATACATAAACCACAAGTAACGAGCGTGCATTTTGTGATAAATCATTTGCACAGCAACACAGGTGAGTTCATTGCCCCTTTACTAAACATTTTGTTTTCAAACGCGGGGCTGAGAATCATGCGTAAACCTTTTTATTTAAATTTGTTTTACGTAAATGCTTTTACTTATTATATGCTTTATATACATGTTTGTTTATACTCCTAGACTCCTGTCTAGGTAATTGTTATATAGAATTAACTAACAAGTTAAATAATTACTCTTATGAGTAATACCTTAACTCTAAATTCTAAACAAACCCTTAGTCCATCGAGTTCAAATTCAAGAATCTAAATTCAAAGTGAAATCAAAAGAACAAAAGCTAAAGATCAAATACAATGGAATCAAATCCTGTGTGTGATCAATAAACTAAGGATCCTACTCAAGAATCTATATTAATTATGAAATCATGGAATTCTAAATATCAGAATCAAGAATCAAGGAAACCATAACCGTGTGTGAATCATTGAAATAATGAAATCATTAAGATCTAATGAAATCATTAATTGCTTAAGTTAAGGTGATGTCAGTTGTATGTAAATCAAGACCACGTGTAACACACGGAAAGTCCCGTCACAATAGTAGACTCTTGTAGTCAAGCTATATGGGCATAACTTAAACTATCAAACGAAATCAAGAGAATCAAAGATGATCAAGAATCAAAGGATATCCTTAAAGTTCTGGCATGTACAGTAGGCCAGAGGGTCAAGCTGATATGGGCATCATGAAAGTCCCGACGCATACAGGTAGACTCCTTGTGGGTCATTCCTGATATGGGCCACGTGTGAGAGGGTACAACTTGGACAACCACCAACAACTAAGTCTAATTGATAGAGTCAAATAAGGCCCAAGCATCATGTCTTAGTTGTATTTAAATGCTTAGTTATTAATTTAATTAAACATTTAATATTATATTTCTGCAAGTGTTTTTAGGGTAATCATGGATACATGACGAACTCAAGAAATCAGAGGTGATTAAATTTGTGGAAATCAAGAATCTAAAATGAAGGTGAATGGAGTGAAACGCTTAATTATCATTAACAACAATATGCTAAGAGTCTGGTGTGTGGTGGGACGGTGGCTGGGGCTTGTCCCCTACATATGCCCTATATATAAGCATACTTGATTGGATAGCATAGGTGGTCGTTGATGAGGTTAAGGTTGTCATTTCGGGAGATTAAGGTAAACATTTTCAGGGTAATCAAATGTTATGAATCAGAGGTATGGGATGAAATGCTTAATTATCACCGGAACAATATATCATGTGGTTTGGTATGTGTTGGGATGGTGGCTGGGCGGGCGGTAAGTTCGACCCTACATATGCCCTATATATAAGCATACTGAACTGGATGGTATAGGTGGTTAATGATGAGGTTAAGGTTGTCATTCAAAGGTTATTCAAATTCATTTTTATAAAACTACATTGTTGGTTTGGTTGAAACCGATCAGGATCGAATACGAAGTCCTACGAACTATCAACTACGTGCGGAATCCATAGTCAATATGTAGAAATACAAAGAACATAAGCAATTCAATAATCAACTCTTGTTTTATCAACAAATGATTACAAGAAGACAATTCTCACACAGAGAAAATACAGAGAATTTCTAGCAATCTATCAAAAGTTCTACGAGATCTACAAACAAACCTGCTATTTATAGAAACTGGTACCAGCGAACCTTTACTGCTAGCCGAACCTACGGTTTGCCAGCCGAACCCTAAGGTTTGCTGAGCGAACCCTTAGGTTTGTTAGACGAACCTATGAAAACAATCAAAAGGTTTGCCGAACCTTTGCCAGGCTATAGGTTCGCTAAACCTATCAACTCAATAGGTTCGCCAATATGCTAAGGTTCGTGGGCCAGACGAACCTTAGGCATAACCTAGCCTAACCTTTATTCAAACTCAAAATAAATACATCTTTTGAATAGCAAACAATTACAAACATGTACTAACAAACTCCCCCTAAATGTTTGCTATCAAAATCTTTAATCTTTGCCTTCAGCTCTATCTTCAGTTTTATCTTCAACTGTATCTTCAACTGTTTCTTCAACTCTGTCTTTAATTCCACTTGATTCTCCAACTTCAACAACCACATTATCCACCGCTCGTATAACAACCGAACGTGGTATCTTTGCCAACCTTTCTGCTTCAATCTTATCATCTCTTTCATCTCTTTCCTTCTGAACTTGCATCAATTCAATATAAAGATCATTCACATCTTTCCAATTACAACCAGAATGTATACCCAATGTATAACACATTTGTGCAATAGTCTGATATTGAATTGCCATATCTTTGAAGCTCACTCCAACATCATGATAACCAACTTCAGCATAAATCTCTGCAGTGTTAAGTAAATCAATATCATCTTTTGAGCAATTTACAATCCAAATAGGATCAAGCATTCGAATCACCCTCCAATCATCATCTTGCTTCAATACAATTACACCTTCAGAAGTTCTCTCATCATTAAACCAAAATTTAAAGAATGGATTCCAATCTTGTTCCATCTTTCTAAGTCTTGGCCTTTTGAATACTTTAGGCTTTACATAATCTTCGAATCTTTCTCTGAATTGTGGTGTCAAGAAACTCCATCCCATTCTAGCTTCTTTCTTCAACAGATTCTCAAAAATTTCATTGTGTCTAGTCTGTATAGGCTTTATCATCCTTAATCTTGAAAGATCTTTGCATTCAAATGCTGGTAGACTCATCAGATCAGTAGCCTTGCCAAAGTATTGGCATCCATCTATTCTTTTCACCACATAGCATCCCTTATCCATCAAACTCCCTGAAATGTTATGAAAATAACCATAACTAATAATCCTTCAAATCATCTTGGATTTAGATCCAATCTTGAACTTCTTGGATTGTCTAGTTAGGTTTTCTGGATCTTTATCTTCAAACACTTCTGTCATAATCTTGAAAGAATGTAAGTGATCAATGATGTACTTTGTTTCATCTTGAAATGCTTTCCAATAATCCAAATTTGTCTTAGCTTTAACCGGATCTAATGTTGTTCTTGACATACTTCCAGCTTCAAATATTTTCTTCATCATGTTTAAATTCAACAAATCTTCATCAATGACATCCTTATCAAAATCAGATAAATCAGTACCTTCATCTTCTTCAAAATCAAACATCAATTCATCATCATCATCATCATCATCATCATCATCATCATCACATAAATTTTGATAATCTTGAACTGAATAGTCACCCATAATTTCTCCTTCTTCTCTTTCTTGATAAACTTGAACTTCAACAATATTTCTCTGCAAATCTATATCAGAATGCATTTTAAATAAATCAAGAAAAGTAGGCAGAGAGTAATCAAGAATAGCCATGGGATGTTCTATTGCATCTAAATCTTCAAATTCAACTTTAGTACAATCCCTAGCTCTATCAGAAGATACAGAAGTCAATGGAACATCATCTGTAGCAAGCTTGGAAGGAGTATAAACAACATTAGCTCCAGTCACAACATTTAAACCACTATCACCTCCAGCAACTCCACCAGCACCACCATCTGCCCCATCATCACCACCAAAATCAGAATCATTAGGATGTTCATCAATGTCAGTATCACCATAATCAACTTCTTCTTCTTTGTCTTCCACCTTCTCTTCCTCCTTCTTTTCCTCTTCCATTTCCATCTCCACATCCACCACTACCTTTTCAACTTTAGAACTTGAAGCTTCTGACTTTGCAGTCTTTGACTCCAATTCTTTGATCTTAAATCTCAAGTCAGTATTCTCATTCTTCAACACAACTATATCTTCTGATTGTAATTTGATGAAGAAATCCAACTCAGAGATTTTGTCTTGCATCTTCTTCTTCTTCTCTACCATATCCTCCTCTCTCCACTTCATCATCAAAGCCATTTGAGCTTTAATCTCATCAATCTCAGCAACCTTTTGCTCTTTTTCTTTCCTGTAGCTCTCAAACTCCTTAGAAAGAATAGACAATCTTTGCTTGAGATCAGTATAATCATAGTTCACGGTAAAATTGATGTCTCCAAGCTCATCAAGTCCCGAAAATAAATCATCTCTAGGAATTGAATCCTGAGGCATAGAAGTCTCTGGCAAGGAGGTAGTAACAGTAGTGGTTTCCACAAAAGAAGGCATAAATGTAGCTACATTTACAAACTCAGGAGTTTGTAAAGTAGACGCATGAGTAGTAGAAACTGAAATAGAAGAATGAATAACAGGAGATACTGAGATAGGAACTTAAGTAGGCATCATGGGTGAAGACACAGTGGTCTTAGTAGTCTTTGCCTTTTTCCTCTCATACGGCCCTCCCTTGGCCATTCTTTTCATCTTCTTCGGCTTAGAAGACTCAGGCTCCTCAGGTATAAAGCTAGGATCAGCTCTTTCCGCTCTTTCTTCTTCAGCCTCCTTACCATCTGATTCCCCTCCTGAATCATTTCATACTCTGACTCTGTGTTAGAAGATTCAACTTCTTCATCACAAGCAACAGCAGTCTCTGTCTGATGCTCAGACATATCAACCTCTAAAGGTTCCTGAGAACTCTGTTCTTGAGATGATTTGGCTTGAGGAGTAGATCGAGATGATTGACCAGTAGTTTTCCTTGGTTGTTGTCTTGGTGGAGGTGGAGGTGGTGCTTGATCTTCATCAGTTGCAAACTCTTCGTTGTCGGATCCTGAATCAGCATGTCTCCAGGCATCCTCCTCAGGTGCAACATAGTTTGCCCTGGCACAGTGACCAATCAGATCCTTTTCCAGCACAGCATCCCCAGTCCTCTGGTAAACTCTGACCTGACCCAAGCTGGAATCAGTCATATGTTTGAGTTTCAGAAGATCTGCTGCTTCTCTAGGTAACATGTCTTCAGGCAATCTCTCATCAATAAGCATCTGTACGAACCTAGGATACATGTAAAATCTATCCTTAGCCTTCGTCACATTTTCACACATATAACGGAAGATCATGCCGGAGAAATTGAACGGTTTGTTCAATATAAGTGCAACCATGGCTGATCGCATGAAATCCCTAAGCTCATCGAATGTGCCTTTCCTCATGCTAAGGCAATGAAGGAGAACATGAGCTAGAAACTTGTACTGGAGTGGCAGCTTTCCCTTCTTCACAGAAATGGAACTATAAGCTCCAAAATAACGTATGCGAAGAAAGCAACCTTTATGCACCTCTCAGGAATGAGAGTTACACCTTCCTGTTCACCTCCAAACTGTAATACCCTCCGTATGTCAGCCTCTGAAATACGAATTGCTTGTCCAAGCACATTCGCATCGATGACATAGTCTTCCTCAACTGAAATCATACGAGCTGATTCCCAAAAGCTCTGGATATGAGATCTATACATCTGGAAAGAGTTGGAAATAGAATGATAAATCCGCAACCTCCTAAGAAACTCGATCATAGGTCTGAAATCTTAACCGTTCCTAGTTGTTGGATCCAAGTAAGCACAAACATTGTGTTTGTCTCCGAAAGTTAGATTCGCCATATCTACAATTAAAAATAAAAACAATTAGAAACAAAAATTAATCAAAAAATTAACAAAAAATTAAAAAATTTGAAAAATTTCTAAGTAGACCAGCGAACCTATTCTCTTAGACGAACCTAATGCTAGGCGAACCTAATTCAGACGAACCTGTTAATCAGACAAACTTTTTGAACGAACCTTATCATGAACGAACCTTTTGATGAACGAACCTTTTGAATGAACGAATCTTCTGATGAACGAACCTCAGAATGAACAAACCTCAGAATGAACGAACCTCATATGAACGAACCTTCATATGAACGAACCTTGTTGGTCAAACGAACCTTGACCAAAAGGTTCGGTTCTTTTGAAATCCATAGGTTCGCCACGAACCTATCAGATTCAGACGAACCCTCAAGGTTCGGCGAACCTTTGTTCATCCAACGAACCTGTTCATCAGCGAACCTTTTTCAGATTTCAAATCAAAATTTAAAAACTTTGAATCTGATGATAAAAATCATAAACCCAGGTTCGAAACATGCCGATGAACAAATTTAACGAAGATGGTTTGTTCAATTTATCGATTTTAATCAGTTTTAAGTCAATTTACCGGTTCGATCTTAAAAATCCTAAAATCGCTCAGATCTCTCAAATTAGCCGGTCAAATTCAAAAATTTCTACCTAGAAATGTTCACGAGATGATTCTGAATCTAATGATAACAATGAAAAAGTCTAGGAGGTCCAAGATCGAAAAACGAAAAATTTCTTCTTGCAGGTTCGCGAATGATGAATGTGACGAACCATTCTGGCGAACCCTATATATATATGTCACGAACCTTTTGCAACGAACCTTTTCACCGAACCATTTCAACGAACCAATTCAAACGAACCTAGTAAGCGAACCTAGTCAATGAAACTATCCTGCAAACCTAACAAGCGAACCTTACTCCACTAACCATCTCAGCGAACCTTCTCCAAAACCCAGATGAACCTTTTAAAATTTTGAATTTTTCTTTAAATTTCAAAACAAATTCATGTTCAATCATTCCAAAGTCAAACAAATAATCAAAAATTATTGATTTAACATCAGATGAAAAAATAAAATCTTTTTGGAATTTTTTTTAAATTTTTAGAAAAATTAAACTACAAAATTAATAAAAGAACTACCCTACAAAAAATAAAATTTTTTTGTTTGAGAAAGATTCTGATATGAGATCATATTATTTTACAATTTTCAACATATCTGTTTTTATTATCTCAAATATTATCTGAAAATTACAAATTTAAGATGATTGTCAGTATACTTATCCTTTTAAATTTATTACTTAGTCAAGAAATCAGTTTAAAACAAGATTATGAAAACACTTTATAATAATCCATTTACTTGAACACATCCCCGATTTGTGAATAACTAAACAAACATAAATGTTCTCAAACTTAAAATTTCAATTTTAACTAATCTGATCATGCAAAAATAAAGCAGAATTTCTTTTTGAAAATAACAAAATAGAAAACAATTTGAAATTGTTCAAAATCTTGGAATCAAGGTTGATACTTACGTATGCTCAAATGATCCAGAAAATGAACGAAACAATAATTTAAGATTAAGCTTTTAACAATCAGTTCGATATATTCATATACGCAGAGATTGTCCAAATCTTAATCAGAACCAAGAAAATAAATTTGAATTGTTTAAAGCTATAACAATCAGGTCGATACGTAAGTATAAGCAAAGAATGTTCCAGCTTTAAACTAAAATAAAAGAAAAACAAAAACAGAATTTCTTTTAAAAATTAAACACACGATCAAACTAGTACTTTGACTTTTTGTTCAAGAACATTTTGTCAGAAAAATTACCACTCTTTCAGGACAAAACTAAGTACTGCATTCTAAGCACCTGTTTCTTATAAAATATAATCAAAACTTTGTTTAAGCTTATCCTGACTAAGTTATAAACCTACTTTCATATCATACTTAATACTTGTATTAATTCATTAAATTTTAATAACACATACAGATATATTTCCAAATGCAAATAATGTGCTATCATTTCTCCTTAGGTCGAATCAATTTCTCATATTTTTAATTTTTTTTATGTTTTTGTATTTTTCAAAATTTTCTCTCCCTAAAAACAAAAACACAAAAGAGAAAATAAAAAATCTGATGTTAATTCAATAAAAAATGATTATGAAGGAATTTGATTCTTGATTACCTCACCCATGACCCTGATCCCATTTAATTTGAGTAAATACTCAAAACGTTGTTTGTCAAAGGCCTTGGTGAGAAGGTCTGCCCTTTGCTCGTTTGTGTGTATCTTCAACACATCAATCAGTTTCTTTTCATAACAGTCATGTATGAAATGAAACCGAATATCAATGTGCTTGGAACGTGAATGATACACTGGATTCTTGGTAATTGCAATGGCAGCCTCATTATCTACATGAATAGGGGTAGATAAAAAGTTCAGTCCATAGTCTCTCATCTGTTGTTGTATCCACAAGACTTGGGAACAACAACTGGCAGCAGCTACATATTCAGCTTCACATGTAGATGTAGCAACAGATGTTTGCTTCTTACACTGCCATGAGACTAATCTCTCCCCCAGAAACTGAGCACCTCCAGTAGTGGATTTGGAATCAGTCTTGCATCCTCCATAGTCTGAATAACTATACGCATGGAAGGTATAGTTATCATCCTTAGGATACCACAGACCGGTGTCTGGTGTACCCTTCAGATAACGTAAAATCCTCTTGACTGCAATCAGATGAGAAACTTTAGGCTTTGATTGATAGCGAGCACAGATACTTGTAGCGAATACAATATCTGGTCTTGAGGCTGTCAAATACATCAAACTCCCAATCATTCCACGATATAATGTAGCATCAATTAGCTCCCCCTTAAGATCAGGCTCAATCCCGTGATTGGGCTGAATGGGCGTGGAAATGGGTTTACAATCAAGCATGCTAAAACGATTTAGCACATCTTGAATGTATTTAGTCTGATGAATAAAAATGCCATCATCAGTCTGATCAATTTGTAAACCCAAAAAGAACTTGATGTCAGACATAGCACTCATCTCAAACTTCTCAATCATCACCTCTTTAAACTCCAAACACAATTGTTCATCAGTAGATCCGAAGATGATATCATCAACATAGATCTGAACAAGGAGAATATCCTTGCCCTTTTCCCGATAAAACAATGTTTTGTCTATCTGACCCTTATTGAACCCGTGTTCAATAAGGTGAGTCGAGAGGGTCTCATACCAAGCTCGAGGAGCCTGATGAAGACCGTACAGTGCTTTGTCCAGGAGATATACCTGATCCTGGTGGATCGGATCCTCAAAGCCCGGTGGCTGACAAACATACACTGTCTCCTTCAATGACCCATAAAGGAATGCAGACTTAACATCCAATTGGAACACTTTGAACTTCTTGTGGGCAACAAAAGATAGAAATAATCTAATCGCTTCAAGCCGTGCTACAGGTGCAAACACCTCATCATAATCAATTCCTTCTATTTGTTTGAACCCTTGGACAACCAAACGCGCCTTGTTCCGAACAATTACGCCTCTATCGTCTCGCTTACACTTCAACACCCACCTGGTGCCTATCTTCTTTTCACCTTTTGGCAAATCTACCAAATGCCAAACACCCAGTTTCTGAAACTGATTAAGCTCCTCTTGCATGGCCTCCACCCAGGCAGGCTCACGCAGGGCTTAAATTACAGATTTAGGCTCAATCTGAGAAACAAATGCAGAATGCATCCATAACTCTTGAGTCCCATGATTACGCTCCAGCTCGACATACAAACTTTCCTCGTTTGCAACTTGCTTTCTCGTCTGTACTCCAACAGACGGGTCTCCAATGATCTGCTTCACAGGGTGATTCACATGTACTCTAGACACTGGCACTTGCGGGACTCCAACATCATGATCAAGATTTGTGATATTCTGATCTTCATCTTGATCTTGAGAAACGGCATCTTCAAAAACATCCTGATCATCCTCCGATGACCAATCATCATTAACTTCTCCAAAAATGCCTTCCTCAGTTGAATGATTATCATCAACCTGATGAGAAACTCCTTGATCTTCAGAATTTTGTAAATCATATAACATCTGCAAAGAAATTTCATCATCAGTAACAGTAGGAGACAAGTTAAAAGACTCGAAAAGTTTATCATAATCGAATAACCAATTTGGACCTTTGCCTTCTGGTATAGGTGTATGTCGTTGAACATCCACATTATACCAGAGTTCCACAACACCCGTGCGTTTGTTAAACACACGTTTATTGGGAAGGCTATAGCCCAGAAAGAAACCTTCTTCAACCTTAGAGTTGAATTTAGCATCTTTCTTGAGCATGGTACAAGGAGCCCCGAAAGGTTCCAAGTGTTCCAAATTTGGTTTCCGATTCTGAAGAAGTTCATAACAAGTCTGTTATGTCGTTTGACAATCAGCACTCGGTTGAGAGTAAAACAGGCGGTCGCTACAACTTCACTCCAGAAAGTAATGGGCAGCTTAGAATCAGCAAGCATCGTCCGAGCAGACTCTATCATTGTACGATTCTTCCTTTCAGCTACACCGTTCATTTGTGGTTCATACAGTGCACTAAATTGCTGCTGGATGCCCTTTGAATCACAGAATGCTTCCATGTTTTGATTCTGAAATTTTGTCCCATTGTCTGATCGAACACGCCTAACCCTCGACTTGTACAAAGTCTCCAATCTGTTTACAAGCAATACAAAGTTTTCATAAGTTTCAGATTTAAATTTTAAGAACATAACCCATGAAAATCTAGAAAAATCATCGGTCACTACAAAACAATATGATTCACCCCCAATACTTTTCACATTAATCGGTCCAAACAGATCCATGTGAAGAAGTTCTAGAGGTTTATCAATAGAAAAAACAGTTTTAGTCTTATGTGACCTCCTTTTCTGTTTGCCTTTCTTACAAGAAACACACGCATCAGGTAATTTGAAATGTTTAACCGGTACACCATCAACCAATTGATTGTGTACGAGATGATTCATCTTTCTGATGTGTATGTGACCCATTCTCCTGTGCCAGAACCGAGTATCTTGTTCTGTGGCCTTCGACACCAAACACGTCTCAACTTTATTAACTGTCTCCGCCTTCGCCATGTCCAACACATACAGATCTTTACACCTGTCTGCAGTCATCAGAATCCAGTCATCAGGAATTTGAATTCCTTGTTTGAGCACATAGCATTTCTTCTCGTCAAACAAAACCTTGTAACCTTTATCACTTATCTGAGACACACGCAAAAGATTATTAGTTAACTCTTTGCAGTAATTCACACTGTCAAAGGAAACTTTACCATTAGTCAAACTACCACTCCCGGTAATCTGACCACCTTTGTCACCTACAAAGTTAACATAACATCCGTTCATCTCTTGAAAATCTTTCAACAAACTGATCTCTCCTGTCATATGCCGTGAACATCCACTATCAACAATCCATCGACGGTTGATATGGCCTGTGAATGCCACCTGCACCATAAATTAAAACAAAATATGATCAGTACCAAAAGGGATGACTCCCGCCATTCCGGCGTTGAGTCTCCCTGAACAGCCTCCTGCCATTCGATCTCGATGAACTACTTGAAGACCCCTCTTCCAAGTGTTCATCATTGCTCACATCAAATCTATCACCCGACCTGTATCTGGATTTCCAACAAGAATTAGAATTAAAATTTTGTTTTGAAAATCTTTTATGAGGAAAATTATCATAAAATTCAACAGATGATGATGACCTGTTCAAAACTCTTTTACCTTTTTGTTGATTATCAAAAACTTGTCTTTTATAAAATTGTTCATCCTTGACCCTCAGGATCAAATTTCCTGAGAATTTTCATCTCTTCCTCACTAGGCTTTACCCTCCTAGGATTCCCACTGACATGGATCACACAATTGTCATTAACAGAAGTTTTCTTCTTGACTTTGTGATTTGGACAATTAACAGAAATATGCCCTTTTCCTCCACAGGTGAAACACTGTCGTGTTTCTCGTGGAGTAAAAGTATGAAATCTGTTACAATTGTCCATATCACATTCAGCAATGACATGACCCAGTTTCCCACATCTGTAGCATTTCCTTGATGACACTTTCTTTGGCTTTTCATCACACCCCTTAGATGATTCCAAAGACTTGGATGCTACAGATGGAGATAAAATCTTTTTTTTTCAAAACAATGGCTTTAATTTTGTCATTCTTTTGATAAATCTTTGATTTTCCCTTGTTTCCAACCCCACTCTTGTTAACCTTGTCAACAACTTTGACAAACTTCTTGTCAATCTTTTTAAAAAATTTCTCTGATTTTTGAAAAACTTTTCTTGACTCTCCTTTTTGTGTAGTTGAAGATTCAACAAACACAATTGGCTTGATAGTAGAAGTAGTCTTAACTTTTAGGTTTGATTTAGAAACAATCTTTTGTTTAGCCACTGAATTCCCCGCAGATTTTACTTCAGATTTTGATTTCTGAAAAACTGGACTCTTCTTTTCAACAGAATTTGCCTTTTGATGACCATTCATCCTTAGAATATCATCGGGATATTCTAAATCAGTGATGTCCTCGATGATAGGAGCATCATTGTCAGCAAAATCACTCTCATGATCTGATCCACTCTCCTTTAATGAAATAGGATCAACTTCTAAATCCGGTTCAAGTTGTGGTCTCGGTGCAAAACTAGAAGGACGTGGGACAGAATGAAAACCAATCCCAGAATTATCACGAGATCTTTGCATAGCCGCAAAATGATCAATGACATATGCAGAATTCTGATAATTCTCAAGCTTGGCTTTGTTCAACTCAGCTTCAGCTTTTGCAGCTGATAACTCAACTTTCAACTTCTGAACTGAATCCAGATGCACAGAAACAGCGTGGTTATTCTGTAAAACCTTGATTTTTAAATCTTCATTCTCTTTACTAAGATCAATTATCTTCTTATCAAACGCCTTTTCTTTTGAAATCAATTTCTTGTTTGCTTCTGTGCATACTCGCAGATCAGAAGTCAACTGTGAGTTCATCTCTTTGAGTCTATCTATCATCTCATACAAATCACTCTGTACCTCAGTCATCTCATCAATCTTCTCCTTTCCTTTCCCTGATTCTTCTTCCAAAGAAGCCATGAAAGCACCCATAAGATCATCATACTTAACACCCCAGTCATAGCCCTCATCAGGTTGACTTACAAGTGCTTTAGAAGATGATTCTTCAAATTTATCTTTCTTTTTCTGATAATCTTCATTAGGCTTGAATGGATTCAGATTTCCCTGCTTCTTGGGATTCTTGCACTCTCTTGAAAAATGACCATGTTCACCACAGTTATAACACTGTGTAGATTTTGGATTAAATCCAAACTTTGTGTTCCGGTCAAAGGTAAATTTCTTCCCGGTTTTCTTCTCATATCTATTAATTATGCGAATAACACCCGCCAATGCCCACTGCGTATCTATCAACTCCATCTCATCCTCATCAATTTGTGCATAATCTTCAAAAGTCAGATTTGCATTTCTAATTCTCCCAGCCACCTGCTCATCATAAGCACTCACAACACATGAAAAAATAGGCATATGATCTTTAACGGCTTCAACTGTCACTTTTCCCAAATTTGTTGTGTTAAGCTGAACTGGAGGTGGTGTAGACTCAGACTTTTTCTCATTGATAGGACAGTGTGAGCTAGAACTTGTAGGCACTGAAGAACTCTGAGTAGATTCAGAAATTCTAGACAGAAAGCAGTCTGTATCTTCGCAGATGCAGCAGGAGGTGTAGCAACTGAACCACCATACAAGGAAGGGTCTTGAGTGACATTTACCCGTCTTGCTTTACGTTTGTCCTTCATTTCTTGTTCCTCCAGTTTCTGAATAAACTCTACCAATGTCAATCCAGGTAGGTTTTCTCTCAATATGAGCACCAAAGAGTTCCATTTGTCAGGTAATGCATCAGCCAAACAGTCTATCTTCTCATCCTCTGAATACTCAATACCATATTTCCTCACTTCAGTCAACAAGTGTCTGTATCTGGTAATTAAGGCATCCAAAGTTTCATTTCCTATGATGTTGAAATTTTCAAACTCCTTTATGATGTCAGTAGCCTTCATTTTCTTCAGATTGGTATTTCCTTCAACTCTTTCCTTTAATGCATTCCAAAGACTGTAAGCCATCTTGTGTTCATCAAACTGATGCAAAATTTGATTGCGAATGGCCTGACTCAATAACCAATACGCTTTCTTCTCTGAGTCATACTTTTTCCTTTCATCTACATCCAATCTTTCCAAGAGTTGAAACAAATCAGTACCAACTACTCTTGGTCTCTCATAAGGAGATAAGATTCTTTCCCATAAGTTTGTATCCGTGCCATTCAGATGAGTCTCAAATCGTCCTTTCCAACTGTCATAATCAGCTAAATCCAATAGCTTTGGCACTTTATTTGTACTACCCACTTCATTCTCACTGATTAAAATGTTTTGAAGTTTGGAATTCTGACTTGCCATCGCAGCGTACATGTCAGACATGATTTTAGAAATGTAAGCAGCGAAACTTTTTCCAAAATACCACTAGCCGAACCTCAAACGAACCTCAGCCGAACCTTCAGATAAAATTTTGTCTTAGCCGAACCTTCAGACGAACCTCAGCCGAACCTATGGACTAAAATTCATCTTAGCCGAACCTTCAGGCGAACCTCAGCCGAACCTATGGACAAAATTTGTCTTTTGAGCAGCGAACCTTTGAGCAACGAACCTTGAAACTCACGAACCTTTGCACAAACGAACCAAGAAACTGGCGAACCTTTAGTTCAAACGAACCCTCAGCCGAACTATACACAGTAAACAGCGAACCTCTGCCGAACTATCACCCAAACTTGCCGAACCTTGACAAAATCTTTGCCGAACCTTCGCCGAACTATAGCCGAACCTCTGCTGAACCTTCAGCGAACTATCAAACGAACCCTCTGAAAAACCAGAATAACAGCGAACCTTTGTCTTCAGCAAGTCACAGGTTCACGAACCTGTAGCGCAGATTTTGAAATTTTTGAGCGGGAAATCTTCAAAAAATCCTTCTAAATCTCTACCAAAACACTTCCAAAACTTCAATTGTTGTAATTCAACAACAATTGATGATAAACACAATCACAAATCACCAGAAAATCAATGAAGAAGAGAGAATTTGATCCATCAAATATCTTCAAATCTTCAATTGCTTGAATTCTTTGAAATTGTTGTGTAGAACCTCAACCAAACGCTCTAATACCACTGTTGGTTTGGTTGAAACCGATCAGGATCGAATACGAAGTCCTACGAACTATCAACTACGTGCGGAATCCATAGTCAATACGTAGAAATACAAAGAACACAAGCAATTCAATAATCAACTCTTGTATTATCAACAAATGATTACAAGAAGACAATTCTCACAGAGAGAAAATACAGAGAATTTCTAGCAATCTATCAAAAGTTCTACCAGATCTACAAACAAACCTGCTATTTATTATTATCCAAACAAGAGCCTTTCGGTCCACCCTCTCATTCGTGGTAGTTTTCTTCTTCGGCCCAAGGGCCTTTCGGTCGGGTGTTCTCTCGGACAAACCGAACCAAGAGTGTGAAGGGTAATCGGGAAAGGTGAGTGAGCCATGGGACACTCATGGGATGGTTTAACAAATGCATGTATTTCATGCATGCATGGGGACTTTCCCTTCCACGTAAATGCATGCATGGCTTGGGGGTTAAACATAAGTGTAATCTAGTTTAAATGCACGTAAGGGCTAAGGAAATTACGAGCAGATTTCAATAACAAAAGTGTTCATAAAAATCATATTATTATCCAAACAAGAGATGTGGATATCATTGTGGCTCAAAGCATTTGAGAAATCATGAAGATCACAACAATAAACTAAGGCTAAGTGTGTTGATGTAACCATTAACACCTATTCCTTTTAAAAATTCATAAGGATATGCAACTAACCTAGATGATTCACTTGAATTATCTAGGACAAGTTATTCAACGATGTTGATCAAGAATCATTGGACATACAAAGGCTAGTAATGGGCCGGAGGTTAATCCAATTGGATTAACACAAGCCCATCATGTTGAAGTAAAATTCTTCTAAATTGATTATGTTTTTAATGAAAGAAATTAAATTGTAAACTTTATTAAATTAAATTAAATGATTTTAACTAAATGTTTAACTTATATTGAATTAATTTAAAAAAACGTTTTAATTAAGGACTTGTAGTGATTAATCGTGGGATAAGGGTTACTAATGGGTAATGAGTTAGACTAGTTAGATGGAATCTTAGAAACACATTAGCCCAAACCCTAGATACGACGATTATAGATACTTATCGTATTCGAATTCTCTTAAAACAACTCAGGTACTGAAGATACATAAACCACAGGTAACGAGCGCGCATTTTGTGATAAATCATTTGCACAGCAACACAGGTGAGTTCATTGCCCCTTTTCTAAATATTTTGTTTTCAAACGCGGGGCTGAGAAGCTTGCGTAAACATTTTATTTAAATTTGTCTTACGTAAACGCTTTTACTTATTATATGCTTTATATATATGTTTGTTTATACTCCTAGACTCCTATCTAGGTAATTGTTATGCAGAATTAACTAACATGTTAAATAATTACTCTTATGAGTAATACCTTAACTCTAAATTCTAAACAAACCCTTAGTCCATCGAGTTCAAATTCAAGAATCTAAATTCAAAGAGAAATCAAAAGAACAAAAGCTAAAGATCAAATACAATGGAATCAAATCCAGTGTGCGATTAGTAAACTAAGGATCCTACTCAAGAATCTATATTCATTATGAAATCATGGAATTCTAAAGATCAGAATCTCTAATCAAAGAAACCATAACCGTGTGTGAGTCATTGAAATAATGAAATCATTAAGATCTAATGAAATCATTAATTGCTTAAGTTAAGGTGGATGTCAGTTGTATGTAAATCAAGACCACATGTAACATGAGGAAAGTCCCGTCACAATAGTAGACTCTTGTAGTCAAGCTATATGGGCATAACTTAAACTATCAAACGAAATCAAGAGAATCAAAGATGATCAAGAATCAAAGGATATCCTTAAAGTCCCGGCATGTACAGTAGGCCAGATGGTCAAGCTAATATGGGCATCATGAAAGTCCTGACGCATACAGGTAGACTCTTTGTGGGTCATGCCTGATATGGGCCACGTGTGAGAGGGTACAACTTGGACAACCACCAACAACTAAGTCTAATTGATTGAGTCAAATAAGGCCTAACCATCATGTCTTAGTTGTATTCAAATGCTTAGTTATTAATTTAATTAAACATTTAATATTATATTTCTGCAAGTGTTTTTGGGGTAATCATGGATACATGACGAACTCAAGAAGTCAGAGGTGATTAAATTTGTGGAAATGAAGAATCTAAAATGAAGGTTAATGGAGTGAAACGCTTAATTATCATTAACAACAATATGCTAAGAGTCTGGTATGTGGTGGGACGGTGGCTGGGGCTTGTCCCCTACATATGCCCTATATATAAGCATACTTGATTGGATAGCATATGTGGTCGTTGATGAGGTTAAGGTTGTCATTTCGGGGGATCAAGCTAAACATTTTCAGGGTAATGAAATTTATGAATCAGGGGTATGGGATGAAATGCTTAATTATCACCAGGAACAATATATCATGTGGTTTGGTATGTGGTGGGATGGTGGCTGGGCGGGCGGTAAGTTCGACCCTACATATGCCCTATATATAAAGCATACTGAACTGGATGGTATAGGTGGTTAATGGTGAGGTTAAGGTTGTCATTCAAAGGTTATTAAAATTCATTTTTATAAAATTACATGAACTCACCAACCATGTGTTGACTTGATCTTTTTGCATGACTCTCAGGTGACGAACATGTCAATTAAGAAGTTATTGCTTTTGGACTAGGATGCCAGATAGAGGACCTAGTGTTTTTGGACCTGCATACTTTTGAAACATCATTTTACAGATTATTTTGTATATCTTGTGCAAATACAAGATAGAAGAATTATGATGTTGGTAGTAGATTTACATTGTTAAATTATGAACTAAACTGATGTAATTTAACTTTGTAATTCTATTTTCATTTAGCAGTTTCTCATTTATATATCACGTGCAATGTAAACAATCTGATCATTCCGATTATAAATTCCCGATATCGCGCCCCGAGAACCTTCCGCCCGTCGGGGAAGTCGATCCAACCCGCCGGCTCGGGGTGTGACAATGACCCAGTGCACCACATTCAAAACACGCTCTCCTATCCACAGAAGAAAAAAAATTTGGTTTAACAAAATTTGATTTTGAACTTGATTGATTAAAGTTTTTGTTTTGACAGTTAGAAACAATTTTCATCTTCAAAACCTTTCTTTTTCTTTCTTCAGCTCCCAAAGTCAAACCCTTTGTGCCATTAAAGACACGATCAACATCAGTTTTGGACACATTCTCTTCACACTTTTGTGAAGACTTCACAAAATTCATTGGTTTGAAAAATAGAGAAGTCTAGGATGTAGACATTGACTTTGAGGGAACTCGGTCTATTGATTTGACACAATCAATCTGATTGACAATAGTAGTAGCACTGGAGTAAGTAAGTAAATCATCCTCAGAATTAGAGACCTAATCCTCAACAATACCTTCCACAAATGATGTTTCAGAAGGTAAAGAATTTTTACTTGAAATACTGCCAATTGGATCAATTACCAAAGGAGTTTTAACTTGAAAATCTTTGATGTCATTGTCATTTGGTGAGTTTACAAAACTGTGTAAAACTTGTGGAGGGCACTTGTGGTAACTCACTTCCTTACACTTCCCTTTCATATAAGTCCCATCACTGATCATGTGCTCAATGATATAAGATGAGCTCACATAGCTCATGAGCTTTCGACTTAGTGTCTCATAGTCGCATTCGAGTATGGCTAGGTTCTTCTTTGTCTCATTAATGGTGTTGAGATAAGAAGTGATAGCATCTTGCTTATTAGGTACATCGATCTCAGCCTCATGTAATTGAATATTTAATAATTCAATTTTAGCTTGAAAATCCTTTTCATTTGATTTTAAAACCTGATTTGCTTCAATACAATGATTGAGATCACTGATAAGGTCTGCATTATGCTCCTGATAAGCCAAGACTTACTTTCAAGGTCAACATAATGAAAACATCTGGAATTAATTGATGGACAGTCATCATATACCTGACCATTATGAGATGATGAAGTAGTGTCAACCATCAAAGCAAATTGTGTGATATGTTGATCTTCAGAATCATCATCAGTTCCTCCTTGAGTTTCTGAATCTGAAGTGCTTTCATCCTATAAACCTGATGACTTATCTAATCCTGAGTTCCTTTCTTCTGAGTCACTATCTGCACTAGCTTCAGCTTCCTTCTTGATTTCAGCAATACAAGCTTTCTCTTCAGCTCCTTTATCATAATCGAATCCGAACTCCCATTTCTCCCCTTCATCATTCTGAACCATCAGGGCCTTGTTGGCATTTGAAGAACTAGCCTGAGAAGGAGTCTCAATTGGTACTAAACGTCTCACATGATTTGCAGAAGATGATCTTTGATTCTGGAATGGATTCTTGTTTCTCATCTTCTTTGGCTTGTTTCATTGTCTAGCGAAGTGTACTCTGTCACCACAATTGTAGCAGGTAACTATGGAAATATCAAATCCAAACTTTGAATACTTGTTTGGGTTGATGTCCTTCCTTGTTCTTCTGACCAAATCCTTTGCCCTTTTGACAGCACTTGCCAAAGCCCACATAATATCAATTCTTTCCATGTCATCTGGATCAATATGTGAGTAATCTTCATTGGTCAAGTGCGGATTTCCAATTTGTCCAGCCAGCAATCAATCATATGAACTCACAAGAGTTGATAAGAGACCCATGTGCTCTTTAGCTACCTCCACTGTTACTTTGTCAAAATTATATGTCTTCATGTTGATGACAGAATGACTATCCTCTGAGTGAGATGTGGAAGTGGCAGCTGACTGACTGAAATGAGCATGATTTGAAGTGGGAACCTCTTTTGCCTGAGTCACAAAGGCAGTCTTCAAGGGAGCATGTGTAGAAGTTCTATCCACAGTGGAAGTAGAGTAGTAGATGGAAGGATCTTGAACTTGAGCTACTCTCTTGGCTTTCCACTTGTTTTCTATCTCTTGCTCCTTGAGCTTTTGAATAAAATCATTAATGTCCATGTTGGCAAGAATCTCACTCTACTTCAGCACTATAAGAAAATATTCCTACTTGGGAGGTAATGCATCAGTCAGACATTGGATCTTCTCCTGAGTTGTAGTCTTGACTTGATGATTGAAGAGCCCATTGAGAAGATGATAAAATATGGCAATAAGTTCATCTAGAGACTCGTTTCCCACATACATAAAGCTGTTGAAGTCTTTCCTTAAAGCTTTAGACTTGGTGTTCTTTAGTGCATCATTGCCTTCATATCACTACTGCAATGCATCCCATAGCAATTTGGAATAAGTAAACTGTCTAAACTGATGAAATATATCAGTGGCAATAGACTGAGACAGTATAGCATAAGCCTTCTTCTCAAAATCATATAATATTCTTTGAGGTTCAGTCATTCGTGTGACAAATACTGGAGTTCCATCCTCATTGAGTGGTCTCAAATACCCATATTCAATCATCATCCACAGATTTGTGTCCACCCCATTGATGTGAATCTTAAACCTATACTTCCAGTGTGGATAATCATCCAACAAAAGCAACTTTGGAGCTTTGTTGGAGTTTCCTGTTTCCGTCTTGGTAAGTAAAAGGTTCTGAATCCTGTGGTTCTGGTTTGCCATTAATGCAAGCTCTTCCATATTAGTAGAAAGAATCTGATTTGACACTTAGACAGTTTTCAGCTCTTTAGAACGAATGAGGGCTGACGGTGCGAATGACGGATACGAATGAATGGACATTATACGAATGAATGGACGAATGAAGTGGTCAGACGAATGAGTTAACAAACTAGTGTAATTTTGGGACGAAATGTTAGTGCATTTTTGTAATTGTTTGCTATTCAAAAGTTGTATTTATTTTGTTCTTGTAAAGGTTCGTTTAAGGTTTGCCAAGGTTCGTCTGGCCCACGAACCTAGGCAGGTTCGGCGAACCTATTGTATTGATAGGTTCGGCGAACCTATAAACCTTGAGATGGTTCGGCTAACGAACCTAAGGGTTTGCTCAGCGAACCTTAGGGTTCGGCTGATGAACCTAAGGTTCGCTGGTCTGTAGTATATATAGTAGTTGTGTTTAGAACTTTGATAGAACTTTTGGGATAGATCTGCTGATTCTCTCTGTGTGAGAAGTCAGTAATTCTGATTAAGTCTTGTAATCATTGGTTGATAATACAAGATTTGTTTTATGAATTGCTTGTGATCTTGAGTTTTATACATATTAACAATGGATTTCGCACATTGTTAATAGTTTGTAGAGCTTCTTATTCGATCCTAATCATTTGGAGATTATATTCACCAAACCAACAGTGGTATCAGAGAGTTTGGTGAAGTTCTACACTACAAATTCAAGGATTTCAAGCAATTGAAGATTTGAGGATATGAAGTTCATCAATGGCTACTTTCTATTTTCTTCTTGATTGATTTTCTGGTGATTAGTGACTGTGTTTATCATCAATTGTTGTTGAATTACAACAATTGAAGTTTTGGAGGTGTTTTGGTAGAGATTTGGGAGGATTTTTTGAAGTTTTGGAAGGTTTCCCGCTCAAAAATTTCAAAATCTGTGCTACAGGTTTGTGGGACGAACCTGTGACTTTCTGAAGACAAAGGTTCGCTGCTAGAAGGTTTTTCAGAGGGTTCGTTTGATAGTTTGCTGAAGGTTCGGCAGAGGTTCGGCTATAGTTCGGCGAAGGTTCGGCAAAGATTTTTGTCAAGGTTCGGCAAGTTTGGGTGATAGTTCGGCAGAGGTTCGCTATTTACTGTGTATAGTTCGGCTGAGGGTTCGTTTAAACTAAAGGTTCGCCAGTTTCTTGGTTTGTCTGTGCAAAGGTTCGTGAGTTCAAGGTTCGTTGCTTAAAGGTTCGTTGCTCAAAAGACGAATATTAGTCCATAGGTTCGGCTGAGGTTCGTCTGAAGGTTCGGCTAAGACAAAATTTTATCCATAGGTTCGGCTGAGGTTCGTTTGAGGTTCGGCTAGTGATATTTTGGAAAAAGGTTCGCTACTTACATTTCTAAAATCATGTCTGACATGTACGCTGCGATGGCAGGTCAGAATTCCAAACTTCAGAACATTTTAATCAGTGAGAATGAAGTGGGTAGTACAAATAAAGTGCCAAAGCTATTGGATTTAGCTGATTATGACAGTTGGAAAGGACGATTTGAGACTCATCTGAATGGCACGGATACAAACTTATGGGAAAGAATCTTATCTCCTTATGAGAGACCAAGAGTAGTTGGTACTGATTTGTTTCAACTCTTGGAAAGATTGGATGTAGATGAAAGGAAAAAGTAGGACTCAGAGAAGAAAGCGTATTGGTTATTGAGTCAAGCTATTCCCAATCAAATTTTGCATCAATTTGATGAACACAAGACGGCTTACAGTCTTTGGAATGCATTAAAGGCAAGAGTTGAAGGAAATACCAATCTGAAGAAAATGAAGGCTACTGACATCAGAAAGGAGTTTGAAAATTTCAATATCATAGGAAATGAAACTCTAGATGCTTTAATTACCAGACACAGACACTCTGTTTGGCTGATGCATTACCTGACAAATGGAACTCTTTGGTGCTCATATTGAGATAAAACCTACCTGGATTAACATTGGTAGAGTTTATTCAGAAACTGGAGGAACAAGAAATGAAGGACAAACGTAAAGCAAGACGGGTAAATGTCACTCAAGACCCTTCTTTGTATGGTGGTTCAGTTGCTACACCTCCTGCTGCATCTGCTAAGATACAAGCTGCTTTTGTGTCTAGAACTTCTGAATCTACTCAGAGTTCTTCAGTGCCTACAAGTTCTAGCTCATATTGTCCTGTCAATGAGAAAAAGTCTGAGTCTACACCACCTCCAGTTCAGCTTAACACAACAAATTTAGGAAAAGTGACGGTTGAAGCTGTTAAAGATCATATGTCTATTTTGTCATGTGTCGTGAGTGCTTATGATGAGCAGGTGGCTGGGAGAATCGGAAATGCAAATCTGACTTTTGAAGATTATGCACAAATTGATGAGGATGAGATGGAGTTGATAGATACGCAGTGGGCATTGGCGAGTGTTATTCGCAGAACTAATAGATATGAGAAGAAAACCGGGAAGAAATTCACTTTTGACCGGAACACAAAGTTTGGATTTAATCCAAAATCTACACAGTGTTATAACTATGGTGAACATGGTCATTTTGCAAGAGAGTGAAAAAATCCCAAGAAGCAAGGCAATCTGAATCCATTCAAGCCTAAGGAAGATTATCAGAAAAAGAAAGAGAAATCTGAAGAATCATCTTCTAAAGCGCTGGTTAGTCAAGCTGATGAGGGCTATGACTGGGGGGTTAAGTATGATGATCTTATGGGTGCTTTCATGGCTTCTTTGGAAGAAGAATCAGGAAAAGGAAAGGAAAAGATTGATGAGATGACTGAGGTACAGAGTGATTTGTATGAGATGATAGATAGACTCAAAGAGATGAACTCACAGTTGACTTCTGATCTACGAGTATGCACAGAAGCAAACAAGAAATTGATTTCAAAAGAAAAGGCGTTTGATAAGAAGATAATTGATCTTAGTAAAGAGAATGAAGATTTAAAAATCAAGGTTTTACAGAATAATCACGCTGTTTCTGTGCATCTGGATTCAGTTCAGAAGTTGAAAGTTGAGTTATCGGCTGCAAAAGCTGAAGCTGGGTTGAACAAAGCCAAGCTTGAGAATTATCAGAATTCCGCATTTGTCATTGATCATTTTGCGGCTATGCAAAGATCTCGTGATAATTCTGGGATTGGTTTTCATTCTGTTCCACCTCCTTTTAGTTTTGCACCAAGACCACAACTTGAACCGGATTTAGAAATTGATCCTATTTCATTAAAGGAGAATGAATCTGATCATGAGAGTGAATTTGTTGACAATGATGCTCCTATAATTGAGGACATTACTGATTTAGAATATTCAGATGATATTCTAAGGATGATTGGTCATCAAAAGGCAAAGTCTGTTGAAAAGAAGAGTCCAGTTTTTCAGAAATCAAAATCTGAAGTAAAATCTGCGGGGAATTCAATGGCTAAACAAAAGACTGTTTCTAAATCAAACCTAAAAGTCAAAACTACTTCTACTGTCAAGCCAATTGTGTTTGTTGAACCTTCAACTACACAAAAAGGAGAGTCAAGCAAAGTTTTTCAAAAATCAGAGAAATTTTTTAAAAAGACTGACAAGAAGTTTGTTAAAGTTGTTGACAAGGTTAACAAGAGTGGGGTTGGAAACAAGGGAAAATCAAAGACTTATCAAAAGAATAACAAAATTAAAGCCATTGTTTTGAAGAAAAAGTTTTTATCTCCATCTGTAACATCCAAGTCTTTGGAATCATCTAAGGTGTGTGATGAAAAACCAAAGAAAGTGTCATCAAGGAAATGCTACAGATGCGGGAAACTGGGTCATGTTATTTCTAAATGTGATATGGATATTTGTAACAGATTTCATACCTTTACTCCACGAGAAACACGACAGTGTTTCACCTGTGGAGGAAAAGGGCATATTTCTGTTAATTGTCCAAATCACAAAGTCAAGAAGAAAACTTTTGTTAAAGACAATTGTGTGATCCATGCCAGTGGGAATCCTAGGAGGGTAAAGCCTAGTGAGGAAGAGATGAAAATTCTCAGGAAATTTGATCCTGAATGTGTCTGGGTTAAGGATGAAAAATTTCAGAAAAAACAAGTTTTTGATAATCAATTAAAAGGTAAAAGAGTTTTGAACAGGTCATCATCATCTGATGATGAATTTTATGATAATTTTCTTCATAAAGGATTTTCAAAACAAAATGTTAATTCAAAGTTTTGTTGGAAATCCAGATACAGGTCAGGTGATAGCTTTGGTGTAAGAAATGATGAATACTTGGAAGATGGGTCTTCAAGTAGTTCATCAAGATTGAACGGCAGGAGGCTGTTCAGGGAGACACAACGCCGGAATGGCGGGAGTCATCCCTTTTGGTACTGATCATATTTTGTTTTAATTTATGATGCAGGTGGCATTCACGGGCCATATCAACAGTCGATGGATTGTTGATAGTGGATGTTCACGGCATATGACAGGAGAGATCAGTTTGTTGAAAGATTTTCGAGAGATGAATGGATGTTATGTTAATTTTGCAGGTGACAAAGGTGGTCAGATTACCGGTAGTGGTAGTTTGACTAATGGTAAAGTTTCCTTTGACAATGTGAATTACTGCAAAAAGTTAACTAATAATCTTTTGAGTGTGTCTCAGATAAGTGATAAAGATTACAAGGTTTTGTTTGATGAGAAAAAGTGCTACGTGCTCAAGCAAGGAATTAAAATTCCTGTAGACTGGATTTTAATGACTGCTGACAGGTGTAAAGATCTGTATGTTTTAGACATGGCAAAGGCGGAGACAGTTAACAAAGTTGAGACTTGTTTGGTGTCAAAGGCCACAGAGCAGGATACTCGGTCATGGCACAGAAGAATGGGTCACATACACATCAGAAAGATGAATCATCTTGTACACAATCACTTGGATGATGGTGTACCGGTTAAACATTTCAAATTACCTGATGTGTGTGTTTCGTGTAAGAAAGGCAAACAGAAAAGGAGGTCACATAAGACTAAAACTGTTTTTTCTATTGATAAACCTCTAGAACTTCTTCACATGGATCTGTTTGGTCCGATTAATGTGAAAGGTATTGGAGGTGAATCATATTGTTTTGTAGTGACCGATGATTTTTCTAGGTTTTCATGGGTTATGTTCTTAAAATTTAAATCTGAAACTTATGAAAATTTTGTTTTGCTTGTGAACAGATTGGAGACTTTGTACAAGTTGAGGGTTAGGCGGGTTCGATCAGACAATGGGACAGAATTTAAGAATCAGAACATGGAAACTTTCTGTGATTCAAAGGGCATCCAGCAGCAATTTAGTGCACCGTATGAACCACAAATGAACGGTGTAGCTAAAAGGAAGAATCGTACATTGATAGAGTCTGCTAGGACGATGCTTGCTGATTCTAAGCTGCACATTACTTTCTGGAGTGAAGCTGTAGTGACCGCCTGTTTTACTCTCAACAGAGTGCTGATTGTCAAACGACATAACAAGACTTGTTATGAACTTCTTCAGAATCGGAAACCAAATTTGGAACACTTGGAACCTTTCGGGGCTCCTTGTACCATGCTCAAGAAAGATGCTAAATTCAACTCTAAGGTTGAAGAAGGTTTCTTTCTGGGCTATAGTCTTCCAAATAAACGTGTGTTTAACAAACGTACGGGTATTGTGGAAATCTGGTATAATGTGGATGTTCAACGACATACACCTATACCAGAAGGCAAAGGTCCAAATTGGTTATTCGATTATGATAAACTTTTCGAGTCTTTTAATTTGTCTC
The DNA here is from genome assembly GCA_009363875.1 of Mikania micrantha. NCBI lineage: Eukaryota > Viridiplantae > Streptophyta > Magnoliopsida > Asterales > Asteraceae > Mikania > Mikania micrantha. Next base: position 36,248,350 of record CM018694.1, on the reverse strand, counting down.
CTACTGTTACTGATGATGAAATTGGGCTTTGAGGATCCTATCCATCGGGATCAGGTCTATATCCTCGATAAAGCACTGTATGGTCTTCATCAAGCTCCTCGAGCTTGGTATGAGACTCTCTCGACTCACCTTATTGAACACGGGTTCAATAGGGGTCAGATAGACAAAACTCTGTTTTATCAGGAAAAGGGCAAGGACATTCTCCTTGTTCAGATCTATGTGGATGACATCATCTTCGGATCTACCGATGAGCAGATGTGTTTAGAATTTAAGCAGGTTATGATTGAGAAGTTTGAGATGAGTGCTATGTCTGACATCAAGTTCTTTTTGGGTTTACAAATTGATCAGTCTGATGATGGTATATTTATCCATCAGACCAAATACATTCAAGATGTGCTAAAACGGTTTAGCATGCTTGACTGTAAACCCATTTCCACGCCCATTCAGCCCAATCACGGGATTGAGCCGGATATTAAGGGGGAGCTAATTGATGCTACATTATATCGTGGAATGATTGGGAGCTTGATGTATTTGATGGCCTCTAGACCAGATATTGTTTTCGCTACAAGTATCTGTGCTCGCTATCAATCAAAGCCTAAAGTTTCTCATCTGATTGCAGTCAAGAGGATTTTACGTTATCTGAAGGGTACACCAAACACCGGTTTGTGGTATCCTAAGGATGATAACTATACCTTTCATGCTTATAGTGATTCAGACTATGGAGGATGCAAGACTGATTCCAAATCAACTACTGGTGGTGCTCAGTTTCTGGGGGAGAGGTTAGTCTCATGGCAGTGTAAGAAACAAACATCTATTGCTACATCTACATGTGAAGCTGAATATGTAGCAGCTGCCAGTTGTTGTTCCCAATTCTTGTGGATACAACAACAGATGAGAGACTATGGACTTAATTTCCTAACTACCCCGATTCATGTAGACAATGAGGCTGCAATTGCGATTACCAAAAATCCAGTGTATCATTCACGGTCAAAGCATATTGACATTCGGTTTCATTTTATACGAGATTGTTATGAAAAGAAACTGATTGATGTAGTGAAGATACACATAAACGAGCAAAGGGCATACCTTCTCACCAAGGCCTTTGATAAACAACGTTTTGAATACTTACTCAAATTAAATGGAATCAGGGTCATGGGTGAGGTAATCAAGAATCAAATTCCTTCATAATCATTTTTTATTGAATTAACATCAGATTTTTTTATTTTTTATTTTGTGTTTTTGTTTTTAGGGGGAGAAAAGTTTGAAAAATACAAAAACATTAAAAAAATCAAAAATACAAAAACATAAAAAATTAAAAATCTGAGAAATTGATTCTACATAATGAGAAATGATAGTACATTATTTGCATTTGGAAACATATCTGTATGTGTTAGTAATTACATGTATTAAGAGTGACTTAGTTAAGATAAGTTTAAACAAAGCAGATGCTTAGAATGCAGTACTTAGTTTGATCATGTGTTTAATTTTAAAAGAAATTCTGATATTTTAGTTTTGGAACAGTCTTTGTGTATACTTACGTATCGACCTGATTGTTATAGCTTTAAACAATTCAAATTGTTTTCTTGGTTCTGATTAAGATTTGGACAATCTCTGCGTATATGAAAATATCGAACTGATTGTTATTAATCTTAAATTATTGTTTCGTTCATTTTCTGGATCATTTGAGAATACGTAAGTATCAACCTTGATTCCAAGATTTTGAACAATTTCAAATTGTTTTCTATTTCTTATTTTCAAAAAGAAATTCTGCTTTATTTTTGCATGTTCAGATTAGTTAAAATTGAAATTATAAGTTTAAGAACATTTATGTTGGTTTAGTTATTCACAAATCGGGAATGTGTTCAAGTAAAGGGATTATTATAAATTGTTTTCATAATCTTGTTTTAAATTGATTTCTTGACTAAGTGATAAATTTAAAAGGATAAGTATACTAACAATCTTCTTAAACTTGTAATATGCAGATTACAAACAGATGTTTGAAAATTGTAAAATAATATGATCTCATGTCAGGATTTTTCTCAAACAAATTTTATTTTTAAGTTATTTTGTTAATTTTGTAGTTTAATTGTTCTAAAAATTTGAAAAAAAATTCCAAAAAGATTTTTAATTTTTTTCATCTTAACATTAAAAAAATCAAAAATACAAAAACATAAAAAATTAAAAATCTGAGAAATTGATTCTACATAATGAGAAATGATAGTACATTATTTGCATTTGGAAACATATCTGTATGTGTTATTAAAAATTAAAAGTAATTACATGTATTAAGAGTGATGTGTTGGTAGGTTTATAACTTAGTTAAGATAAGTTTAAACAAAGTTTTGATTATATTTTATAAGAAACAGATGCTTAGAATGCAGTACTTAGTTTGATCATGTGTTTAATTTTTAAAAGAAATTCTGATTTTGTTTTTCTTTTATTTTAGTTTAAAGCTGGAACAGTCTTTGTGTATACTTACGTATCGACCTGATTGTTATAGCTTTAAACAATTCAAATTTGTTTTCTTGGTTCTGATTAAGATTTGGACAATCTCTGCGTATATGAAAATATCGAACTGATTGTTAAAAGCTTAATCTTAAATTATTGTTTCGTTCATTTTCTGGATCATTTGAGAATACGTAAGTATCAACCTTGATTCCAAGATTTTGAACAATTTCAAATTGTTTTCTATTTCTTATTTTCAAAAAGAAATTCTGCTTTATTTTTGCATGTTCAGATTAGTTAAAATTGAAATTATAAGTTTAAGAACATTTATGTTGGTTTAGTTATTCACAAATCGGGAATGTGTTCAAGTAAAGGGATTATTATAAAGTGTTTTCATAATCTTGTTTTAAATTGATTTCTTGACTAAGTGATAAATTTAAAAGGATAAGTATACTAACAATCTTCTTAAACTTGTAATATGCAGATTATATTTGAGATTATACAAACAGATGTGTTGAAAATTGTAAAATAATATGATCTCATGTCAGGATTTTTCTCAAACAAAAAGATTTTATTTTTAGTGTAGTTATTTTGTTAATTTTGTAGTTTAATTGTTCTAAAAATTTGAAAAAAAATTCCAAAAAGATTTTAATTTTTTTCATCTGATGTTAAATCAATAATTTTTGATTATTTGTTTGACTTTGGAACAATTATATATGAATTAGTTTTGAAATTAAAAGAAAATTCAAGTTTTGAAAAGGTTCGTCTGGCTTGTGAGAAGGTTTGTTGAAATGGTTCGCTGGAAAGGTTCGCTAGTTAGGTTCGTTGATTAGATTCGTTGGAATAGTTCGCTGCATAAGGTTCGTAGCAAAGGTTTGTGAAAGGCTCGTCTGGAAAAGGTTCGTGTCATATATATACAGGGTTCGTGAAAATGGTTCGTCACTTTCATCTGTATCACGACTGACGAACCCTTCAGAAGATTTTTTTCGATTTCTGATCTAGATCCTCCCAGAACTTTTCTTTGATATCTTTAGATTCAGAATCATATTGTGAACATCTCTAGGTAGAAATTTTGGAATTTGACCGAGTAATTTGAGAGATCTGAGTGTGTTTAGAAGTTTTATAATCGAACCTGAAAATTGACTTAAAACCGGTTAAAATCTAAAAATTGGACAAATCATCTTCATTAAAGTTGTTCATCGACATGTTTCGAACTTGGGTGTTAAATTTTATTATCAAATTCGAGGTTTTGAAATTTTGATTTCAAATCTGGAAATGGTTCGTTGGTTGAACAGGTTCGTGTGAATGAACAAAGGTTCGCCGAACCTTAAAGGTTCGTTTGAATCTAAAAGGTTCGTGGCGAACCTCTGAATTTCAAATCAACCGAACCTTTTGGTCAAGGTTCGTTTGACCAACAGGTTCGTGTGATATAAGGTTCGTTCACATGAAGGTTCGCTCAAAAGGTTTGTCTGATGATTAGATTCGTCTGATTAATAGGTTCGTCTGATTTAGGTTCGTTCAGTATTAGGTTCGTCTAAAAGTGTTAGGTTCGCTGGTCTACTTTAGAAATTTTTTTTAATTTTTTTAAGTTTTGTTATTTTTTAATTTTGTTTCTAATTGTTTTTCTTTCTATTTGTAGAAATGGCAAACCTAGTATTTGGAGACAAACATAATGTTTGTGCTTACTTGGATCCTACAACCAAGAACGGTCAATATTTCAGACCGATGATCGAGTTTCTGAGGAGGTCAAGGATTTATTATGCTATCTCCAATTCATGCCAGATATATAGGTCACACATTCAGAGTTTCTGGGGATCAGCAAGAGTTATTTCTGTAGATGAATATTATGTTATTGATGCGAATGTGCTTGGACAAGCGATTCGTATATCTGAAGCTGATATTAGGAGGGTATTACAGTTGGGAGGAGAACCTAATGGTGTAACTCTTATTCCTGAGAGATGCATCAAAGGTTGTTTCCTTAGGATTCGTTACGTTGGAGCTTACAACTCCATATCAGTCAAGAAGGGCAAGCTACCTCTGCAATACAAGTTCTTAGCACATGTGTTGCTACATTGTTTGAGTATGAGGAAGGGAACTTTTGATGAGTTGAGGGACTTGATGAGGTCAGCTATGGTGGCTCTCATATTGAACAAACCGTTTAATTTCTCGGGGATGATTTTCCGTTACATGTGTGACAACATAACGAAGGCTAAGGATAGATTCTACATGTATCCTAGGTTCGTACAGATGCTTATAGATGAGAGGATGCCTGAAGGGATGTTACCAAGGGAAGCAGGGGATCTACTGAAACTTAAGCATATGACTGATTCCAGTTTGGGTCAAGTCAGGGTTTATCAAAGGACTGGAGATGCTGTGTTAGAGAAAGATTTGATATGTCATTGTGCCAGGGCAAATTATGTTTCTCCTGATGGTGATGCCTCGAGGCATGAGGATTCAGAATCAGACACTGAAGAGTTTGTAGCTGATGATAATCAAGCACCACCTCCACCTCCAACAAGGCAACAACCAAGGCAAAAATCAAGGAAGACTACTGGTCAATCATCACAATCTACTCCTCAAGCAAGATCATCTCAAGAACAAAGCTCTCAAGAACCTTTAGAGGTTGATATGTCTGAGCATCAGACAGAGGCTGATGTTGCTGGTAATGATGAAGTTGAATCTTCTGACACTGAGTCAGAGTTTGAGATGGTTCAAGAAGGAAATCAAATGGTGAGGAGAATGAAAAGAAAGTTTGTTGAAAAGGCTGCTGAAGAAAGGGAAGAAAAAGATGATCCTATCTTTATACCTGAAGAGCCTCAATCTTCTAAGCCAAAGAAGATAAAGAGAATGGCCAAGAGAGGGCCTTATGAGAAGAAAAATACTAAGACTGCTAAGACCACTGTGTCTTCACCTGTGATTGCTACTTCAGTTCCTACTTCTGTTTCTGCTTCACCAGTCATTACTTCAGTTCCTGTGTCTATTACTCATGCATCTACAGTACAAACTCCTGAGTTTGTACATGTAGCTTCTTTTACAACATCTTTTGTAGAAACTACTACTGTATCTACCTCATTGCCAGAGACTTTTATTCCTCAGGATTCTATTCCTAGAGATGATTTATTTACAGGACTGGATGATTTAGGAGATATCAACTTTACTGATTATGATGATTCTGAGATCAAACAGAGATTATCTATGTTAACAAAAGAGTTTGAAGAATATAAGAAAGAAAAAGAAAAGGAAGTTGCTGAGAAACCATCTTCTTCTATTTCTGAGTTTAATGAGTTAAAAGCTCAAATGAACCTGATGATGAAATGGAAAGAAGAAGATGCTGCTGAGAAGAAAGTTTTGAAAGACAAAATTTCTGAGTTAGAATTTTTTGTCAAGCTACAATCTGAAGATATTGTTGATTTGAAAAATGAGAATACTGAGTTGAGATTCAAGATCAAAGATTTAGAATCAAAGATGTCAAAGTCTGAAGCTTCTAGTTCAAGAGTTGAAAAAGTGATGGTTGATATTGATGATGAGGAGGAGAAGGTAGAAGAAGAAGAAGAGGTTGACTATGGTGATACTGATGTTGATGAACATCATGATGATTTTGATTTTGATGGTGACGGTGGAGCAGGTAGTGGTGCTGTGCTGGTGGAGTTGATGCAGGTTCTGGTAGTTTGAATTCTGTAACAGGGGCTATTATTGTTTATACTCCTTCCAAGGTTTCTACTGATGCTATGCATGTTTCTTCTGTATCTGCTGATAGAGCTAGGGATTGTACTTCTGTTGAGTTTGAGGATTTAGATGCAATAGAACATCCTATGGCTCTTCTTGATTATTCTCTGCCTACTTTTCTTGATTTATTTAAAATGAATTCTGATATAGACTTGCAGAGAAATATTATTGAAGTTCAAGTTTATCAAGAAAAAAAGAAGGAGAAATTTTGGGTGATTATTCAGTTCAAGACTATCAATCTATATTTGGTGATGATAAGGATGATGATGATGATTTGATGTTTGATTTTGAAGAATATGATGATACTGATTTGTCTGATTTTGATAAAGATGTTATTGATGAAGAATTGCTGAATCTAAACATGATGAAGAAAATGTTTGAAGCTGTAAGTATGTCAAGTACAACTCTGAATCCAGTGAAAGTAAAGACAAACATGGATTTATGGAATCAGATTCAAGATGAGACTAAGTACATCATTGATCATCAACATTCTTTCAAGATTATGAGAGAAGAGTATGAAGATAAAGATCCAGAAAACCTAACTAAACAATCCACAAAGTTCAAGATTGGATCTAAATCCAAGATGATTGGAAGGATTATTAGTTATGGTTATTTTTATTACATTCCCGGAAGTTTACCTGATAAGGGTTGTTATGTGGTGAAAAGAATTGATGGATGCCAATACTTTGGCAAGGCTACTGATTTGATGAGTCTACCAGCTTTTGAGTGTAAAGATCATTCAAGACTGAGAATGATAAAGCCTATACAGGCTCGACACAATGAGATTTTTGAGAACTTGTTAAAGAAAGAAGCAAGGTTTGGATGGAGTTTATTATCTCCTCAGTTCAGAGAAAGATTCAAAGATTATGTGAAGCCAACAGTTTACAAGAGGCCTAGATTAAGGAAGGTTGAACAAGATTGGAATCCATATTTCAAATTCTGGTTTTATGATGAAAGAACTTCAGAAGGTGTGATTGTTTTGAAGCAAGATGATGATTGGAGGGTGATAAGAATGCTTGATCCTATATGGATTGTGAATTGCTCGAGAGATGATATTGTTTTGTTGGATTCAGCTCAGATATATGCTGAAGATGGATTTCATGATGTTGGAGTGAGCTACAAAGATATGGCAATTCAATATCAGACTATTGCACGAATGTGTTTTACTTTGCGTATACATTCTGGTTGCAATTGGAATGATGTGAATTATCTTTATACTGAATTGATGGAGTTGCAAAAGGAAAGAGATGAACGAGATGATAGATTAATGGCAGAAAGATTGGCAAAGATACCACGTTCGGTTGTTATACGAGCAGTGGATAATGTTGTGACTGAAGATATTGGAGAGTCAAGTAGTGTCAAAGACAAAGTTGCAGATCAAGACTAAAGATTTTGATAGCAAACATTAAGGGGGAGTTTGTTAGTGCATTTTTGTAATTGTTTGCTATTCAAAAGTTGTATTTATTTTGTTCTTGTAAAGGTTCGTTTAAGGTTTGCCAAGGTTCGTCTGGCCCACGAACCTAGGCAGGTTCGGAGAACCTATTGTGTTGATAGGTTCGGCGAACCTATAAACCTTGAGATGGTTCGGCTAACGAACCTAAGGGTTTGCTCAGCGAACCTTAGGGTTCGGCTGACGAACCTACAGTTCGCTGGTCTGTAGTATATATAGTAGTTGTGTTTAGAACTTTGATAGAACTTTTAGGATAGATCTGCTGATTCTCTCTGTGTGAGAAGTCAGTAATTCTGATTGAGTCTTGTAATCATTGGTTGATAATACAAGATTTGTTTTATGAATTGCTTGTGATCTTCAGTTTTATACATATTAACAATGGATTCCGCACATTGTTAATAGTTTGTAGAGCTTCTTATTCGATCCTAATCATTTGGAGATTATATTCACCAAACCAACACGAATGAAGAGTGAATGCGAATGGGAATTGATTTGTTAACTCTGACAAGCGAATGAAGTGATGAGGTGAATGAGAGATATGAGAAACGAATGAGTAATCTATCAGACGAATGAGAGAGCCATTCATGCAAGAGACAGGCGAGTGAGTATCTATTCGTGTGAATGTTGAAAGAATGAATTGCTATTCGCCTAGGATGCTCATTCGTGTGAATATCTATTCGCCCTAACACCCTATTTGGGTGATCCGGGTTTTCAACCACAAAAAAATCTTTCAAACTTGATGTTTAGGCCGAATTTCACTACCAAATTGGTACACACCTTAAGGAAAAGTTCCTAAGGTTCGTGAATCAATGAACCAGCAAAAGAAACCCAAAAACACAAGTTTCTCCATAGAAAAGTGGACTTTTTGAGAAGAGAAAACAGGGTTTTTGCAGAAAATCAACAAAACAAGCTGAAAATCAATAGATTTGATTGAAACGAAGCAGAATCAAGAGCCAAAGCTCTGATACCACTTTGTAGGACCTCGGAAACGCTTAAGTTATTGCAGATTCTGCTCGGCAGGCCCTTGAATAGTGCGGAATCCTATTAGGGGGTTTTCCAATCGAAATCTAGGCACCACGTGGTAATCCGATGGATGTGAATCAACGTTTTGATCAAATTCGAACACCATGGGTTTGGAAACGAAGTTAGAGAGCGAGGGGAGGCGCTGATACCTAGGGATGTGACAGGAGAATGAGCAGAGGTGTTAAACTTTCTGTTTTTGCAGGTATTTATAGGCAACAACATCCAGTGCGAATGGGTCATACGAATGAACCTCCGGCACGAGTGACGATCCACGAATGAGATATCCACATGAAAGAATCAGATTCCTGATTCATTCGTTTGGCTAGAAATTCGCTAGATGTTCATTCGTGCGAATGAACTCACTTTGTAGGTTCATTCTTATGAATGGTCCCTGTTTGATATATAAAGTCAAAGTCAAACCTGATAAACATATATAAACACAACCAAACAATAGGAAATACTTTTTTTCATTAATAATATCAACTTTGTACAATCAAGATAGACTATTACATTGAACTAGGGACACTATATGCATCAACAACTTCCCATATTCTTGTCCCTTCTTTCGAGAACACCCTTTATCCTTGTTGGGGCCATTAGTATTATGGGAAGCGCTATCTGAGAAACCCTCACACACAGTGGTCTCCCCACTGAGATTGGCAAATCGTTGTGGCATAATTACTAACTATTTTTATTAGTTCATTAAAAGGAAATGAACTAATCAGGGATGAAACGCCGACATATGGGCTTGTTGGGAGATCATATGGGTGGTGCAGGATTGGCTGTGCGATTGAACATTGTACACGAACAAACAAACAAAAGATTGTTATCTTTGTTTATTATAAAGAATACAAATTGTTTACTTATTAAGTGTTTTTATCTGATTAACCTCACCAGCTTTATGCTGACTCAAACTCTTTTAAGCATATATTTTAGGACGCTAAACTAAAAAGGAGAGGTAGACAGGAAGCTTTTGGTGCCTAACACTTTGGAGTCTATCGTAGAGACTTGCTTTAATATTTCTGCTGCCTATGAACTAGATTTAAACTTCATCTGTTTCATTATGATTACAAACATTATGATATTAGGTTGTTCATGCCCACTTTTGGTTTTAAGAGAATTATTAAGACTATATTGTACTATTTGATGATAAAGTTATCTTAGTCCTACTTAATTAAGTGTTTTACCAATCTTCCGTTTTGCCCCTACCAGCGAGGTGCCACAGATTGTCATTTCCCCCACTCATTCCACCAAAATTCCCTCACAAATATAACCAGTTGACACAGAAACTAAGAAACCTCAGCCTTATCCTACCAAGCAATCCTTCTCCCCAAGAGGCACATCCCTACCACTAAAGAAATTCAAAAAGTAAGAAGTGTAGATGATGAATGGGAGAAAAAGATGTTAGCTGATCTTTTAGCCACTAGGCTATTAAGAGAAAAACTTCTCCAAGCTTACCAAGATCAAATCAATTTATTTGATCAACAGCACAAGAAATCATACCAAGCTGAGATGGAGAAAATAATAAGGTTTTTGTTGGATGAAGGTAAGTACAAAGTGGAAACCTTCATGATATTGGACATCACAAGTCTCAGAAGGCAGGCTGAAGCTCTCCCCACCAGATTAAAGGCAGCATCAAAGAAGAAGAGAGATACTGAGCAAAGAAAAAGAGTAAAGCATATCCTAATCCAAAACCAATGGGATTCAAGGAATGCCATTTTGAGATGGAAGGATATCACCTTGTACGATGAGTGTTCCAAGTTGAAAAAGGTAAATAAGGATCACCTTGAACTTTGTTAGGAATCTGCTCAATCATCCTTTACCTTTGGACCTTACAAATCCTCAACATTAAAGGAGTCCAAGTAACTCACCACAAACTCCATGATTGATCAAACAATATTGGTCCTAATTGGTTAAGGCTTATTAAATTTGGATAACCAAGGTATTAACTTGGTCATAACTTTGTTATACAATGAATTAATTGGTAACAAAAGTCAATTAAACAAATTTAGTGGTGTCAGGAAACAAAGTAAAGATTTTTGCATGCATGCATGATCGTGCATGATCGTGCATGAGCATTTATGTATCACCTTGAATGGCTAAGTATTGGGTGAAGGTTTGGATTCCATAACACATTTCAAACTTAAAATTATTTTCATATGGTTAAACCATAATCATGATCCCAGGCATGCATAAGGGATTAGACAATTCACAACACCTTAGATTAGATAACTAGATAATCACAAGATTGAACAAACATAAAATAAATCAAATGAACATAATACAATGGTAACAATCACTTCTAGTTATGAATACAATTCAATAAAACACAGGGTTTGAATGCAACCACCATACAACACACATGCATAACTATGAACAAGTCAATAAGTGGACATAAAAGGAAAGTTCATTGCCCCTTTTACTTGTTTTATTTTATAAACAACGGGCTGAGAAGAATGCTAATCTATTTTCTTATTGATTATATGTTATTGTGCTTGCAAATTATCATTACATCAAAATACTTATGGTTTATCTATGGTTGTGAAACATGGTGTTAACAAATGCTATATTGTATTCTAAGACAACTATACAAAACATACTTCATACTTACAGATACTTTCATACATACATATACTTCATACTTACACATACTTTCATACAAACATACATACTTCATACACAAACAGACAAGAACAATTTTAGGTGGTTTTAAGTCTTGTATTGATTAAGATCATGTGCGAAAGAACTGTAAAGTCCCAAAAGAAACAGGTAGAGCTTATGGGTCAGGCCTGATATGGGTAACAACATAAAGTCCCAACATAAATAGGTATACCTTATTGGTCTGGCTTGATATGGGCCATAAATAACTATGAATCCCGACCTAAACAAGTAGACCCTAAGGGTAAGCCTTGGTATGGGTGATGTGTGAGATAATATAGACACGATACCACCAGCAGACTAAGTATACCTGGTTGGTAGAATAGTATAACTCGAGTTCATCTTGCGCTCCTCTTCCACTTCCTAGGGGGTCTCTACTGCAGGTCTCTTTCATAAGTTTTGCTCTCTGTTGTCTGCCATTCCTGTTAATTATGTTATCATAAGTACGTATATGGTGAAAATTTTAAGTTTAGTGTCTAAGTGTAGAGCTATGTCTATAGTCTAAGTTTACTACATACAAACCCAGTTATCTAGAACCAAGGCTTTGATACTTGTATGTCACACCCCGAAATATCCACTTGCGGCGTCATGCCGCTGGGTGTGACGTGGCAGGATCCGATATGATGGTCATATAGAACGACTCTATATACTTTTGAAAATACGTGGATATAATATAAATATCCCAATATATTTTAATAAGTTAAACCGCGAAATCTAAAATAATCGTGCGGAAGCTTGAAAAATATGATAAACTGTTTATGTGATATGATAATACAAATTGTTCAAAATATGTAGTTATGCATGCAAGACTCTCTTCCCGTGACTGCTTGTGCATCCTAGACTCGTGCATTTCAATTACCTGAGAACACATGCTAAACCGTGTCAACATAAAGTTGGTGTAAAACTTAAGTTGTAGACCAAAACGTCCCGAGTGTATGTGTTGCACCACTACTAAAACTAGATTGTTAGATGTCTCCACCATGTCTATTGTAAAAACAATGCCATAGGTCGATATTAAGCTAGTCCTGATCGCCAGTCAGAGTTGTAGTCGAGCGGGGTTCGTCAGAACCAATAGTGCTATCCAATAATGCCTTGTTCGTGTTTAACTAACGGTATGGTTTTGTGAGGACTTCATACGATAAAAGCACACTCAAAAATTTTTTTACAACATACCATCTATAAACAGGTTGCAATCTAGTCTCCCCCAGTTTATGTAACACTGTTAAGATAAGAAAAAGGGTCGTAAACTCACCTGAGTTGTGTTTGTTTTTGTTTCTGTGAATGGTTCACCCTTAACTGTCACCTATATCACACAGGTAACATAAGTTCATGTTCGCCTTCGTGTTCCTGTTCGTGTTCGTTTCAACAACTCCAAGTTTTTGTGTTTGACCGTGTTGACTCGAAGACCCGTTCGTGACTCGTTTAGTACATTATTGTTTGCTTATGTTCGTCATTTACCATGTATTGCACGTAAGCACATAAAGCACGTTCGATGGACAACTTACTATTTATAGTAAGTTTCCATCTTTTTTAGTAAGTTTACATAAATTCACATTCTAATATTCTAAGCATGCTTGTTTTCCCTAGGTGATCATGTTAATAGAAAGGACGTTGTCACATATTATCAAGTATGCACACAATTCAATCTCTATAACCAAACATACTATATATAGTAAGTTTATATGTTCATCATGTTTTAATACCCATTATCATGCAAACACTTTCTCATCATCATATCTTAGCACTTGAAATCATATTTTACCGTCTAACATGTTTCTATGCCTTAATTAACAAAAATTCCCAAATAAAGTTACTACTAATGGAAAGTTTACTACAAAACTCATTTTAATCAAAATAACAAAACATAGTCAAAGTATTACATGCATGACATAATCTCTTCACCAAAGTTTCTATTTATAGAAATATATGAACAAAACACTCATTATATCAAATCCAACCTATCCCATAAATCAATAATATCTTCTTTATGCACAAATCTTCATTCTGAAGTATTTTCCATGATTAAAACACATTAAATCTACCTTTCATAAAATTAATGTTTCTATATATAGAAATAATCATCTAGCTATGCCAAATAAAATCAAATAACACCAAAAATCTTCTCCATGACATCCCACCATCTAAATCAATCACTGAGACCTCCAATATTAATGTTCAAAGTGTTAAAATCCGTGCATGTGATGCTTGTGGTGTTGCATGTGTGTAAATGTGATTGCACTATCATGCCACATGTCACACTAAATAAAACAAATCATAGTGCCACGTATGATTTAATAATATAAACTGTTATTTAATTAAATCAAATACTGACCTAGAATTTGCAGGTTGTCACATCATCCCCTCGTTGAAATGAATTTCGTCCCGAAATTCAACTCGTGTTGTTAGTGTTTGGTGCGTTCTCGAACAGTTGTGGGTATTTCTTTTTCATTTGGTCTTCGCGTTCCCATGTGAATTCTGGTCCACGCTTCGAGCTCTATCAAAATTTTACAATAGGTATGCGACTAAGCTTGAGCTTCTTAATTTCACGATCCATTATCTCGACCGGCTCTTCAATGTGGTGGAATTGTTCGTCAATGTGAATTTCCTCAATTGGGATTGCAATCATTTCATCAGATAAACACTTACTGAGTTTTGATACGTGAAAGACGTTGTGTACGCTACCCAGTTCGTTTGGCAAGTTCAGTCCGTAGGCTACGGGGCCTATTTATGGTTTTGGGCAGTTTTGTTATGAAGTACATGGAAATTTGCTCCTATTTCTATACCGGTATTTCGGGTTATTGAAGTAGTCCTGATGGCTTCCAGTATTCAACCTTAACCTTTAAACAAGTCAAGCCCTAGCTCACGTAATTCGCGATGTCGGATTTCATGTTTGGCCACCAGTACGTTGTCTTAAGATCATGGTACGTCTTTTCAGATCCAGGATGTACTGAGTACCTGCTCTAATGAGCTTCATCCATCACTACGTTTCTCAATCCACCGTATTGTGGTACCCAAGTTCGATTCACAAAGTAATACGTTCCGTCTGTCTTCATCTCTAGTTGCTTATCCATGTCTCACAAGGATTCCTGAATGAGGTTTTCAGTCTTCAATGCTTCCTGTTGGGCATCCTGTATTTGGCTAGGTAGCTCAGAATGTGTAGTGAGCTGTAGTGACCGCACACACTTAATTGTTTCTTTCTGGCTTAGGGCATCGGCCACTACGTTTTCCTTTCCTGGGTGATATTTGATTGCACAATCGTAATCACCTATAAGTTCAACCCATCTTCGTTGTCACATGTTTAACTCCTTTTGGTCTAATATGTGCTAAAAGCTTTATGCACAGTGAATATGGTGCATTTCATGCCATAAAGATAGTGTCGGCAGATATTTAGTGCGAACACTACGACTCCCAATTCTAAGTCATGATAGGTGTAGTTCTTCTCATGCACCTTCAGCTGTCGTGAAATGCATGCGATGACTCTCTTGCGTTGCAATAACACGCAACCAAGTCCCTGTTTTGATGCGTCATAGTACACCACGAAGTCATCACTACCCTCGGGTAAGGATAGGATCGGTGCACTACAGAGTTTTTGCTTCAGTAAGATGAATGCGTATTCTTCCTTCTCTCCCCATTCAAACTTCTTGTCTTTGTGGGTTAGGGAGGTGAGTGCTTGCGCGATCTTCGATAATCCTTCGATAAATCGCCGTTAGTGCCCTGTTAATCCTAGGAACTGTGCACCTCAGTCGAGGTCTTTGGTGCTTCTCAGTTTTTGATGTCTTCACTCTTTGCCGAGTCTACGTGTATTCCCTTCTTGTTAACCACGTGTCCAAGGAATTAGACATCGCGAATCCAAAAGTCACACTTGGAAAACTTCGCGTGGACTTGTTCGATCTTTCAAATTCCAAGACTGGCCTTAGATGTTTTGCATGATCCTGACTCTCGGGGCAGATTAGGATGTCGTCTATGAACACATTACGAATGTGTCAAAATATCGCTTGCACACGTGGTTCATGAGATCCAGAATTCGTAATGTCCATAACGAGTTCTGAAGGTTGTCTTAGGTATATCATCTTCTTGTATCCTTAGTTGATGGTAACTATATCTCAAATAGATCTTCGAATAGTATCTTGACCCTTGCAGTTGATCAAATAAATCGTCTATTCGTGGAAGTGGGTATCGATTCTTGATCCTCACCATGTTCAGTTCCCGGTAGTCTATGCACATCCGAAATGTTCAGTCTTTCTTCTTCACGAACAGAACCGGTGCTCCCCATGGTAAGAAGCTTAGTCTAATGAATCCCTTGTCTAACAGTTCCTACAACTAGTTAGACAATTCTTGCAATTTGGTAGGTGCTAGTCGGTAAGTCACTTTTGCAATTAGTGCAGATCCTGGTGTAAGGTCTATCTGGAATTCAACCTGTCATTTAGATGGGAGTTCAGGTAGATCTTCATTAAATACTTCAGGAAAGTCACGGACAACATTAATGTCCTCGATCTTCCACTCCTTCTTCGGTTGCTCAATGATGAGGGCTAGTATAGCTGTGTATCCCTTTTAAAGGCACTTGTGAGATTTCATGCAGGACATGATATTCAGTGGAATTCCCCTTCTTTCTCCTTGAATTATTATCCGTTCTCTGTTTGACGTTGGGATGCAAACAATCTTCTTTTGACATACGATCTCTGCTTGATTTGCAGTCATCCAATCCATTCCAACCACCACATCAAAGCTTTATAGAGTTACTGGCATTAAGTCAATTATGACTCGTGGTTTGCCAATTCCAAGACGCTTCCTTGGAATATTTGCTTTATTCAATAAGCTTGTTGTCGGCTAACTCTACAGTGTACTACATGTCTAGTGGGGTTGGGGTTATGTTAAGCAATTGACTAAATTCGCTAGATATGAAACTCCTATCTGCACCAGTATCAAATAAAACATATGCATAAACATTGTTCAAGAGAAACATACTAGTGACGATGTTCGGTTCATCCTTTGCTACCCCGACCCAATGACGAATGCTCTGCCCTTGGTCGTGTTGCTCCCTGCCTTTTTGAATTGCAAGCAATCTCTGCGCATGTGGCCCAGCTTTCCGCATGTGAAGCATCGCTTCTGTGTGTCCTAAGCGTTGGTTTGGTTTGGCCCGATAGTCTTACATCATATGTCCACTTCTCCCACATTTAGTGCACTTGAACCTATTACATGGGCCAAGGTGATGGTAGGAGAAGTGGTTACATTTGGGGTTGTACCCTTGTATACTTTCTTTTTTTGGGCGGCTGGTTGTGTGGCTGTGAAAACATTGACTGGTGTGGTTGATGTTGCGAGGACTGTTGTGGTGTGTAGGCTTGGTTATTACTGGGTTCCCACTTACGCTTGTTGTCAACCTGTTGCTTCAGATGTTCGCCCCTTTTTGGTAGTTTCCCCTGTGCTACCACCAGACCAGTCAGGTGATGAGACATGCAGATTGTCAATTGGATGAGGGAGGGATCAACTACAGTGAACATGATCTGGATTTGCTCTCGCAGTCCACTGATGTACTGCGAGACCTTCTTATACACTGGGGTCACCATTCCGGGTATAGTTTGCACAGCTCACGGAATCGGGTTGTGTACTGCTCGATCTCGGATCCTTCCATCTTGTGACCCAAAACTCCTCCTCCAGCTTCTTGATCTTATTCCGAGGACAGTATTCCTCCTTCAGTGTTATCGTGAACTCTTCCCATGAGATGAAGTTAGCAGATTCCAAACCCAATGTCTAGACATGAGGGTTCCACCATGTGAGGGTCAGACCCTCGAGTGTTCCAGTTACGAATTTCCCCGTTTTCTTCTCTGAATACTAGCACATGGATAACATAGACTTCCTTTCTCTAGCCATCGGAGCAGTCCCATTGCTCCGATGGATACCTTGTACGTGTGGGGATAGCAGCTGAGGAACGTCTTGAACGAGCATCCCTTGGTATTGTGGTGAGATCCATTATCATTCCCACTGGACTCGCTTTGAATGCGAGCTGCTTCATAGTCAGCGATTGCTTTGTTAACACGGCGTTCCACCATTGCCTTAATGGCTACTGACTTGATGGTTTGGTTGTTGGCTCGTACATATGTTCCTCGTGCCTCCATTTGTTCGTGTCTATGTACAATAAAGAGTGGTGTGTCACTTATTGTGAAATCTAAGTGAGATATAGCGCACATATAAGCACAACGTTTTGGAACTGAACATAATATTTGATTAAGAACTTTCAAAAGGGTTACAAAATACTTTTCAATGCGAACATTTCAATCCAAAATAGTTGTATGGGCACAACCCGCCCATCTAGATTCATAATGCAAACAAATAAAACATATTTGGCCAATCGACGAGATAGTGGAAGTTGAATTCCCACTGTCTGCTGGTTATTCCTCCTCCTCCTCCTCGAAGGGTTCCTACTCTTCGTCCTCGAAGGGTTCTTCTTCCTCCTCCTCAGGCGCCGGTTCGGCGACCGCCTGTGTTGCTACAGCCTCAACCATAGCCTCCAATGCTGCTGCTCGGGCCTCAACTAGTCCTACCCTAGCCTTAAACATCTCCAGCCACGTTGTGACATCGTGAAACTGTGCCCCCAATCTATGCACAGTGTCGACCAGGTGATTGTGCAACGGGTCGGTATCAGACAGCTCCTCCTCAAGCTGTGCCACCCTCTGGGTGATGTGGTGCTCTCCCTCTAGTAAGCAAGTGATGTCTCTCGTGACACCTCTCATATTATGGATATCCCGATCCTTAGTTGCGACAAACGCCTCAAATTCCTGCTCGAGAGGGTACCCTAGAGTTGCACGAGTAGGTAAACTAAAGTTGCTGCTGGTTTCGGGGGTGGGGGTACCTCCACCCCATATATCCATCCTCTAATCATGCCGAGGTACCAACCCCAATCCTGTGTGTGGCTGCAAGAGCGAAATGCATGATCTCTCCAGGAAAAATATCTGCTAAGGGCACAATCCGCCTCATCTTTCTCTCGTCTTCCTCTTCCTCGAGGGTCTCTACTACAGGTCTCTTTCCTAAGTTTTGTTCTCTGTTTCATGCCATTCTTGTTGATTATGTTATCATAAGTACGTATACGGTGCAAAGTTTAAGTGTAGTGTCTAAGTGTAGAGCTATGGCTACAGTCTATGTTTACTATATTCAAACCTATTTCTCTATAACCAAGGCTCTAATACTAGTCTGTCACATGTCCAAATTACCACTTGTGGCGTCAGGGCGCTGGGTGTGACATGGCAGGATTAGATACATTGGTCGTAAAGAACGACTCTATATGCTTTTGAAAATACATGGATATAATATAAATATCCCAAAATAGTTTAATAAGTTACACAACGGAATCTAAAATAATCATGCGGAAGCTTAAACATATGATAAAGTGTCTACGTTATATAATATTACAAATTGTTCAAAATTTGTAGTTATGCATGGAAGAATCTCTTCCCGTGATTGCTAGTGCATCCTAGACTTGTGCATTTCAATTACCTGAGAATACATGCTAAAATGTGTCAACATAAAGTTGGAGAGTTCATAGGTTTATATAGTAAGAAGTAAAACAGTTTGCGTGATATATACTTAGCATGTTAAGTTGTAGACCAAAAGGTCCTGAGTGTATATGTTTCACCACTACCGAAACTAAACTGTTAGATGTCTCCACCATGTCTATTGTAAAAACAATGACATATGTCGATATTAGGCTCGTCCTGACCTCCAGTCAGAGTTTTCGTCGAGTGGGGTTCGTCAGACCCAATAGTACTATCCAATAATGCCTTGTTTGTGTTTAACTAACGGTATGGTTTTGTTAGGACTTCATATGATATAAGCACACTCAAAAAAAATTTATAACATACTAGTCATATATCTAATAATAGTTTGCAATGTATTCTCCCCTAGTTTACATAAAACTGTTAAGACAAGAAAAATGGACGTAAACTCACCTGAGTTGTGTTTGTTTTTGTTTCTGTGAAAGGTTCGCCCTTAACTGTCACCTGTATCACATAGGTATCATAAGTTCATGTTCGCCTTTGTGTTCGTGTTCGTGTTCAACAACTCCAAGTTGCTGTGTTTGACCGTGTTGACTCGACGACCCTTTGGTGATTCGTTTAGTTCATTATAGTTTGCTTATGTTTGTCATTTACCATGTATTTCACGTAAGTACATAAAGCATGTTCGATGGACAACTTACTATTTATAGTAAGTTTCCATTTTTTTAGTAAGTTTACATAAATTCACATGTTAATATTTTAAGCATGCTTGTTTCCCTAGGTGATCATGTTAACAGAAAGCACGTTGTCACATAACATCAAGTATGCACACAATTCAATCTTGATAACCAAAATTACTATATATAGTAAGTTTCTATATTTATCATTTTAATACCCATGATCATGCAAACACTTTCTCATCATCGTATCTTAGCACTTGAAATCATATTTTATCGTCTAACATGTTCCTGTGCCTTAACTAACAAAAATCCCCAAATAAAGTTACTATTAATGGAAAGTTTACTACAAAACTCATTTTAATTAAAATAAACTTTGCGAATGTGTTCATATTTCCATTATCATCATCAAAACAAGCAAACATAGTCAAAGTTTCTATTTATAGAAATCTATGAACAAAACACTCATTGTATCAAATCCAACCTATCCCATATATCAATAATATCTTCTTTATGCTAAATCTTCATTCCGAAGTATTTTCCTTGATTAAAACACATTAAATCCACTTTTATAACATTAAAGTTTCTATATACAGATATAATCATCTAGCATTTCCAAATAAAACCAAATAGCACCAAAAATCTTCTCCATGACATCCCACTATCTAAATCAGTCAGTGAGACCTCCAATATTAATGTTCAAAGTGTTAAAATTCGTGCATGTGATGCTTGTGATGTTGCATGTGTGTAAATGTGATTGCACTATCGTGCCACGTGTCACACTAAATTAAACCAATTCTAGTGCCACGTGTGATTTAATAATATAAAATATTATTTAATTAAATCGATTGATGTCCTGGAATTTGCGGGGTGTCACATCATCCCCTCGTAAAAATGAATTTTGTCCCAGAACACAGCTCGTGTTGTTAGTGCTTGGTGCGTTCTAGAATAGATGTGTGTATTTCCTTTTCATTTGGTCTTCGTGATCCCATGTGAATTCTGGTCCATGCTTCAAGCTCCATCAAACTTTTACAATAGGTATGCGACTAAGCATGAGCTTCTTACTTTCACGATCCATTATCTCGACCGGTTCTTCAACGAAGTGTAATTGTTCATCTGTCGAAGTGGTCCCGGGGCGCGATATCAGGTGATAATCGAAGTGGTTAGATTCTTTACACGACACATGATATATAATGAGATGATACTAAAATGAAATAGAATTACAAAGTTAAATTACATTAGTCTTGTTTCATAATTTAACAATGTAAGTCTATCAAAAAGAATCATAAACTAACTATCTTGTATCTGCACAAGATATACAAAATGATTCGTGTGTTGATATCCAAAAGAGATGCACATCCAAACGTTAGTAGGCCCTCTAACTGGGCATTCTAGTAGTAACATAAGCTCCTTAAGCTTAGACATGTTTGTCACCTGAAAAAGTTATACAAAAAGATCAAGTCAACACATGGTTGGAGGGTTCATATAGTTTTGTAATTGAAAATGAATTTTGTCAAACCTGCTAGAGTAACAACCTTAACCTCACTTACAACACATATCCTATCCAGTCAAGTATGCTTATATATAGGGCATACGTAGGGTCAAGCTTACCGCCAGTCCACCACATACCGAACTGCATTTGATATTGTTGTTAATGTTAATTAAACGTTTCACTCCCTATCAACATCACACTTGATTCTTTTGATTCTTTGAATTCACAACGTTCTTGATTCTTTGAATTCACCATGTGTTTCCCATTCCTTATACAATAATTCCCATGACCCCATTGTGGAATTTTGACAAATATTTAAGATGGTTAAACAAATAAACATTTAAATAAAACTAAGTCCTAATGATTGGGTCTAGGTGAACTCAAGTATACTAGTCTATCAATCAAAGGTTCTTAGTGGGGTGGTGGATCCTGTAAATATAATCAAACATGTGGCCTATAAATCAAACGGTCTAGCTAGGACTTCTTGAAACATAGGGCTTTTGTTTCGTTCTTGATTCGTCCAGATTCTTTCTTGTTTCGTCTTGATTTGTTCTCACATATTATCTTTGATATTTCCCAGACATTCCAGCAAAAAGGTTTTCTTGATTCGTACTTGATTCGTTGAAAACTTGTGATTGATTCGTTGAACAATGATCATTTGATTCGTTGAACAATGAACACTTGGTTCATTGATTCGTTGAAAATGAACACTTGATTCGTTGATTCGTTGAAATGAACATTTGATTCTTGTAAAACTTGTGTTTGTTATTTTGAAAACTCGTACTTGATTCTTATCATGTATTTACATAAAGAGATCATATATCTACTTATAGTATAAGTAGATAATCTTTTTAAGAAACCTACATAAAATTTATCAATGAATCATCTAGGATAACATTTATACATACATAACAATAGTGAATTTAAAACATTTCATGCATATATAATCAAAAGAAAATACTTAAGCATGCTTCTCAGCCCCGCAATTATGTTAGTACATGTTTGTAATTGTTTGCTATTCAAAAGATGTATTTATTTTGAGTTTGAATAAAGATTCGGCTAGGTTATGCCTAAGGTTCGTCTGGCCCACGAACCTTAGCATATTGGCGAACCTATTGAGTTGATAGTTTTAGCAAACCTATAGCCTGGCAAAGGTTCGGCGAAATTTTGATTGTTTTCATAGGTTCGTCTAACAAACCTAAGGGTTCGCTTAGCGAACCTTAGGGTTCGGCTAGCAGTAAAGGTTCGCTGGTACCAGTTTCTATAAATAACAGGTTTGTTTGTAGATCTGGTAGAACTTTGGACAGATTGCTAGAAATTATCTGTATTTTCTCTGTGTGAGATTCTTGTAATCATTTGTTGATAATACAAGAGTTGATTATTGAATTGCTTGTGTTCTTTGTATTTCTACATATTGACTATGGATTCCGCACGTAGTTGATAGTTCGTAGGACTTCGTATTCGATCCTGATCGGTTTCAACCAAACCAACAAATTATAAAACAAAACGTTTAGAAAAAGGGCAATAAGCTCACCTGTGTTGTTGTGTATATGAATCAAACCAAGAATGCGCACGCTCGTTTGTTGTAGACTACTTGGCTTCCACACCTGATTTAATTGATTATGTTTTCATATTGTAAGTAATTGTTTGATATAGTGTATAGGTCGAGGTGTTAGGCTAAGTGTCCTATTACTTTTCTAGTGTGTTACTATGATATTGATCTACGTGTTCTTATCAAACCTACCTTCTTGAACCCTTACAGATAATTATTTAGGACCCACTCTTATTTGAATAAGATTAGTGTTTTAGTGTCTAATAAAAGCATGGTTTAAGTTATTATAAAATCATTCATTACAAAACTCTTATTTCAAAAAGTTAGATTTATTTTATAAAAACCCTTTGAATTTATTTATTACACTTTGGCAAAATAAGTTATTGTTATCATATTAAAATCTTAACCATATGATAATGGTTAATTTTGTTGGGTTTTAACAAGTTTATCAAAGCCATTTTAACCATTTTAAAATGTAAAAATGCAGCGGATATTAGTAGTTTAAAACTTGTTTTAAAATGTTCATAAACCATTTTATGATTAACCCAAATCAAAGGATCCATATGAGGATGTTCATGCTTACAAACAAACATAGTTAGAAACAAGTAAACTACCTCCTCCTCTAGAGGGTGTGATTCTTGAAATAGATGATGATTCTTGAATAAAATATCCAAAGGATGAAGACCACAAGCTTATATACCCACAAACCTACAACAAACACCAAGGTGTGCTAGGATTGAACATAGAAGAACCACAAAACTCTTTTTTCTCTTGCTCTTGGTCTTGGCCGAAAATTAAAAGGAGAGAGGATGAGAGAGCTTATTTTTTATTGTGTGAGAGATATTTGTTTGAGAAAATGTGTAAATGCATGTCTCATGATTGGTTAAAAAAAGGTAGTAAAGCATGTGTGGGATTGACCACTCTTGGGTCATGCATCTCTTCACCAATGAGATACTTCCCACTTTTAATTAAATTAGTCATAGTAAAAACCATTTTAACTAGTGACATTTAATTAGTTACTTGCTACATTTTATTTAAACTTTATAAATGTTATTTAACCAATTAAATAACAAAATAAAGTTATCTCTCATAAATAAATTACCCAAGTAATCTATTAATTTCACAAGTGCTTCTATTTAGAAAACACAATTTTCAAAGTGTTGTTATTTAATTAACTGATCATATCAATTAAATAAATATAGTAGGTGTCTGTCTAGTTTGTTATTGGGTATGACCCGACTTGGATCATACCATACTAGCCACATCAATTTATTATGTCTCTTGGGCAGATAGAACCAACAAATTTGATTTAATAAGATACAATTTTGATTTAGAAAGTACAAGTTATACACACACACATGAAAAGGTGACTATCATATAGTTGTTGAGTTCATAACCTTGAACTAACATGTGATTGTGTAATTACCTTATGTGACCTTTGATTGTGTTTATCCTTGATTATTTGACACCTAAAACAATATAACTTGAATGTTCAAGGTGATTACCAAGGATTAGAAGTTGTTAAGAGGGGTGTCGATTGACTCCATCTTAGTGTTTTAGATTGTTTGTTAGATATAGTTAATGAGTTTACCTTTAAACTTATATAAATTATTAAAATGAACTTATTTTATTCATTTCCAAAGTAACAAGGTAGTAACGATGGTTCTTAGATTCGGGTAAAACTTGGTTATCCAACTTTAGACTTTGCCGATATTATCATGGCTAACCCAAACTCCCATGGCCTCCTATTCGATCTTTATCAGCTGGTTTTAAGTCCTATGTACTTGAATTGAACTAAGGTATTAATATCGAAGGTCTGGAGCTAGTATCGATGGGCATCACTTGGATGGCAACTCAAGACACTTCTGCCGATACTATAATATCGACAGATCCATGTTACCCAGCCCCTAGGCCATTGATACCACTAGTATCGATGGTCCCTTGAGCTTATACCTTTGGAGACCATTGAGACTAACAATCTCTGAGCCTAGTATCGACAGCCTGAGCCCATTAAACCTATCAGTCTCATGGCAAACAGTGCCAACCCTCCAGCCGTCGATACTATCTTGGGATGATGTTCTTCCATCGATATTAGCCTTTCCAGACTTGTCCAGCCATGTTTGAATGTTCAGATCTTCAAACCAACATATTCCAAGTGCTCGTAATCCATTTTTGTGCAAGTCCTAAGGGTTTTGAAGAGTAAAACCGGTTTTGAAGTTCAAGAGCTGAAATAGTAGAAAAACCTATTTTGGCCGAACCTTCTCACGAAAATCTTAATCATTTGAGATCGTTTCATCACAGATCCTTCGTTAGAGCTGAAATAGTAGAAAACACATTTTATATTTTAAGCCACAATTAGAGCATTACAGAATATACCACGAGCTGACTGTACATATAATAAGTGTAAGGTTCACGGGTAGCTACTTCCGCTTACCAGACACATGAGATAGTTAGTGTTGGCATACACATCACTATCCCCTAGAATCAGAAAGTACAGTTTAAAATTATCCTAGGACCAGTCCATACGCCTCGCCAGAATTCAGTAGGTGCACAAATGTACTATCAGAGTACTAATGGAGACGCCGTGAACTCAGCTAACCGTCACGGATGGTTCCACATTATGGTTGCCGCCATAATGGGCATGTAGTCATCCTTACAGGTAGGGGCATGCTCGGGTAGCAGAATATAAGTTCACAGAGTTCAGTAGGTTCAGTAGGGTAGATAAACTACCAAAAATCTCATAATCGGATCATGCAAATTAGAGTACAACAAAATTTAGATTTATTGCATGATAAACGAAACAGGAAACATGATATCATATCGTGTTAATCAGAAATTAGAACAATACACAAACGAACTGTAATGATTACAGAAACAGGTTATAGAACATAAAATACTATGATTTAAATAAACGGAATCCGTACAATAACGGATAATAGAATTTATACTCTGAATAAACATAATCCGTACCTTAGCCTTATCAACTAACGCAACAAGTAATCAGATAAATACACACGCAATCCAATTCTCCGATGTTTCAGAAATCTGTGTTTTTATGTGATTTCACGTTAGCTTAACCGAATTATGACTCGTATACAATTTTGGTTATATTTTGGTGACTTAAACCTTTTTAACGTTTAACCGATCAAATTGGTTTATTTTATAAACTTATTTGTTAACATTTGCTAATTTCACAGATTTGTGATTCAAACAGTTTTAAAATTTGAGATATTACGATTTAAACGATTCAAATAAAGCAATTAAAAATATAGTTTAGAATAGCATCGAACTCGTGACTTTCTTAATCGAATTTTTAATACTAAGTCGGTTAAACACAATCTATAATTATTTACTTAGTTCTAAAAAAATAATATTAACAAAATAATTTCAAAGACAACTTTGCTTTGAACTTGAAGCCTTCTAACAGATTGTTTTTCCTTTGTTAACTAAAGGTGGAATGTTTTTCCTTCGTTTACTAAAGGTGGAAACTAAGAGCTAAAAACATGTTCTAGGAAGGAGTAGAACCCCCAACCTCCTCCCAAAAACACAAATGGTCTAACCAACCCATCTAACCTTCTGTTTTTGTAATGCTTTTGTTTGTTTATTTTTTTAATTACAAAACAATTATGGCTTCATTTCTTCTTCTTCATCGTTTACTACCCTGGTTGGTTACAGAGGGTTCGAAGGTTTGTTAAGGCATTTGTTATTCCCTTGTAAACCTTCGGATAACATACATAAACACTCATATTTACGTACAATCATAGACTTAAGAAATAACTTGAGTTTACCTTAGAGTTAACGCGAAAATGAACCCGCGATCCGTAACCGAGGCAGAAATGGTATACGTGATCAAACAACTGTCAAAGTATGGTGGCTCTAAGTCTCTAACCGTTGCGGCCGTGATTTCTCTTCCGGTTGTAACTGGTTGTGATGGTGGTTCCTACGGTGTTGTTTTGTGGCTGTGATGGTTAATAGTTCCGACCACCAAATATTTTTCGGTGTTCTTTTACGTGGATATAACGACCGACATACAAGGATATATTAATTCAAGATTTTGAATGTAGAACATTCAATTCAATATATATCTTTGACAAGTCGGTTAAGGATTCTTGCCAAGGAAGTTGTGTTTTGTTTTATTTAATTGTTTATTTTATTATTATTATTATTATTATTATTATTATTATTATTATTATTATTATTATTATTATTATTATTTTAACAATATATATGCACATAATATATAATAAATCAAATTATAATATGGTCTGGGTATGTGTCAGTTTCTAAGTCGGTTTTTACTTCAGTTGAATACGGTTGTAATTACTAGTCGAGTGATATTTAATTAGATGTTACCAATTTAATCAACTAACATTAAAATAGAATTTTAGCTTATTATAAACGTTAGGTATGATTAAATTATTCGTTTCGGTTTATTAATAATAACCTAGTCAAAATTTATATATTTTATTAATTAATTTCTCAAAATAATTCGGATTTTCGGTACTTAACTTTTCGTTATTGTTTATATATATTTTATTTTAAACTTTTATAACAGTTAAATTTTTCGGTTGTTATAAGAGGGGTGTCAATATTAACAATATCGACATACCCATACTTAGACTTTTTTTTTCTTGAATCCCATCAATACTATCATCCATTTTAAGTCCCTTGGATCCCCACAATTGTTAGATTTCGATCAACTTAAGTTTGATTTACTTGGACTTGATTAATATGCCAATATCGATGGTTTCTAAGTATGTTCAATGGATTAAATTTGACTTAGATCCAAGTCAAACCCAATACCAGCCCGATCGATACTATTAGTATCGATCCCTTCTTCCATCGAACCTAGCATTCTTTGAAACTAATAATATCGACATCTCCCTGGTCCAGACCCCTTTGAGCTTTGAACTTAAAAATATCGACCCTAGTATCGACATTATGGACTCGTCAAACTTATCAAGTTCGATGGGAATAGTACATCTTCAACCCAATCGTTGATACTATGGTCTTCATGGTGTTCTTCAATCGATATTGTTAGTTTACATAAATTCCAACCATCTTTGACCATCCAAACCTTTAATCTAACATATTCCTCGAGTCCTAAATCAAGTTTCATGCACATCCTAAGTGATTTGAGGTGTCAAAACCAGTTTGCAACTTCATATAGCTGAAATGGGTGAAAACCCTAAAACAACCAAACCTTCTCACTAGAACCACAATCGTTTGAGCTCGTTTTGAAGCAGATCCTTCGTACTTTCGTGTGCCTCTACTTGTAAGGATCGTTTTGACACCAAGAATGTCCGATTTAGTTGAGTTTTGACTAGGTAGAGTGTGAGTTTTTGTAGAGAGAGTGTAGGTATTCCGAATTTTAGAGAGAGGGGGATGAGAGCTGGTCGTTGGTTTCGTTCAGTTTTGTTTGAACGCGTCGTTTTTGTTTGTTTTCTTAAAATTACATATGCTTATAAAATAGATATTTTTAAATCTTTTTAAGTGGTAATTCCTAACAAATATTCTAAATATCTTTTTATTATTTTTAAAGTTTCGAAAACGTTTATTCTTATTGTTTCATTGGATCGTATCGTTTTCGTACGTATTCATACAGAACGTCACCCTTACGAACACGAAGAAACTTTACTTTCCGATTTGATTTTCCATTTATAAGATATCATTCAGAACGTTGAACTCATAGATATATTCATGCGAATCGTAACGCACGCGAATACACTGTTTGTTTAATATTCACGTAACGACATCCGTTATAGGTTTGAATTGAATATCCTCGCATACGTTTATACATAATAATATCCTAACCAACATTAATATATGTCATCAGTCTGTAATTTCACATTGTATTTGGGTCTGTATTGTGTTAGTGTGTGTAGTATGTCACTTTTGAGCTGTACTGAGTTTCTAACACTGTTTTCTGAATTGTTTAATATTGAATTTTCACTAAATAGTTTACAAGTAAGTTCCATACAATCATTCATTGTACAACCTACTACTCAGACACTAGGTCAATTTTGTTACAAGTAAGTTCCATACAATCATTCACGAGTGACTATTTCCTTCAGATAAATTTGGGTTAATTTATCTAGTTTGTTGGTTTCTATGATGGGAAGGAAATGTGCAGACTTTGTGAGTCGGTCTACGATTACTCAGATGGTATCGCAACCACTTGTGGTTTTGGGCAGCTTTGTTATGAAGTCCATGTAAGTTTTCTCCCATTTCCGTACCAGTATTTCGGGTTGTTGAAGTAGTCCTGATGGCTTCCGGCATTCGACCTTAACCTTTGAACAAGTCAGGCACTTGCTCACGTAAGTCGCAATATCGAATTTCATGTTCGGCCACCAGTACGTTGTCTTAAGATCATGGTAGATCTTGTCATATCCAGAATGTACTGAGTACCTGCTCTAATGAGCATCATGCATCACCACGTTTCTCAATCCGTCGTAGTGTGGTACCCAAGTTCGATTCACAAAGTAATATGTTTCGTCCATCTTCATTTCTTGTTGTTTATCCATGTCGCGCAAGGATTCCTAAGTGAGGTTTTCAGTCTTCAATGCCTCCTATTGGGCATCCCGTATTTTGCTAGGAAGCTCAGAAATTATAGTGAGTTGTAGTGACCGCACACACTTAGTTGTTTCTTTCTGGTTTAGGGCGTCAGCCACTACGTTCGCCTTTCCCGGGTGATATTTGATTGCACAATCGTAATCACCTATAAGTTCAACCCATCTTCGTTGTCGCATGTTCAACTCCTTTTGGTCGAAGATGTGCTGCAAGCTCTTATGTTCAGTGACTATGGCGCATTTCATACCGTAAAGAAAGTGACGCTAGATATTTAGTGCGAACACTACGGCTCCCAATTCTAAGTCATTATTGGTGTAGTTCTTCTCATAACCCTTGAGCTATCGCGACGCGTATGCGATGACTCTCTCGCATTGCATCAACACGCAACCGAGTCCTTGTTTTGAGGCATCACAGTACACCACGAAGTCATCACTACCCTCGGGTAAGGATATGATCGGTGCAATGCAGAGTTTTTGCTTCAGTAAGCAGAATGCATATTATTGCTCCTCTCCTCATTCGAACTTCTTGCCTTTGTGGGTTAGCGAGGTGAGTGCTTGCACGATCTTCGAGAATCCTTCGAGAAATCGCCGGTAGTACCCTGTTAAGCCTAGGAACTGTCGCACCTTAGTCGGGTCTTTGGTGCTTCCCAGTTTTTGATGGCTTCAATCTTTGCTGGGTCTACGTGTATCCCCTTGTTGTTTACCACATGTCCAAGGAATTGGACTTCGCAATCCAAAAGTCACACTTGGAAAACTTCGCGTAGAGTTGTTTGGTTTTTAACAATTCCAAGAGGAGCCTTAGATGTTCTACATGCTCCTCCTGACTCTTGGAGTATATCAGAATGTTGTCTATGAACACAATTACGAATTTGTCAAGATATGGCATGCACACGCGGTTCATGAGATACATGAATATCGTCGGTGCATTGGTTAGTCTGAAAGGCATCACCAAGAATTCGTAATGTCCATAACGAGTTCTGAATGTTGTCTTATGCATATCATCTTCTTGTTTCCTCAGTTGATGGTAACCAGATCTTAAATCGATCTTCGAATAGTAGCTTGACCCTTGCATTTGATCAAATAAATCTTCTATTCGTGGAAGTGGGTATAGATTCTTGATCGTCACCATGTTCAGTTCCCGGTAGTCTCTGCACATCCAAAATGTTCCGTCTTTCTTCTTCACGAAGAAAACTGGTGCTCCCCATGGTGAGAAGCTTACTCTGATGAATCCCTTGTCTAACAGTTCCTGCAACTGGTTAGACAATTCTTGCATCTCGGTCGGTGCTAGTTGGTAAGGCGCTTTTGCAATTGGTGCAGATCCTGGTGTAAGGTCTATCCGGAATTCATCCTGTCGTTTTGATGGGAGTCCGGGTAGATCTTCAGGTTCCTTCTAGCTTCCAAAATCCAAGTCTTCAAAGACATAGGGTAAATGGCTTCTAGATGTTGTAGAAGGTGGTTTAAGGTTGGCTTGGCCGAATTTGATGCTTCTGAGTTCGAAGGTGAGGGTAAAGAGTGAAACGTATGAATTTGGGCTGGTATTTAAAACATTTTAGTGTAATGGGAGTCTTTACGTACTACCAAGAGAGCCCCTCGGGGGGCCTGGCGTACCGCCAAGGACTAAATAACCGGGTGCACCACCGAGACACGCAGCGTACCGCCAAGAAGAAGTTGATCAGTCGTGGCGTACCGCGAAGCTTTTTGGTTGATTTCAAATCGTCCCGCCCATCCATCGCATACCACCAAGGGTTTCGCCGAGCCCCATCGCATACCACGATGGGTCCTGGGCAGACCTAATGGCTTATTTTTATTTGTTTGAGTTCGTTTTCGTTCGGTTTTAGATTATTGTTCATCGTTTTTCGATTTTCGACTTAATTTTGTTTGTTATGTGTTTCACACATTATTCGTTATTGTTCGTTTGAATTCATTGTTCGATAATTCACCAACGTTCGTGAGTTCAAGACACGTGTGTGTTTCCTGCTATTCAACAAATTACTACGCAATGTGTTTGTGTTTGCACTATCGTGCAACGTGTCACACTAAATTAAACCAATCTTAGTGCCATGTATGATTTAATAATATAAAATCGATTGCTAACCTGATATTTGCGGGGTTTCACAACTTGACTTGATGGGATGATGTCGGTAGTGAGGTTTACGGTAAAGACTTTGGAAGGTTTTGACAAAAGATATATTTTCAAATAATTTTCAAAATACAAAACCATACGGACTCACCAACCTAGTTTTGACTTAATTTTTATATGCTTTCTTAGGTGACGAACATGTTCAGTTATCAGCATTCAGGATACTTGCTAGAGTCCTCAGTTTAGAGGACCTATTTGTTTTTGTAATGCATTCATTTTGATGACATTACTTGAATCATTTTGTATATCTTGTACAGTTGCAAGATATAATGGTTACAATGATTCTTTTGGTTGATTTACATTGTTAAATTATTGAATTCAGACAGATGTAATTTAACTTTGTAATTCTAATTAAATGTTAGTTTTCTTATTATACATAATGTGCTATGCATACAATCTGATCAGGCAGAAAACTCCTCGAGAGCTGGTAGCGGGAACATAGGAACTGCTCCTGACTACTCTTAGAAGGTATTCGTAGGCTGCAAACAACCAAGGTTTAGAGGTACCGGGATGTAGTTGGCTTGACCCAGTGGATCGAGAAAATGGAGAGCACCGTAGACAATAAATGTTGTCCAAAGCATCATAAGGTTCGGTACGTTGCAGGCTCGTTTAACAAGCGATCTTTGACTTGGTGGAATTCCCAACTACGCGCTATAGGAAGAGAGGAGGCGTTGGTGATTCCATGGGCTGACTTCAAGGTGTTGCTAGGACGCAATTTCTACCCAAAGAATGAATTCCAAAAGCCGGAAGCTGAAACGCTGAGCCATGTGATGATAGATTCAGCCCACTTGGTGTACAACACTTGATATCATGAGCAAGTAGCCTTGGTGCCAGAATTGGTGCCCATACTAGAGAAGCTCATTGATAAATACATTTGAAGATTGCCAACATGCATACAAGACTGTGTCCTTGCTACTAACCCTACAACTCTGGAGACGACCATTACCTTGTCAGCAACTCTTACTGACGTGATGGTAGCATCCGAAATGCTGAAGAAGGACACCGGCAACGCAAATGAGTAATCTTCAAAGAAGCCAGAATCCCATCCCAAGAAGAGGCAGAAGGTCGTCAGTTACATGATGGCCACACCACTCACACATGTTGCTACTACACCTACTAACATTACTTGCAAGCATTACACTAGCACATATCCATTATGTGTGAAGTGTCAGTTTCATCAGACCTCTTAGTGCTAAAAATGCACAAATTGTGATAGACTGGGCTACTGGGCTCAGAATTGTCGGACGACTCCAACAAAAACAGTAAACAATATTGTTTTAGCACTTCCTCTGCCTAATAATCTTAACAAAAACAACTGTAGATTCTATAAAATTGGTGAAGCTGGCCACATCTCAAGGAGTTGCCAGAAGAATGTGCAAACGGGAAATAAATCACCTTGAGGAAGGGCTTTTGCATTGGAGCCTGTACTGCTCAACAAACCCCAATGCGGTCACTCGTACGTTCCTCTTTCACGACTTTTATGGATCTATTTTATTTGACACTGGTGCGGATCAGAGCCTTGTCTAATCCGATTTTGCATGTAAACTTAATCATATTCAGGAACCTTTAGACTCCCATACACAATAAAAGTAGCAGATGGCAAGCAAATCACAATACATACTATACTTAAAAACTGTCCATTAATATTTAATGAACAATGATTTACCATCGATTTGATGCAGATTGAATTTGGCAGTTCTAACATAATCTTATGAATGGATTGGTTATCCCTTAATTAGGCTAAATAATATGCTCTGAAATGCTACTTCGCATTCCTATGGTGAACGATCAAGAGAAACACATGTCAAAATAATCTCGTGTACAGAAGCACGCAAGTGTATAAAGAAGCGGTGCGTAGCCTTTCTTGTTCATGTGTTGGAGAAGGACAGGAAGGGAATTAAGATTCAAGACGTGGGAGGAGAATGGGATAAATGAATTTTATATCTACGGTTTCCAAGTGATGCAATCCCTAATAAGTCGCATATAAATCTCGAAATAAACTCGTTCGAGTCACGTTTATCGCTATCACATATTATTTAAAAGATGGAATGCTTTATTATTTATAGAAACTTTCTTGAGTTTTTAATTTGTTACGTATAATTTTTCGAATAAGTAAACGAGCTTACCGGGTTAAATCATGTTTTTAACACATTTAATTACTTTAGACGTAGTTATGCACCAAGTGTAACTATTATTCGTCCAGTAACAATCATGTATATAATTAAGTGTTTAATATTACTATTTTTTTCCTTGTATATCGGCAATAATTAAATGATTAATTTTAACGTAAGTGTGTTTAACGTGACTTTTACCATTCTATACTTAGAATGCGCTTAACAACTGGATTGACAAAGTATGGCTGCCTATTTTAGCTTAGACTTCATAATAATGGGCCCATGATAGGCTTGGATCTTTACTAGGCCTTGGTGGGCTTAACTGGGCCTACTCTGTTTGGTCCAATTAATGATGAATCTATTATCTAATTTTGACGGTTATTTCACCCGCCCCACTGCTACCCGCCACCACCCAACGTACCACCCACTGCCACCCCGCCACCAACGTTGTTCCCTATAGCTAGCACTCGTCGCGAACGTCGCTACCCATCACCACCATCACCCACTACTATCCACTGCCAACGCTGACTCCCACCACCATTTCCGCAACTCACTAACGCTACAAATAACCATAAATAGTTGTTAATACAAGAATGTTTTTTTTTGTTATTTTGAAAAAGCTAATACAAATACTTTTCTAAGAACTCATTTTGGAAAAACAAAAAGCACTTTTATAGTTACATAAGCAATCCCAAACATGCCCTTAATAACAACAACGCTTTTTATTTAACTTATTCTCATAAAATACAATAGGTATTTCGATTTAATAATAGAAATTATAATAACTTTTTTATGCCATAAAAGTTTAAAACAAAATTGTTTTCATCCTTTTTTTTTTTACCAAAGTATCTTAACAATATGACATAATTAATTGTCAAAAATAATATCATAAGTCATGATAACATAAAAAATAAGCAGTAGAGAGAAAGAACTACTTCTCAATGTGTATAAGATATTTATTATGATTACAAGGATTGAATTATATATATCTCCTTACTAAGAACGTTTATTACATATTTATCTAACCTTTGAAATTCATAACATATTTCTCACTAAGAGAGAGTAATATGTAATTGACTTTTTTTTTTATTTGAAAGGAGAACAATGTTTTAAGAAGGGGAAATATGTCAGTTCCTCTTTATAAAAATTTTAAACGTTGCATATATATGGTTTGTCATCTAACTGTAGACAGGCCTATGTCCCGTACACATTTGCAATTGTAATTATTGATGATGATCAATATCTTTAGGACCTCTCCATATAGGAAAAACAAGTTACACATCCTTGGATGCTTAAATAATTGATGATCACATGAAACCTGTTGGCAATCAGGTTACCCCGTATAACCATCCAATTTTTTGGTGGTGCGCATGAATTTGTGTATAACAATGAAGTATGAATTACATTGATTCTACTAGTTAAAAACTTTTCGTAATAATTGTGTGCATTTAATAACTCGTCTAAAAGTTGTTCCACAATGTATAGTCATTGGTCTTCACAATACCCCAAAAGAAACAACTATTGCTCAAAATTCACAATTTCCATCTCCCATTACTATACGTGTGATAAGGATGAAAGATTTTTGGAATTTCTTTCATAATGTGATATAAGGATGAAGGATTTTTGGATGTGTGGGGAAGCTTGGTTAATCCAACTTTCATTGGGGTATCTCGGGTTGTTCTAGCAAACCAAAGGGTTTTTGGTTCTCAGCTATGAATTTCGCACACGTTATGTGTTTCCCAACATAGGTAGCCACGTCTTTCTTCATCCCGAGCCACCAATAAACTTCTTAAGATCTTGTTACATTTAATTAGCTCTAGGGTGAACAGAGTATCATGTTTTGTGCGCCTCCTCAAGAATGAGTTTTCAGAGTTTGTGTACTGCAAGAATCCACATGCGTTCCTGGAAAACGAGCTCCAAATATTTAAGGAAAAGACTACCGCTCCTAGCTCCAAGTCATGCATCGTATAGTTTATCTTGTGTACCTTGAGGTGTCGAGATGCGTAAGAAATAACTTTATCTCGCAGTATCAATACACAACTGAGTGCCTTGTGGGGAGCATCACAATATACCACAAATTCATCATGAACTTCAGGGAGGGTTAAGATTAGAGCATCGCACAACTTCTGATTTAGCGTCTAAAAGGCCTCTTCCTGCTTGTGTTCCCATACAGACGGTTCACTTTTCTGGGTTAACGTGGTGATAGGCAAAGCTATCTTAGAAAAGTTCGAGATGAATCTCATATAATAACCCACCAAACCCAAAAATAACCGTATATCCATCGGCGTATCCCAATTCTTGATTGCCTCTATCTTGGTTGGGTCTACATGAACTCCTTCACTGTTAATGACATGATCCAATAATTGAACTTCTCGTAGAAAAATTTACACATGGAGAATTTAGCATAGAGTTGTTTATACTTTGATAACTCCAAGATCTTACTTAGGTGTTGCGCATGTTCATCTTCGCTTTGGGAATAAATCAATATGTCGTCAATAAAGACAACGACAAACTGATCAAAGTACGTCTCGCACACGCAATTCATGGGATACATGAACACTGCAGATGCATTTGTCAATCCGAACGACATCACCATAAACTCATAGTGACCGTATCTGGTTTGGAAAGCAGACTTGGGTATATCTTCTTGTTGAATCCTGAGCTGGTAATAACCTGAACATAGGTCTATCTTTGAGAAATACTGAGCTCCCTATAATGGATCAAACAGATCATCTATCCTTGGTAGTGGATACTGATTCTTGATGGTCAGTTTGGTGAGTTCTCTTTGATCTATGCACATCCTAAAGGATCCATCCTTCTTCTGCACAAACAAACCGGAGCTCCCCAAGGTGAGAAACTCGGTCGGATGAAACCTTTATCCAATAATTCCTGCAATTGGTTTGACAACTCCTTCATCTCAGATGGTGCTAATATATATGGAGATTTATCTAAAGGAGTCGCGAAATAGATGTAAGGTTAGGAAGGTAGAAAGTGTCATGCATATTGAGGAGATGGGATGGGAAACGTTTAGAGCCTATGTGTCGGGTAAATGATTAATAACACCTGATCAACGTCATTAATGATTTACAGCACTTATTTCGTTCTAAACTAATTCATGTACTGACTCATCAATTGCTGCATTATGTAGAAAGTTTAGATGGCCGGACAAAAGGGTAGACCACGAAAGAAACCTCAAGGAGCTGAAGAGCCACTTGTCGAGACTGAGAAACTTGTCAACAAAGAAGAAAACAAGCACAGTGAGTAGCGGGAAAACGAAGAAGAGTTAACGCTAGAGCCTATTGTGGTAAAAGCTATTTCTGATGAAGTCTACAAAATCATGGATGAGAAAATGCCACCAATGAACGCTAAGGTATTAAAGGATGCGCTGAAGGAAAAGTCCGAGGGAACAAAAGAAAGCACCAACGATGACGAGGAAATTGTGATCCTCAAGACAAAGCGGTGACTCTAACCGAAGTATAGGCCTTCAAATAATGCAATCCACCATCCTTTAATGGAAGGAAAGTTGTTGTGGCCACCTGCCACTGGATTTCTGCGATGGAGGCTGTTATCTCCATCAGTGAGTGCCGAATTCATGAAGCTGTCAAGTTTGCAGCTCACTCCATTGTCGAGGAGGCACTTCACTGGTGAAACACCATCAAACAATCAAAGACTGCTGCTGATATGGAGAAGATGACTTGGGAAGATCTGAAAGAGCTGGTCACTAAACAATTATGTCCCAAGAATGAGCTAGATAAAGTTGAAAGGGAATTTTTAGTGCTAAAAGCAGGGAGCCTGAACCACAGGTAGTACACTTCATGATTTAATGAGATGGACAGACTTGTTCCTCACCTGGTTTCTACGGAGGAATGTAGGGTGAAGTTGTACATGGAGGGTTTGCCTCCAAAGCTCAGGATTCATGTTAAAGCAAATGCCCTAAAGACCTTTGACTCCACTGTTGAACTCAGTGGTATCGTATGGGATGATGTGATGGCTGATGAGCCACTTAAAGAGGAAATCAGGGTGAAGGAGTCCTTCGGGACTAAGAGGGGTCGAACAGACCAACAAAAGTTTTCACGCAAGAAGGTGAAGCGTGAGGATGCGAACCGATGTAACAAGTGTGGTAAAATTCACACCGGACAATGCTTTGTGGCACTAACTTATGTTTTCGATGTGGAAAGACGGGGCATTTTTCCAGCAATTGCCCGAGTGCCACCAGATGCTACAACTACAACGGGTTTTGACATCTGACCAAGGATTGCAGGCAACCAGGGGCCGATGCTTCGGGCTTGGATAAGAAAAAGGAGAAAGGAAAGGAAAAGCAGAAGGCCAAAGCACGAGCCTTCGCGATGACAAAGGATGATGTTATTGAGGACACGGACGTGGTCACATGTACCTTTTCTATCAATAATATTCCTGCTTCTGTATTGTTTGATTATGGTTCCAATATGAGTTTTGTATCTTCTACTTTCTGTGATGGGTTATCTGGGAAGGTTAAGAAGATAGATCGGTTGTTTGATGTAGAGACAACTATTGGTAATATGACCAGGGTGACGGAGGCTATAGACGATTGTTATGTTGAGATAGAGGGTCATAAGTTCCCGGTACAATTGTTTCTTATAACCTTGGAAGTTTCGATGTAGTCTTGGGTATGGATTGGTTAGCCAAATATGAGGCTAACATTACATGTCGACGAAAGATGATATGTTTACTGGCGATGGATGGGAGCTCCGTAACGGTTCATGGTGATAAAGCGATGTATGCGTCGAAGATCATTTCGACCAAGGCTGATGTTATGATAAGACGAGGGTGTGTAGCCTACTTGGCCTACGTGATTGAGGAACGTGCGGATATGAGGGCGATTGATGATGTACCCATGGTGCGTAATTTTCCCGATGTATTCCCTGAGGAATCGCCTGGATTAACACCGGAACGGGAAATTGAGTTCCAAATCGACTTAGTGTCGGGGGCACAACCCGTCGCCAAGACACCTTACCGTTTGGCTCCCACTGAAATGAAGGAAATGATGACCCAACTACAAGAACTCATTGATAAAGGTTTTATATCACCGAGTGTCTCTCCATGGGGAGCACCTGTGTTGTTTGTTAAAAAGAAAGATGGAAGTATGCGTATGTGTATCGACTATAGGGAACTGAATAAGTTGTCTGTAAAGAACAGGTATTCTCTACCTAGATTGATGATTTGTTCGATCAATTGCAAGGTGCAAGCTGGTTCTCAAAGATAGATCTCCGATCCGGTTACCATCAGTAGAAAGTTCGAGAGCAGGATATTCCAAAGACTGCTTTCCGCACACGTTATAGACACTACGAATTTCTCGTTATGTCATTTGGATTGTCGAATACTCCTGCAGCCTTTATGAATTTGATGAACAGGGTATGTCGACCGATGCTGGACCGATCGATGATAGTTTTCACAGATGATATTTTGATATATTCAAAGAACGAGGGAGACCATGCTTGCCACGTACAAGAGGTATTGGAGATCCTGAGGAAAGAGAAACTTTATGCTAAGTTCTCCAAATGCGCCTTCTGGTTATGAGAAGTATAGTTTCTGGGTCACGTGGTGAACCCAGACGACATTATGGTAGACCCAGCTAAAATTGAAACGGGTGAAATGGAGTCCCCCGAAGTCACCGACGGAAGTACGCAGTTTTCTTGGTTTGGCCGGATACTATCGGAGATTCATTCAAGACTTCTCCAAGATAGCACTGCCAGATGGAAATGATCATCTTGTGGTGTATGTCGATGCGTCACGACAAGGGTTGTGATGTGTACTGATTGCAAAGTGGAAGGGTGATAGCTTGTGCTTCGCACCAGCTAAAGATTCATGAGGCTAACTACCCAACCCACGATCTTGAACTCGCTGCAGTGGTGTTTGCATTGAAAATATGGAGGCACTATCTATATGAAGTAAAGAGTACCAATTACACCGACCATAAGAGCTTGAAATATGTCTTCGAGCAAGAGGATTTGAATATGAGGCAGAGACGATGGCTTGAGCTGCTAAAGGATTATGACTGTGATATTTTATATCACCCGGGAAAGTCCAATGTGGTGGCAGATGCTTTGAGTCGCAAGACTGATCATCCTGCCATACGAGTAAAATCGTATAGTTTGGTGATAACGCCAGACTTTCTGGACGAGCACAAGCAGGCGCAACAAGAAGGATTGAAAGAAGAAAGTGTGGGTTTTGAATGTGTCTTCAGGCAAGTCAAGAACTTGGAAGACAATGACCACGGAATAAAGGTACGATTCAGTCGTATGTGGGTACCCAGAAATGGAGACATTCGATTGAGAATTTTAGTTGAGGACCACAAATCACGTTATTCGGTGCATCCTGGTGCGACGAAGATGTATCAAAATCTTCGGAAGGATTATTGGTGGCCAGGCATGAAGTTTAATGTGATGTAGTATATGAACA
Source organism: Mikania micrantha (assembly GCA_009363875.1). NCBI lineage: Eukaryota > Viridiplantae > Streptophyta > Magnoliopsida > Asterales > Asteraceae > Mikania > Mikania micrantha. The sequence goes on along the minus strand of CM018694.1, from coordinate 36,208,579 downwards.
AGTTCCTTACTTGTGCGCAATTGAAGGCTGGACATCAGAAGACCTATCGATATGTGCAACCTCTTGAGGTACCGGAATGAAAATGGGAACACATCAACATGGATTTCAACACCAAGCTACCGAGAACAGCTAAACGACATGATACCATATGGGTGATTGTGGACCGACTGACAAAGAGTGCACACTTTCTTCCTATCAGGGAAACGTATACGTCCAAAAGGTTGTCTGATTTGTTCATAAAAGATATTGTTACCCGACATGGAGTTCCTGTCTCCATTGTGTCAGATCGGGATATGAGGTTTACCTCCAGATTCTGGAAGCAGTTTCATGATGCTATGGGAACGAGACTAAACATCAGTACCGCCTATCAACCCCAGACGGATGGACAGTCTAAAAGGACCATCCAAACTCTGTAGGATATGCTTAGGGCGTGCATTATTGATTTTGGAGGAAGCTGGGATGACCACTTGCCATTGGTGGAGTTTTCGTACAATAAAAGCTATCACTCTAGTATCGAAGTGCCCCTATATGAGGCGTTGTACGGAAGATGGTGTAGAACCCCGGTATGTTGGGGTGAAGTGGGACAGAAGGAAATGGGAAAGAAGGCTGCAACGATTGATATGGCAGAAAAGTTACGGGTGATAAAAGCACGAATGAAGGCAACAAAAGATTGCCAGAAATCCTACGCCGACAAGAGCTGAAGACCGATCGAGTTTAATGTTCGCGATCGAGTGTTGCTGAAAGTATCACCATGGAAAGGAATCGTTCGATTCAGAAAGCGAGGAAAGTTGAGTCCGAGGAACATCGGGCCGTTCCAGATAGAGGTGAGGATAGGGAAGGTCACGTACCGACTAGACCTACCAGATGAGCTGGATGTGATTCATCCTACCTTCCACGTGTCACACCTGAGGAAGTGTTTGGCATACGAGCAAGCACATGTTCCTTTGGATGACTTCGAGGTAGATGACAGACTGAACTATATTGAAGAACCAATCGCAATTGTGGATACGAAGGAAAAACAGCTACGGAACAAAACGGTTCGTCAAGTTAGAGTTCAGTGGAAGCATCGAAAGGGCTCAGACACTACATGGAAAATGGAAGAGGAAATGAGGAGGTTGTATCCTCATTTGTTTGATGTGTAACAAGGCAGGCTTTGGGACGAAACCTATTGTAAGGAGGGGAGACTTGCAACATCCCAAAATTTTCTAATACAAGTTGTTTAAACTTACGACTGGGTAACAGATAACTAACTTGTCAGAAAATCAGCGGAAAATACACTAAGTAAAGTACACGAATTTCAGTACTCGGCATGGATTTCGAGAACCCTAGTTCTCAAAATTTGTACTTAAAATTAACCAAATTTCGAGTACCTTGCCTATATATATGAGTGCCTTGGGAAATGTGCGCACCTTTGGCTGGAAGCATGCTTTCTCTGAAGTACTCGAATTTGAGTTCGAGAACCTCAAGAATAGGCTGTAAATCGCTCAAGGAGAAGAAGGAACACACGAAAGCTACCAGTGGGATCATCTAACAACAAGAAAGTGATTTAAGCATAAAAGATATGATTTTTATACAAAAGTGAACTCATGCATAAAGCTCGCACCTTTATGCATAAAGTTCGAGACTTTGCGGTTCCAGTGTGTTGGTAATGCCATAAGGAATCTAGAACTAGCTCCCCAAAGCCTAGATTATGTTATTTCGAGTATGTAAATTCGAGTATGAGAATTCGATATGATATTTCGAGTACTCAAGTATTTCGTGTAGTCCATGGGTTTCGAGTACTCAAGTCATTCGGGAACTTTATGGATTTCATGTACTACTTAATGAAGTGTTTTGAATACTTAGCTAAGTTTCGAGAACTTGTATTTATAATGGGGAATTAGTAGGCTATGAGGATTTACAATAAATTCTATGTATAAGACTGGAATGTAATGAGACAATGTACTGATGTAGGTTCTTAAGTCTTAGCTAAGGAGTTCGGCTAAGAAGACAAGGAGCTACTATCAGGTGAGTTCTAGATGCCCTGTTTCAACACTTAATGTGTACTTATGTTTTGCGCTGACATACATGTCGTTAATATGTTTGATGCTATGTGCCTATGCTATGATGATAAATGCTTGATGTATGATGAAATATGCAGGAAAATATGCTAAGTATGATGAATGCATGATAAATGAGTTATTATGGTGAATAGTGTAATGATATGATATGATGATGACTGTATGATAACAAGCATTGTGACGATAACCATGATGATAGTTATAGAATGTTATGATAAGGTCCTAGGTTGCTAGGATGGAAGTATGATGTTATGACTATGATGCTAGCATGATATGTATACATGATGCCATGATGTTATGATCTGATGATGATGATGCTAGCATATCATGTGTATGATGCTAGAAGGTTATGATGATATGATGCAATGATGCTAGTATGACATGTTTATGATGCTATAATGGTTACGATGAATGAAGTTATGATGCTAGCATGAAATGTTATGATGATTATGATGAATGATAATGTAATGCTAGTATATCATGTATGATGAATGGACGATGTTCCCATACTTGTTATGGGATATGTATTAATGATGCCCCAGTACTTCTGCTGGGTAGGTATGAAATTCAACCTGAGTATAATAGGGTATGAAAGTCAACCTGACTATAACAGGGTATATATATTTCAATTACTTCCAAAGGCAAGAAACTGTATTGTTGAAAATCAGATAGTGTAGATTGAAAAAGTTCAATTCTACAATGATATGGTATATATATTTCAATCAACACAAAGTGTTTGAATGGATCTTAAATGAGTTTAAGAACCAATTGTTACACATGACTTCTGCAGAAGCTCATGGGATCACTGTGAACCCAAAAATTGTATAATTGTAATTGTCGATTGATGAATATAACAAATGGTTAGGTGTGACACCCGGCAATTTCAGGTAAAATTGCAACTCTTATATTCTTTACATTTCACATTCATACTGGTTGCATTTCATTTAATTATGTTTAATTAGATAAGCTGAACACAAACAACTACGAAACGATAGTTCATGGAACTATCGAATCGTACATTGCACTTTGGTTTTGGAAACCAAGTGTGGCAACCACAACACTAACACGAAACAAGTGTGGCATCACACGTTGATTTGGATTAATCAAGCGTACAAACACTTCGTTAGACACGAGCACAAACTGTCAAAGATAATTCAAGTAATTATCGAAACACACACGAGTCTCACGAACGTTGGTGATCAATCAAACTTATGTGCTACATGTATTTGTGTGCTTGAACGAGCATTAGATGCTTTGGATAAATGTTAGGAATCGAGTACGAGCGAAATCGTATCAACGAAACCGAAAAACAATGAAAATGGACCCGTTGCGGTACGCGGAGATCCCCTGGCGAAAGGCTTCGCGGTACGCGGCACAAATCGGGAGTCGAGACTCCCGAATCCCATCGCGATACGCGGCGATGATTTTTGATCGGCCTTCGCGGTACGCGAAGGCCATGCAGATCAGAATTTTTATAACACTCAACTACATTCATTTCAGTCCGATTTTCTTTCATTTTCTCCGACTCTCTTCGTCAATCCTCGACCCAAAACTCTAAAAATCAGCGACAATCTTTGGTTGACACTATAGGAAGCTATCCTTGGTGATTTGAAGCCATTGGAGCATCATAAGAGTTCTTGAAGGCCATCAACACATTGAAGAACCATCCCCATCCATTTCCAGGACCTGTTGCACCTGTTATAACCCGAATCCTAGCATCAAAGGTAGTTTTACTTGTTTATTAGTTGATAGATCGCACATGCAAGGGCTAAAAACCCACATGCAACTCCATACGGTTATTGTGCTCAAATGTGTTGGTGATTTGATGAGTATTTGTTGTAGATTTACTTATGTTGTCGTTTAGAAATGTTAGAATTGAGTTTTGGTTAAGTTAGGTTTGATTTGATGATGATTTGGATAAACTTGCCAATTATGGAAACTTTTAGAAATCAAAAGAGGGCTTTTGATGTTTTAAGATGTTTTGATGAACTTTGATTATTGAAATATGTTTAGAAATGATTTCTAAGCATATTGGAAACCTTGATTTGTGAAAACGAGCTTTTAAACAAATACTTACTATTTTAGGAAACTTTAATTGGGAAAAACGGCATAAATGGTGATTTATGCGCAAACGACATGTTTTAAGAGTTTAAACGTGTATTATAAACATATTGGAAGTAATTAGTTTTATGAAATGGGATTTTATAACCACACCTCCCTAAATTGGAAACTTTCTAAAAATAGTAACTTATGCGATTAGAGTCATAGGATGCATTTTGGTGTCTTATGTGCATCAAGGCACATAAACACAACAGTCGTGTCACCAACGATTCGTCGAGTCTCACTAGTTAACACACACACACTCGGTTGAGCACACCGACACTTGGAGTTGTATGGATTACAACACACCACAAAACACATACTCACACCTATATGGTTATAGGTGCATACTAGCAGGTGCTAGCTCTCGCAGACGCGGACATTCACACATACCGGAACTACTATCAGGTGAGTTCACGGCCCCTTTTTATCTTTTCTACCTTTGGGGGAGAAAAAATTGCATTACAACTGTTTTTGAACAACAACTCATTTATTTACGTATGGACATGCTTTATCATTATATGTATATGTGTGGGCCCCTATCAAAACTAAAAGTCCTCGCGATACTCCTCGGACCGTTAATAGCATAATGCCTAGCATGGTAATCTTGAATAGTACTATTGGGCCTGACAAGCCCCACTACACCCGACTGGAGGTCGGAACAGTGCAATATTGACCAACACTTTGCCATATTCTTGTGATGGACATGGCGGGAGGCACAAACTGTCAGCTTCGGTACCATCCACAATAATATAACTGTATTGACTAGCTATCAATCGATACTGCATTGTAATGATATGTAAATCTGTAAACTCTTACTTTAAACATTTTGATGTTTACTGCTTGTGAAAAACCTGTGCTCTCACCAACCTTTGTGTTGACTCTTTTACTCGCATGTTTTCTCAGGAAACTAAGGCACGCACTTGAGGATAGGATGCTAGGATGGAGTCCCATGCATCATCATCATTGTCTTAGGATTTGAGGGCAATTATCATTTTGTTTGCTTATGCATTGTTAAACTAATTAAATCGCTTCCGCAACTATTGTTACTTATCATTCTGAAAACTGTTTTAAGTTAACGCTTCCGCTATTCTTAAACGTTAAATCTGTATTGATATTATTAAACTTCCGCAACTCTGATTTTACAAAACTGTTTTATCCAAGTTATTGGACGTACGTGTACAACCAAACATGTAGGTCTCGCAACAGTGTGACCGGAGACTGCGATCCTGCAAGATCAGTTGCGTCGTGCCCCAGGAAGGCACTGGATTTCTCGGGGTGCGACAGATTGGTATCAGAGCCTCCGGTTATTGCAAATTAGGTTTGCATTTAGTGAACTTAGTCTATAACCACTAGTCTCCACACGACACTTAGTGCTTAGTATTGAAATACTTGCACACACGTTACATCTTTTATGCATTACGTTCATCACCGCACGTGACTACCCATGACGGGGAAGAGCCGATAGCTCTACATGTTCTTTACAGTACCTATCGCACACACTACATTAGTCATTAGACAAACACTAACACGTATTCTCGCTATGAAGATCATGGCTGGAAGACGTGGAGGACGTAGGAATGCAGGCGGACGAGGAAACATCAACCTTACTGCAGCTGAACTGAACGCGCTCATCAACGAGCGGGTTGAGGAGGTACTTGCTGCACGGGAAGCTGCCCGTAATCAAAACCCACTAAACCAAGGTGATGAATCTGTTCATATTCACCTTGCACCACAATCACTTGTTTCCAATTCAACACGTTTACCCGATACTTAACCCAACTCTACTCTTTGCATATCTCAGGAGCAAATCCTAACCCACCTCTCTGCACATTCAAGATGTTCCTGGATTGCAAACCCCATTCATTCAGCGGCACTGAAGGAGCCGTTGGACTATTGCGTTTGATTGAGAAGGCGGAATCAGCTTTCACTATGAGTAACTGCAGGAACGATGACAGGGTCAAGTTCGCTGCTGGAACATTTGAGGGAGCTGCCCTCACTTGGTGGAATGCCAACGTTCAGAACCTAGGGCTTGATGCAGCCAACGCTCTGCCTTGGGATAACTTTAAGCAAATGTTGAACCGCGAGTACTACCCTCGTGGTGAGGTACAGAAACTTGAGACCGAGTTCTGGAACCACAAGATGATTGGTTCCGAGGTTGAGGCCTACACTGCCAGGTCTTATGAGTTAGCAAATCTGTGCCCGGAAATGGCAACCCCACCCTTCAAACATATAGAGAAGTACATTGATGGGCTGCCACCTCAAATCCAAGGAATGGTACTTTCTGCTGACCCCATAACCATGCAACAAGCCGTGCGACTAACTCACAAACTCACCGATTCAGCTGTCGCACAAGGACTCTTGCCACCTCGTGGTGCTCTGACCCCAACTAACGACAAGGGCAAACGAAAGTGGGATGACACCCTGAACAAGACTTCCACTCTTCAACCACCACCACAGCAACGTATGTTTGGATCAACCCAAGCCTATGCACTACCCATCCCAACCAACCAAAGCCCAGGAGCCTATGCAGGCAAGCACCCCAAGTGCAACAAATGCAATTTACACCATGTTTTGGGACAATGCGGTTCTATCCGGTGTCAACGTTGTGGCAAGGGGGGACACCTCGCCAAAGACTGCAGGGGTGAGCTGCGTACAAAAACGCCACAGCCACAACAACAACAACTCGAGGCACCGAAAGGCTGCTTCGAATGTGGAAAGCCAGGGCACTTCAAGAGGGACTGCCCGCATCTGAAGAACAACAATAACGGAAACAACAACGGTCCGAAGGGACGAGCCTTTGTGATCGGGGCAAAGGAGGCCAGAAAAGATCCCAACCTTGCAACTGGTACGTATCTCTTAAACGATAATTATGCATCTGTGTTGTTTGATACTGGAGCTGAGAAAAGCTTTATATCTAAGGATTTTAGTGAGATACTTACTATTACCCCAACACCCTTAGATGTGAATATACAGTAGAGATAGCTGATGGTAAATTGATTGTGACTAAGCACATTCTTAAAGAATGCACTTTAGAGCTAGCAGGCCATAAATTTAAGATCGACCTCATGCCGGTTACACTAGGCAGTTTTGATGTTGTAGTGGGCATGGATTGGTTGTCTGAAAACCAGGCCGAAATCATTTGCCACGACAAGGTTGTGCGCATACCTCTCCCTGGCAGAGAAACTCTAGATATCAAGGGCGAAAGGAGTGACACTCCTCTGAACATCATCTCGTGCATGAAAGCTCACAAATGCTTACGAAAGGGATACACAGCCATTCTGGCGCTTATCACCGACAAGACTGAAGAGGAGAAGAAAATAGAAGACATCCCAGTCGTATGCGACTATCCCGACGTATTCCCTGAGGATCTACCAGGACTACCACCACCTCGACAAGTGGAGTTCCGCATAGACCTTGTGCCGGGAGCAGCACCTATCGCACGAGCACCATATCGACTTGCACCTTCGGAGATGCAGGAACTGTCCAACCAACTGCAAGAGCTGTTGGACAAAGGTTTCATCAGACCAAGCTTCTCACCCTGGGGAGCTCCGGTCTTGTTTGTAAAGAAGAAGGATGGCACGTTCCGTATGTGTATCGACTACCGTGAGTTGAACAAAGTGACAATCAAGAACCGTTACCCTTACCTCGGATCGACGATTTGTTCGATCAACTGCAAGGATCGAGTTACTACTCAAAGATCGACCAGCGATCTGGGTACCATCAGTTGAGGATTCAGGAAGAAGATATACCCAAGACTGCTTTTCGCACTCGGTATGACCATTACGAGTTTTTGGTTATGCCGTTTGGGCTGACAAACGCACCCGCAGTATTCATGGATCTTATTAATAGAGTGTGCAAACCATACCTCGACAAGTTTATCATTGTCTTTATAGATGATATTCTCATCTACTCCAAAACCCAGGAAGAACACAAAGAGCATCTGCAATTGGCTCTTGAACTACTCCGGAAAGAGAAGCTATACGCTAAACTCTCAAAGTGTGACTTCTGGATTCGAGAAGTCCAATTCTTAGGTCATGTTGTCAATGAACAAGGGATTCATGTTGATAAATCTAAGATAGAGGCGATCAAGAACTGGGAAGCACCAAAGACCCCGACTGAGGTGCGACAATTTCTAGGCTTGGCAGGCTATTATCGACGATTTATCGAAGGATTTTCAAAGATAGCCCAACCCCTTACAGCCCTAACCCATAAAGACAAGAAGTATCTCTGGATTGACAAGCAGGAGGATGCATTTCAACTTCTCAAGCAGAAGCTCTGTAGTGCACCTATTTTATCACTTCCTGATGGAACGGACGACATTGTAGTATACTGCGATGCCTCAATACAAGGACTCGGCTGCGTGCTGATGCAACGAGAGAAAGTGATTGCATATGCTTCCCGACAACTGAAAGTCCACGAGAAGAACTACACCACTCACGACTTGGAACTTGGAGCCGTGGTATTTGCACTCAAGATCTGGAGATACTACCTGTACGGAACGAAGTGCACGATATACACTGATCACAAGAGTCTCCAACACATATTCGAGCAGAAGGAACTGAACATGCGACAACGTCGCTGGCTTGAACTCCTAAACGACTATGAGTGTGCTATCAAGTATCACCCGGGGAAGGCCAACGTTGTGGCCGACGCCCTGAGTCGGAACACACCTCGAAACCCAAAAGGGTATGAGCTTTACAGCTCACCATCCATCCCAATCTCCCTGAACAGATACGTATGGCCCAAGTGGGAGCACTCAAGGCAGAAAATCTAGCGACAGAATCACTAAGGGGAATGGAGCAACAACTGGAGATAAAAACCGATGGTTTACTTTATTTCATGGAACGCATCTGGGTTCCACGTCACGGAAATCTACGAGACCTTGTGATGGACGAGGCTCACAAATCCCGATATTTCATTCACCCTAGATCTGATAAGATGTATCACGATCTGAAGGTACTATATTGGTGGCCAAATACGAAAGCCGACATCGCTACTTACGTAGGCAAATGCTTGACGTGTGCCAAAGTCAAGATCGAGTACCAAAAACCATCTGGATTACTCACACAACCCGAGATCCCCATGTGGAAATGGGAACAAATATCCATGGATTTAATTACCAAATTACCCCGTACCCCTAGTGGATGTGACACTATCTGGGTAATTGTGGACCGACTGACTAAGTAAGCACACTTCCTTGCGATCAAAGAGAATGACAAAATGGAAAAGCTAGCCAGAATCTATGTCAAAGAAGTAGTCTCGTGACATGGAGTGCCAATCTCCATTATTTCAGATCGAGACGCTAGATTCACTTCTAACTTCTGGAAATCATTGCAAAAGTCGCTTGGCACACGGTTGGATATGAGTACAGCATACCACCCACAAACTGATGGCCAGAGCGAACTCACGATACAGACCCTTGAATACATGCTACGAGCGTGCGTAGTGGACTTCGGAAATAGCTGGGAAACTCACCTACCATTAGTGGAGTTCTCCTACAACAACAGCTACCACACCAGCATCAAGGCAGCGCCTTTTGAGGCACTCAATGGCAGGAAATGCCGGTCACCTATCTGTTGGGCAGAAGTGGGCGACAGTCAGCTCACTAGCCCGGAACTTGTACACGAAACGACAGAGAAAATCGTGCAAATCAGAAATCGCATGGCAGCAGCTCGTGATCTTCAAAAGAGCTATGCCGACAAACGCCGAAAACCTCTGGAATTCCAGATAGGAATCAAAGTCCTTCTGAACGTTTCGCCATGGAAAGGCGTCAATCGTTTCGGTAAATGAGGCAAACTGAACCCACGGTATATTGGACCTTTCGAGATCTTGAAAAGGATTGGTCCAGTGGCTTACCAACTCAACTTACCAGCCGAACTCGATGGAGTTCACAACGTGTTTCACGTCTCAAACTTGAAAAAGTGTCTATCTGACGAAACACTTATTGTCCCACTGGATGAGATCCAGGTGGATGAACAACTACGGTTCGTGGAAGAACCGGTTGAAATCATGGACCGTGAGGTCAAATAACTCAAACAGAGCAAGATACCCATTGTCAAAGTCCGATGGAACTCGAAACGCGGACCTGAATTCACGTTCCCGAGCGTGAAGATCAGATGATGCGCAAATATCCCCATCTCTTCAAGCAGACAACGTCGAACGCCGACACCAACAAATAAATTTCGGGACGAAATTCCTTTCAACAAGGGGATGATGTGACAACCATAAATTTTGCTTCTCAAACACTCTTGCTTCTCAAACACTACCAACAATAGACGAAATTTCTTTCAACAAGGGGATGATGTGACACCCGGCAATTTCAATTAAAATTGCAACTCTTATATTCTTTACATTTCACATTCATAATGGTTGCATTTCATTTAATTATGTTTAATTAGATAAGCTGAACACAAACAACTACGAAACGATAGTTCATGGAACTATCGAATCGTACATTGCACTTTGGTTTTGGGAACCAAGTGTGGCAACCACAACACTAACACGAAACAAGTGTGGCATCACACGTTGATTTGGATTAATCAAGCGTGCAAACACTTCGTTAGACATGAGCACAAACTGTCAAAGATAATTTAAGTAATTATCGAAACACACACGAGTCTCACGAACGTTGTTGATCAATCAAACTTATGTGCTACATGTATTTGTGTGCTTGAACGAGCATTAGATGCTTTGGATAAATGTTAGGAATCGAGTACGAGCGAAATCGTATCAATGAAACCGAAAAACAATGAAAATGGACCCGTTGCGGTACGCGGAGATCCCCTGGCGAAAGGCTTCGCGGTACGCGGCACAAATCGGGAGTCGAGACTCCCGAATCCCATCGCGATACGCGGCGATGATTTTTGATCGGCCTTCGCGGTACGCGAAGGCCATGCAGATCAGAATTTTTATAACACTCAACTCCATTCAATTCAGTCCGATTTCCTTTCATTTTCTCCGACTCTCTTCGTCAATCCTCGACCCAAAACTCTAAAAATCAGCCACAATCTTTGGTTGACACTATAGGAAGCTATCCTTGGTGATTTGAAGCCATTGGAGCATCATAAGAGTTCTTGAAGGCCATCAACACATTGAAGAACCATCCCCATCCATTTCCAGGACCTGTTGCACCTGTTATAACCCGAATCCTAGCATCAAAGGTAGTTTTACTTGTTTATTAGTTGATAGATCGCACATGCAAGGGCTAAAAACCCACATGCAACTCCATACGGTTATTGTGCTCAAATGTGTTGGTGATTTGATGAGTATTTGTTGTAGATTTACTTATTTTGTCATTTAGAAATGTTAGAATTGAGTTTTGGTTAAGTTAGGTTTGATTTGATGATGATTTGGATAAACTTGCCAATTATGGAAACTTTTAGAAATCAAAAGAGGGCTTTTGATGTTTTAAGATGTTTTGATGAACTTTGATTATTGAAATATGTTTAGAAATGATTTCTAAGCATATTGGAAACCTTGATTTGTGAAAACGAGCTTTTAAACAAATACTTACTATTTTAGGAAACTTTAATTGGGAAAAACGGCATAAATGGTGATTTATGCGCAAACGACATGTTTTAAGAGTTTAAACGTGTATTATAAACATATTGGAAGTAATTAGTTTTATGAAATGGGATTTTATAACCACACCTCCATAAATTGGAAACTATCTAAAAATTGTAACTTATGCGATTAGAGTCATAGGATGCATTTTGGTGTCTTATGTGCATCAAGGCACATAAACACAACAGTCGTGTCACCAACGATTCGTCGAGTCTCACTAGTTAACACACACACACTCGGTTGAGCACACCGACACTTGGAGTTGTATGGATTACAACACACCACAAAACACATACTCACACCTATATGGTTATAGGTGCATACTAGCAGGTGCTAGCTCTCGCAGACGCGAACATTCACACATACCGGAACTACTATCAGGTGAGTTCACGGCCCCTTTTTATCTTTTCTACCTTTGGGGGAGAAAAAATTGCATTACAACTGTTTTTTAACAACAACTCATTTATTTACGTATGGACATGCTTTATAATTATATGTATATGTGTGGGCCCCTATCACAACTAAAAGTCCTCGCGATACTCCTCGGACCGTTAATAGCATAATGCCTAGCATGGTAATCTTGAATAGTACTATTGGGCCTGACAAGCCCCACTACACCCGACTGGAGGTCGGAACAGTGCAATATTGACCAACACTTTGCCATAGTCTTGTGATGGACATGGCGGGAGGCACAAACTGTCAGCTTCGGTACCATCCACAATAATATAACTGTATTGACTAGCTATCAATCGATACTGCATTGTAATGATATGTAAATCCGTAAACTCTTACTTTAAACATTTTGATGTTTACTGCTTGTGAAAAACCTGTGCTCTCACCAACCTTTGTGTTGACTCTTTTACTCGCATGTTTTCTCAGGAAACTAAGGCACGCACTTGAGGATAGGATGCTAGGATGGAGTCCCATGCATCATCATCATTGTCTTAGGATTTGAGGGCAATTATCATTTTGTTTGCTTATGCATTGTTAAACTAATTAAATCGCTTCCGCAACTATTGTTACATATCATTCTGAAAACTGTTTTAAGTTAACGCTTCCGCTATTCTTAAACGTTAAATCTGTATTGATATTATTAAACTTCCGCAACTCTGATTTTACAAAACTGTTTTATCCAAGTTATTGGATGTACGTGTACAACCAGACATGTAGGTCTCGCAACAGTGTGACCGGAGACTGCGATCCTGCAAGATCAGTCGCGTCGCGCCCCAGGAAGGCACTGGATTTCTCGGGGTACGACATTAGGAACCATAAACACTAAGATGCAATAAAACAAGGTAAGAGACGTGTTTAACAACATTTAGATGTTGTGTAGTTGAAATTACAGAATTCTAATGACAAAATCAACATGTATGTATTAGGATACTACAAATTCTGTAAGCAAGAGTTGTTTAACAAACAAGTAGTTAAATATCAAAACTGAATTACCATAATAACACCAGGACTGGTATTCTTATAAGTAATTAGAAAGTTTTGAAATCCTTATATGGCAAACTTGTTACATTGAATCCATGGTTGATAAAAGCATCTCAAGTGGGAAATCTATGTCTTGGTATGAAACTAAGATGTTAGTTTTACCAAAATGACAAAGGCGTTCATCACACACACACACACACATATATATGTTAAGGCTAGTGGGAGCGTAGTAAATTCTAATGACAACATTATGTAGGTATGTAGATGACATACTGATTATAGAAAGGAAGTTTCTATAATAAAGACATAAACTTTAACATAATGTTAAGCGAAATAAGTAACAGTTTTATTTGATAAAATTGAATATATATTAATGGTTAATATATAAATTATCAAGTGACATTCCCAATTGAGATTGAAAACAAATCTTAGATAAATTTTGCGTAAGATTGAGAATCACATGAAAATTTTCTATGATAAAGCATGAGTATTCACTAAAAGTTAGAGAACACAATAGACGCATCAGAATGCTTAGAATGATAGTGTTCATTACTAGTCTCAATAATATTCCTAATGACTAGGAATGGATTGAGAAATCATATGACAACAATGTTAGCATAGCCAAGGTATGAAATTGTGGTCATATTATAGTAGAAGCATTATGAACTAAGACTACTTGAATGCCTGGCTGGTTTATAGAGATAAAAGCTCAAGTGTTGAGAACCAGGATTCATAGGCTCTCATTAAAGAATGATGTCATACGTAACTCGCTTCAAAACATTCTTCATGGATCATTTTCATATGAACTTTTGATAATAAGTATATTCGATATACACAAATATCCATAGACCTAAGGAGTATATAGAACTAACATTAATTAAAGGTTATTACTTGATCTTACTTAACATTGTTTTGAAAAATAGGCAATAATAAGGGTAACGATTAGGAATGGTTGTAAGATTAAGTGGAGGTTATATGATGCCAAAGGGATTCTATACTCTTATATAGATAAGACAAGATATTCAGGCACCCTCGTTTATTTTAAACTGATGAAAATGTGTGGTCACGTTCAAACTAAAAGTAGTTTGTTAGATCATTTTAAATTGAGAACGAGGAAAAGAATGATTGAACAATATATGAGATGAAAATAGATCCATTTCTCATGTTCAAGGAATATCTAATAGAAAGGATATACAGATGAAGGTTATCTAAGATTGTAATTGTTAGTTAAAGTAAAGAGTTGCTTAAACTAAGGAGTTTTAGTAGACTTAAGAAGTCATACATTACTAGGGACAACGCGATGTAGCTAGGTGCCCAACACTGTCTACGTTGAATCACTTAGTCGATGAATCGTCCAAGTGGGAGTCTGTTGGAAATTGTATGTCCGATTAACGATAAGTTTAACGTTACTATAAAAGGTATGATCCAAAGAGTTACACTTTGGAATGAAACAGCTTTATGTTTAATTGTTAAACATAATATACGATCACGAATTGTCTGTTTTATTTAATTGGCTATTACTATTTATGAAATAATAATTTGATGGAGATTAATTATTGAGATAATTAATATATTGGATGAATAAAGTTTTGAACTTTATTAAAGGTTATTAATTAAATGCTAATTAATAAAAGAGAGGATTGATTATTTAAATAAATGATGTTTAATTAGTTAAACATTAGTTATTTATTAATAATTAACTAGTTAATTGTTAATTAGTTAAAGTTGTTTTTGTAATTAATTTAGTTAATTACTATAGGGTTTAGAGTGTAAACACTTTTAATATAAATAAAGTATTCCGCCTCATAATTGCTTAACCCTAAGTGAAATTTGTAAACCCTAATCCTCCCCATTTTCTTTTGGTTTGGCCGTCTGCCCCACCCCTTGTGGGTTCACTTCGCCGCCGAAAACCACCACAACCGGGCCACGCTAGCCGCAGCCAATCCATACCCAAGACGCACCAAGGGCCGTGCTACGTTGCTAGCAGGCAACACCAGGGCCCCATTGGTTTGCACCCAGGCCACCGATAGGGGCTGTTCGCCCAAGCTAAGCTGAGCCAGGATTGTTTTGAGCGCCGAGCTAAACCGTGTGTCGAGCCGGGAGCTGAGCTGAGCCGAGCCAAAATCAATTTTGGATCTTTCAAGGGATTTGTAGGACGAGATCCAGACTCGGGTGATCGTACATCTAGCGAGACTGTTTCCCGATCCATTGTGTGGATTTAGACCCTCTTCGATAAAGGTCGATTTCTAAACACCCTATGGTTGTGTTGTAATGCCTTTGTTATTTAAATCGTTTGTAATCGAATCCTGATTTGGGAATTGTTTCGATTGTGAATCTGATTTGACTGATTAATGTTAGTACATATTTGTAATTGTTTGCTATTCAAAAGATGTATTTATTTTGAGTTTAGATAAAGGTTCGGCTAAAGATTGCCTAAGGTTCGTTTGGCCCACAAACCTTGGCATGTTGGCGAACCTATTGGGTTGATAGGTTCGGCGAACCTATAACCTTGAGAAGGTTCGGCAAACCTTTTGGTAGGTTTACATGGGTTCGTCTGACGAACCTAAGGGTTCGCCCAGCGAACCTTAGGGTTCGGCTGGCAAACCTTAGGTTCGGCTACTTATAATAGGTTCGTTGGTTCTGTTTCTATAAATAGAAGGTTTGTTTGTAGAACAGATAGAACTCTTGACAGATTGCTAAAAACCTTCTGTATTTTCTCTGTATGAGAATTGTATTTCTGATTGAGATCTTGTAATCATTTGTTGATAATACAAGAGTTGATTATTGAATTGCTTGTGTTCTTTGTATTTCTACATATTGACTATGGATTCCGCACGTAGTTGATAGTTCGTAGGACTTCGTATTTGATCCTGATTGGTTTCAACCAAACCAACAGTGGTATCAGAGCGTTTGGTTGAGGTTCTACACTACAATTTCAAAGAAATCAAGCAATTGAAGATTTGAAGACATTTGATGGATCAAATTTTTTCTTCTTGATTGATTTTCTGGTGATTTGAGACTATTTTTATCATCAATTGTTGTTAAATTACAACAATTGAAGTTTTGGAGGTGTTTTGGTAGAGATTTGGAAGGATTTTTTGAAGTTTTGGAAGGTTTCCCGCCCAAAATTTTCAAAATCTACGCTGCAGGTTCGTGGGACGAACCTGTGACTTGCTGAACACAAAGGTTCGCTGTTAGAAGGTTTTTCAGAGGGTTCGTTTGATAGTTCGCTGAAGGTTCGACAGAGGTTCAACAAGAATTCGGCTAAGGTTTGGTAAAGGTTCTGTCAAGGTTCGGCAAGTTTGGGTGATAGTTCGTCCAAGGTTCGCTGCTTACTGTTCATAGTTCGGCTGAGGATTCGCTTAAACTAAAGGTTCGCCAGTTTCTTGGTTCGTTTGTGTAAAGGTTCGTGAGTTTCAAGGTTCGCTGCTCAAAAGACAAATTTTGTCCATAGGTTCGGCTGAGGTTCGGCTAAGACAAATTTTAGTCCATAGGTTCGGCTTAGGTTCGTCTGTAGGTTCGGCTAATGTTGGCAAACCATAGGTTCGGCTAGCAGTAAAGGTTCGCTGGTTCCAGTTTCTATAAATAACAGGTTTGTTTGTAGATCTGGTAGAACTTTGGACAGATTGTTAGAAATTCTCTGTGTTTTCTCTGTGTGAGAATTGTGATCTTGTAATCATTTGTTGATAATACAAGAGGTGTTAATTGAATTAATTGTGTTCTTTGGATTTATACATATTGACTATGGATTCCGCACGTGGTTGATAGTTCGTAGGACTTCATATTCGATCCTGATCGGTTTCAACCAAACCAACAGTGGTATCAGAGCGTTTGGTGAGGTTCTACACAACAATTTCAAAGAATTCAAGCAATTGAAGATTTGAAGACTTTTGATGGATCAAATTTTTTCTTCTTGATTGATTTTTCTGGTGATTTGTGACTGTGTTTATCATCAATTGTTGTTGAATTACAACAATTGAAGTTTTGGAGGTGTTTTGGTAGAGATTTGGAAGGATGTTTTGAAGTTTTGGAAGGTTTCCCGCTCAAAAATTTCAAAATCCGCGCTACAGGTTCGTGGGACGAACCTGTGACTTGCTGAAGACAAAGGTTCGCTGTTATTCTGGTTTTTCAGAGGGTTCGTTTGATAGTTCGCTGAAGGTTCGGCAGAGGTTCGGCTAGAGTTCGGCGAAGGTTCGGCAAAGATTCTGTCAAGGTTCGACAAGTTTGTGTGATAGTTCGGCAGAGGTTCGCTGATTACTGTTCATAGTTCGGCTGAGGTTTCGCTTGAACTAAAGGTTCGCTAGTTTCTTGGTTCGTCTGTGCAAAGGTTCGTGAGTTTCAAGGTTCGTTGCTCAAAGGTTCGCTGCTCAGAAGACAAATTTTGTCCATAGGTTCGGTTGACGTTCGCCTGAAGGTTCGGCTAAGACAAATTTTAGTCCATAGGTTCGGCTGAGGTTCATCTGTAGGTTCGGCTAAGTCAAAATTTTGTCTGAAGGTTTGGCTGAGGTTCGTTTGAGGTTCGGCTAGTGGTATTTTGGAAAAAGGTTCGCTGCTTACTTTTCTAAAATCATGTCTGACATGTACGTTGCAATGGCAAGTCAGAATTCCAAACTTCAGAGCATCTTAATCAGTGAGATTGAAGTGGGTAGTACAAATAAAGTGCCAAAGCTATTGGATTTAGCTGATTATGACAATTGGAAAGGACGATTTGAGACTCATCTCAATGGCACAGATACAAACTTATGGGAAAGAATTTTATCTCCTTATGAGAGACCAAGGGTAGTTGGTACTGATTTGTTTCAACTCTTGGAAAGACTGGATGTAGATGAGCGGAAAAAGTATGACTCAGAGAAGAAAGCTTATTGGTTCTTGAGTCAAGCCATTCCTAATCAAATTCTGCATCAATTTGATGAACACAAGACTGCTTACAGTCTTTGGAATGCTTTAAAGGCAAGAGTTGAAGGAAATACCAATCTGAAGAAAATGAAGGCTACTGACATCAGAAAGGAGTTTGAGAATTTCAACATCATCGTCAATGAAACTTTGGACGCCTTAATTACCAGATACAGACACTTATTGACTGAAGTGAGGAAATATGGTATTGAGTATTCAGAGGATGAGAAGATAGACTGTTTGGCTGATGCATTACCTGACAAATGGAACTCCTTGGTGCTCATATTGAGAGAAAACCTACCTGGATTGACATTGGTAGAGTTTATTCAGAAACTGGAGGAACAAGAAATGAAGAAAAAACGTAAAGTAAGATGAGTAAATGTCACTCAAGACCCTTCCTTGTATGGTGGTTCAGTTGCTACACCTCCTGCTGCATCTGCGAAGATACAGACTGCTTTCGTGTCTAGAGCTTCTGAATCTACTCAGAGTTCTTCAGTGCCTACAAGTTCTAGTTCACACTGTCCTGTCAATGAGAAAAAGTCTGAGTCTACACCACCTCCAGTTCAGCTTAACACAACAAATTTGGGAAAAGTGACAGTTGAAGCCGTTAAAGATCATATGTCTATTTTGTCATGTGTAGTGAGTGCTTATGATGAGCAGGTGGCGGGGAGAATTGAAAATGCAAATCTGACTTTCGAAGATTATGCACAGATTGATGAGGATGAGATGGAGTTGATAGATACGCAGTGGGCATTGGCGAGTGTTATTCGCAGAATTAATAGATATGATAAGAAAACTGGGAAGAAATTCACCTTTGACCGGAACATAAAGTTTGGATTTAATCCAAAATCTACACAGTGTTATAACTGTGGTGAACATGGTCATTTTGCAAGAGAGTGCAAGAATCCCAAGAAGCAAGGCAATCTGAATCCATTCAAGCCAAGAGAAAGAGAAATTTGATGAATCATCTTCTAAAACACTTGTGAGTCAAACTGATGAAGGTTATGATTGGGGTGTTAAGTATGATGATCTTATGGGTGCTTTCATGGCTTCTTTGGAAGAAGAATCAGGGAAAGGAAAGGAGAAGATTGATGAGATGACTGAGGTACAGAGTGATTTGTATGAGATGATAGATAGACTCAAAGAGATGAACTCACAGTTGACTTCTGGTCTGCGAGTATGCACAGAAGCAAACAAGAAATTGATTTCAAAAGAAAAGACGTTTGATAAGAAGATAATTGATTTCAGTAAAGAGAATGAAGATTTAAAAATCAAGGTTTTACAGAATAATCACGCTGTTTCTGTGCATCTGTATTCAGTTCAGAAGTTGAAAGTTGAGTTGTCAGCTGCAAAAGCTGAAGCTGAGTTGAACAAAGCCAAGCTTGAGAATTATCAGAATTCCGCGTATGTCATTGATCATTTTGCGGCTATGCAAAGATCTCGTGATAATTCTGTTGGTTTGGTGAAACCGTTCAGGATCGAATAACAAGCTCTACTAACTATTAACCATGTGCGGAATCCATTGTTAACATGTATAAAAGTCAAGATCACAAGCAATTTATCAAACAAATCTTGTATTTATCAACAAATGATTACAAGATTCACTCAACTATACTGACTTCTCACACAGAGAGAATCAGCAGATCTATCCAAAAGTTCTGTCTAAGTTCTATCTAAGAAACAAATACAGCAACTATATATTACAGACCAGCAAACCTTAGGTTCGTCAGCCGAACCCCAAGGTTCGCTGAACAAACCTTTAGGTTCGTTAGCCAAACCATCTCAAGGTTTATAGGTTCGCCGAACCTATAAACACAATAGGTTCGCCGAACCTGCCTAGGTTCGTGGGCCAAACGAACCTTGACAAACCTTTAAACGAACCTTTACAAACTCAAAATAAATACAATTTTTGAATAGCAAACAATTACAAATATGCACTAACAAACTCCCCCTAAATGTTTGCTATCAAAATCTTCAGTCTTTGTCTTCAGCTGTTTCTTCAACTTTATCATTAGCTCCACTTGATTCTCCGACTTCACCAACCACATTATCCACAGCTCGTATAACAACCGAATGTGGTATCTTTGCCAACCTTTCGGCTTCAATCTTAGCATCTCTATCATCTCTCTCCTTCTGAACTTTGCATCAATTCAGTATAAAGATAATTCACATCTTTCCAATTGCAACCAGAATGTATTCCCAATGTGTAACACATTTGTGCAATGGTCTGAAATTGAATTGCTATGTCTTTGTAGCTCACTCCAACATCATGATAACCAGCTTCAGCATATATCTCTGAAGTGTTGAGTAAATCAATATCATCTTTAGAGCAATTTACAATCCAAATAGGATCAAGCATCCGAATCACTCTCCAATCATTGTCTTGCTTTAACACAATTACACCTTCAGAAGTCCTCTCATCATAAAACCAAAATTTAAAGAATGGATTCCAATCTTGTTCAATCTTTCTAAGTCTTGGTCTCTTGAACACATTTGGCTTTACATAATCTTTAAATTTTTCTTTGAATTGTGGATTCAACAAACTCCATCCCAATCGAGCTTCTTTCTTCAATAGATTCTCAAAAATCTCATTGTGTCGAGTCTGAATAGGTTTTATCATCCTCAATCTTGATAGAGCTTTGCATTCAAACGATAGTAGACTCATAAGATCAGTAGCTTTGCCAAAATATTGACATCCATCTATTCTTTTCACTACATAACAACCCTTATCCATTAAACTCCTTGGAATGTTATGAAAGTAACCATAACTAATAATCCTTCCAATCATCTTGGATTTAGATCCAATTTTGAACTTCTTGGATTGTTGAGTTAGGTTTTCTGGATCTTTATCTTCATATTCTTCTCTCATAATCTTGAAAGAATGTAAATGATTAATAATGTACTTGGTTTCATCTTGAATCTCATTCCATAAATCCATATTTGTCTTTACTTTAACTGGATTCAAAGTTGTACTTGACATACTTCCAGCTTCAAACATTTTCTTCATCATGTTTAAATTCAGCAATTCTTCATCAATAACATCTTTATCAAAATCAGACAAATCAGTATCATCAAATTCTTCAAAATCAAACATCAAATCATCATCATCATCTTTATCATCATCAAGTATAGATTGATAATCTTGAACTGAATAATCTCCCAAAATTTCTCCTTCTTCTTTTTCTTGATAAACTTGAACTTCAATAATATTTCTCTGCAAATCTATATCAGAATTCATTTTAAACAAATCAAGAAACGTAGGCAACGAGTAATCAAGAATCCTTTTAGGATATTCTATTAAGTCCAAATCTTCAAACTCAACAGAAGTACAATCCCTAATCCTATCTGAAGCTACAGACGAAACTGGAACAACATCAGTAGAAACCTTTGAAGAAGTATAAACCACAATGGCTCCAGTCAAAGAATTCAAACTACCAGAACTTCCAACAACTCCACCAGCATCACCACCTGTTCCACCATCACCATCAAAATCAGTATCATTAGGATGTTCATCAACATCAGTATCACCATAGTCAACCTCTTCTTCTTCTTCTATCTTCTCCTCCTCATCAATATCCAAATCTACCACCACCTTTTCAACTTTAGAACTTGAAGCTTCTGACTTTGTCATATTTTTCTCCAACTCTCTTATCTTGATCCTTAAATCCAAGTTCTCATTCTTCAACTCAACAATATCATCATATTGCATCTTAACAAAAAATTCTAACTCAGAAATTTTATCTTTCAACACTTTCTTCTCAGCAACCTCTTGTTCTTTCCACTTCATCATCAGATCCATTTGAGCTTATAACTCAATCAACCCAGAAGTGGATGAAGATGGTTTTTCAGCAACCTCCTTTTCTTTTCCTTGCTTATATTCTTCAAACTCTTTAGACAAAGCAGATAATCTTCTTTTAATCTCTGAATCATCATAATCAGTGAAATTTATATCTCCAAGATCATCAAATCCTGAAAATAAATCATCTCTAGGAAGTGAATCCTGAGGAATAACATTCTCTGGCAATGATGTAGAAACAGTAGTAGCCTCCACAAAAGATGGTGTAAAAGAAGCTACCTGTACAAACTCAGGAGTTTGTACAGTAGATGCATGAATAATAGACACAGGAACTGAAGTAATGACCAGTGAAGCAGAAACAGAAACTGATGTAGTAACAATCGGAGAATCAGAAATAGGAACTGAAGTAGCAATCACAGATGAAGACACAGTGGTCTTATCAGTCTTTGTTTTTTTTTTTTCTCATAAGGCCCTCTCTTGGCCATTCTGTTTATCTTCTTTGGCTTAGAAGATTCAGGCTCTTCAGGTATAAAGATAGGATCATCTTTTTCTTCCCTTTCTTCAGCAGCCTTTTCAACAAAGTTTCTTTTCATTCTCCTAACCATTTGATTTCCTTCTTGAACCATCTCAAACTCTGACTCAGTGTCAGAAGATTCAGCTTCATCATTACCAGCAACATCAGCGTCTGTCTGATGCTCAGACATATCAACCTCTAAAGGTTCCTGAGAACTCTGTTCTTGTGATGATTTAGCTTGAGGAGTAGATTGAGAAGATTGACCAGGAGTCTTCCTTGGTTTTTGTCTTGGTGGAGGTGGAGGTGGTGCTTGAGTATCCTCAGCTGCAACATCTTCAATGTCAGATTCTGAATCCTCATGCCTCCATGCATCATTCTCAGGCGCAACATAATTTTCCCTGGCACAGTGACCTATCAAAATTTTCTCCAAAACTGCATCCCCAGTTCTCTGGTAAACTCTGACTTGACCCAAACTGGAATCAGTCATATGCTTAAGTTTCAGAAGATCCCCTGCTTCCCTGGGTAGCATCCCTTCAGGCATCCTCTCATCTATAAGCATCTGTACGAACCTAGGATACATATAAAATCTATCCTTAGCCTTCGTCACATTATCACACATGTATCGGAAGATCATGCCGGAGAAATTGAACGGTTTGTTCAATATAATAGCAACCATAGCAGACCTCATGAAATCTCTCAACTCGTCGAAAGTTCCCTTCCTCATACTCAGGCAATGAAGTAGAACATGAGCTAAGAACTTGTATTGCAGAGGTAGCTTGCCCTTCTTCACCGATATGGAGTTATAAGCTCCAAAGTAACGAATCCTTAGAAAACAACCTTTGATGCAACTTTCAGGAATGAGAGTTACACCATCCGGTTCTCCTCCAAACTGCAATACCCTTCTAATATCAGCTTCAGATATACGAATTGCTTGCCCAAGCACATTCGCATCTATCACATAAACATCATCCACAGAAATAACTCTTGCTGATCCCTAGAAACTCTGAATATGTGATCTGTAAATTTGAACCGAACTGGAAATAGCATGATAAATTCTTGATCTTCTGAGAAACTCGATCATAGGACGAAAATCTTGACTGTTCTTGGTAGTAGGATCCAAGTAAGCACAAACATTTTGTTTGTCTCCGAAAACTAGGTTTGCCATTTCTACAAATAAAAAAAAACAATTAGAAACAAAATTAAAAAATTAAAAAAAATTTCTAAGTAGACCAACGAACCTATCTTTCTTAAACGAACCTAATGTTGAACGAACCTAAATCAGACAAACCTAATCATCAGACAAACCTTTTGAGCGAACCTTCATGTGAACGAACCTTATATCACACGAACCTGTTGGTCAAACGAACCTTGACCAAAAGGTTCGGTTGATTGGAAATTCAGAGGTTCGCCACGAACCTTTTAGATTCAAACGAACCTTATGGTTCGGCGAACCTTTGTTCATTCCCACGAACCTGTTTGTAACAACTGTAAGAAAATCCCAACAAACTAAAACATTAAATTGTAATTAGATAATAAGGCCCAATAAGATATATAGGTTCAATAAGACGTGAAGGCCCATTTAAAGCCCAATAAGAAACTTAGGTCCAAATTGTGATCACCGGTATTAACTAATTAAACGTTCTAACTCCCGAGCTGAGGTAAATAGCCTTGATAACTACCTACTTAAAAATATAAGAATGTATTTCGGAGCGAGAAAATAACTAAATCTGTTAACTACGTCGTATACGCGAAATTAAAGCGTTTCAACGCAAATAAATAAACAAATTAATTTTAACGAACGAAAAATTATTTTAATGATATTTTAGGTTATTTTTGTTATCCAATAAGTTTTGGGTCGAGAATGTTAAACGAAAGCAAAATACGCGCGTGAGACGAGATCGGTACGCGTTTTGGTCCGGTTTTAACCCTAGATACAACCCTAAATATAAAAAGGGAGTAAACCCTCTTTTTTTCCCTTCATTACTTCAGCCGCACAACACACATTCTATGTGTGTGCTCCCAGCCATTCAAAATACACGAGTGAGAGAAAGCAGCAGCAGCGGCGGTGGCCCACGGCGGCGTTACGGCGGATCCACGGCGGCGTCACGGCGGCGGGACAGGGTGGCTACACCTCCGAAATCCTCTCAACCAGCTCTACAACCTTTTCTTCTCATACTTCGCGAGATGTCGAGTCTAAAGGGGTCAAAAGGGGGCGCAAAGGTGACGACGGCTAGGGTTTCATCCAAACGAACGGTGGCTAAAGGCTGCGGTCGAGTTCGAGCTGGCTACCAGGGGTTTACCAGATGGTGGAATGAGCATGAAGGAGCCACATGCAGTGGTGGTGGTGGCTAGGTGTCCGCCTATGGCTCCTGTGGCAGCGGTCTAGTACCGAAACATGACTTTTCCGGCGGATTCTCACACTCCTGCCGAACTAGATGGTAAGAACAACCTGGTACACTCCGATTCACACATGCATGTCATTACCTTGAGGATTTTTGTTGTAATATGTGCGTGTTTGGACGGTTTTTGTAAGGAAGATGGTCGGAGGTCGAGATAGAGGGATTATTAACAGATGGATGGTGGTTTCCGATGGTCAGAGCCTTCTTTGAACACAATGGTGGCAGTCTCGACCCATTGGCAGGTCTACAGCAACAATGGGAGTAGCTAATAGGGTTAGGAGAATGGATTACAACAACAAGCAGGTAAGAAACGACACCACAACCCCCGATCTATACATGCATGTTGTTTTCTTGGAGGTTTTTATGTTAAAAGTGTGTGTTGGTGATTCTTCTAGTGGCTGTAATGGTCCCGACAAGGTGGCTGGTGACGGTGGAACAGCCATGGTGGTGGTCACGTGTGAAGCCTATTCATTAGTCGGTCAACAAAAGTCAATCTGAGATAGGGCTGGTCAAACCCCCAACAACAGTCAACATCTTAAAAACCGATCGCTCGATTTTATTCGTTGTTTAAAAACGAGTTTAGAAACATGTTCGGGTTATGAAACATACGATCGGTTAGTTAAATTAGATTGTACGTGAATTGAAAGAGTGGGAAGGTAAAAACGCGCGCCCTTATCTTTTAACGTATGGTTAATATGTTTAAAACAGAAAAAGTTAAGGTGGTTGAGCATTGGGTTAATTAGGATAAAAGATGTTACATAATAATTAGTTAATAATAAAAATGTTAATAAAACCATAAATCGTGTGAATTATATTATACATTCGGAGTGACGTTTGTAAATAATAATAGCCATGAAACCCAAAATACTAATATATAAATTGGAATTTAAAACATAACGACTTGATCAATGTGTTAATAGCAATACCTACATAATATGTGTAAATGGTAATAATCATTTAAAATAGTTATTACAAGACTCGATATGTAATATGGATACTTATGAAATTGTTACATTATCTATAATACAACCTTATAATATAACCTAGAAACTTAAATTTAATAAAATTTATGAATTGGGAACACAATGAATGTGCATGATACATATACTATATCATGTAGGTATTAAATCATTAAATATACATTCACATCTATAGAATAATATACAATAATAATTTATGTAAGATTACAAGCTTATAGATATGATTTGTTCAATATGTTAACAATTAATTTTATACATCTATGGGTAAACAAAAGGTAAACTAGCATGAACTTTTATAAGATAAATGTGTATACCTACACTATATATGTTAGTGTTATATAATTTGGAATCTAACAAAGGAGTTTGACTTGATAATAATATGATTTTATACAAAGTAACCATATCACACTAATGTTCTATTTGATCACGAACTTGCTTGAATTCATATTAAGACGGCTTATTTTTATAAGTATTGCTATTATTTTTATCAACATTAACATTATCACGTTCTACTCTTTTAAGATTATTTAAGATTTTATTATAAGCTAGTTAACATTATAAGAGTAATCATATCCGACACGTTAAATAATTGTAAATTCAATGTTTACAAATATAAAATTTACTAAAAACATGATTTTTCATTTTAACATATAACATAGGATACCATTTCTATAGTTTTACTCATAATTAAAATTTAACAATAAAAATGATATTAATATTGTTAGTGAAACTAGTATTATGATTATTAAGATTATTATTATTATGTTTGATAATTGATTCATCTAAGAATGTTTACTTACATTTAAACATAGAAAATAAATTATGAATACTTTAAACACTTTCTTATTCAATATTTATAATAATTATAATAGTTAGTATATTCAATGACTACAACATGTAAATATCTTAGATACTAATGCTAATTGCAACTATTTTGTGATGTATGAAATACCTATTAATTATCTCTAATACTATTATGTTAAGTGAACACATAATAATAATTATCTTATTGCTTTGTAATACCTTATGCATTACATAAATTTATATTATTAGTAAGACCCCGTGACTAATATTACACTTAAACGATTTTATATTGTTTGTCTCTCAAACTCTCAAACAAGGTTACCCAACTTCAAAATATAAGACCATTAGTCTCAATAAAACTCAGTTGTCTTAAAAGACCGTAAACACGCTAGTCACATAAGTAGCATACTAGTAGCTACACTAAACATCAAATAATACCAACAATTGCATATACATTTAGACGTGCAAATATAAGGTAAGACTTCATTAGGTATGGTAATATAAAGAAACTTTAAACTAGTAAACTCTAAACACTTTAACCCAAAGAGCTCAACCACAGTAAACAACCATAATGTATGAAATTACAACTTATACATGTATAGATGATTACAATTAGGAACTTGCTTTGATGATACCTCTGGGAACATAGCAAATCATGCATAGTGGCACAATGACATATTTGTACAGGAACAAAAGGAAGCCATTAAAGCAACCAGGTGAGTTCATGTGATCCCTTTTCTTTTACTGTTTTGGGATACTGAAAGCATGCTCCATAAACTGTTTATAAAATGTTATTTATGTGATAATGAACGTCCGTTTCAATAAAATTGCTTCCCCTAGACATTAAACATAATTTACAACCATTAACTCATAGTAGAGCCGGTGAGTATATGGGTAGTACTACTTGGGGAATCCCCCACGCACAGTGGCCCGAAAGGGTGGGCCTTATAAAAGTAAGGTTGAAACCCCACTGAGGTTATTGGCAACCGTTGTGGCATATATTCTTATGATACATAAATGACCGAGGGCAGGAACGGGTCTCGGAATGGGAAGTAGATTTGGTTTGACCATGTTGTGGGCTAACAGTGTATGAGGCAAACGCCCGAGCATGGAACAGGGTTGGTTGTATTGTTATTGAATTATCACATGCATTTATTATTGTGTCTGTAAACTAAAACTCATGAGCTCACCAACTTTTTAGTTGACGTATTTTAGTATGTCTTTCAGGTAATTAGAAACAGGTATGACTCGGATACAGGGCTGCTTGAACAAGAACACTACATGGAAAACAAGAACTTGGCTTAAAGATTTATAAAGTGTGCTGATGCCTGGATGGACCCAATAACTCTAGAAAATCTCCCACTAGTTAAATCATATTTTAGATTTGTTGTAAACAAATTAGATACTTAGACTAAACCTTTGGTTGAATTGTAATATATTTATTTTGTCTTCCGCTACTTTGTGTTTTGAATCAATCGTTAGTCAAGCCCCCTGGTTGGGTTGTGACACTGTTCAACCAGCGAACCATTTCCAAGTTTGAAATCAAAATTTCAAAACATCGAATTTGATGATAAAATTTGACACCCAGGTTCGAAACATGCCGATGAACAATTTTAATGAAGATGGTTTGTCCAATTTTTAGATTTTAACCAGTTTTAAGTCAAATTACAGATTCGATCTAAAAACTTCTAAAATCACTCAGATCTCTCAAATTACTCGGTCAAATTCCAAAATTTCTACCTAGAAATGTTCACAAGATGATTCTGAATCTAATGATAACAATAAAAAGTTCTGGGAAGTCAAAGATCGAAAATCGAAAACAGTCTCTCGAGGGTTCGTCGTCTGTGAAAAAGATGAAAGTGACGAACCATTTTCGCGAACCCTATATATATACCTCACGAACCTTTTCAGCGAACCATAGTAACGAACCTTTTCAGCGAACCATGGTAACGAACCTTTTCAGCGAACCATTTAGCAACAAACCATTTAGCAACGAACCATTTAGCAACGAACCATTTTCACGAACCTTTCTTGCGAACCATTTCAGCGAACCTAGCTACACACAGCTAGCGAACCTAAATTGCGAACTTTACCAACGAACCCTTTTTGCGAACATTTTCAAACCTTCACCAAATGAACCTTTTCAAAACTTGAATTTTCTTTTAATTTCAAAAACTAATTCATATTTAATTGTTCCAAAGTCAAAAAAATAATCAAAAATTATTGATTTTAACATCAGATAAAAAAAATTAAAATCTTTTTGAAAATTTTCAAATTTTTAAAAGAATTAAACTACAAAATTAACAAAATAACTACACTAAAAATAAAATCTTTTTGTTTGAGAAAGATTCAGACATGAGATCATATTATATTACAATTTTCAACATATCTGTTTATATTATCTCAAATATAATCTGCATATTACAAGTTTCAAGAAGATTGTTAGTATACTTATCCTTTTAAATTTATCACTTAGTCAAGAAATCAGTTTAAAACAAGATTATGAAAACACTTTATAATAATCCATTTACTTGAACACATTCCCGATTTGTGAATAACTAAACCAACATAAATGTTCTTAAACTTATAATTTCAATTTTAACTAATCTGATCATGCAAAAATAAAGCAGAATTTCTTTTTGAATATTAACAAATAGAAAACAATTTGAAATTGTTCAAAATCTTGGAATCAAGGTTGATACTTACGTATTCTCAAATGATCCAGAAAATGAAAGAAACAATAATTTAAGATTAAGCTTTTAACAATCAGTTCGATATTTTCATATACACAGAGATTGTCCAAATCTTAATCAGAACCAAGAAAACAAATTTGAATTGTTTAAAGCTATAACAATCAGGTCGATACGTAAGTATACACAAAGACTGTTCCAGCTTTAAACTAAAATAAAAGAAAAAAACAAAATCCGAATTTCTTTTAAAAATTAAACCCATGATCAAACTAATACTTTGACTTTTTGTTCAAGAACATTTTGTCAGAAAAAATTATCACTCTTTCAGGACAAAACTAAGTACCGCATTCTAAGCATTTGTTTCTTATAAAATATAATCAAAACTTTGTTTAAACTTATCTTAACTAAGTTATAAACCTACCAACACATCACTCTTAATACATGTAATTACTTTTAATTTTTAATAACACATACAGATATGTTTCCAAATGCAAATAATGTACTATCATTTCTCATTATGTAGAATCAATTTCTCAAATTTTTAATTTTTTTTATGTTTTTGTATTTTTGATTTTTTAATGTTTTTGTATTTTTCAAACTTTTCTCCCCCTAAAAACAAAAACACAAATTAAAAAAATATAAAATCTGATGTTAATTCAATAAAAAATGATTATGAAGGAATTTGATTCTTGATTACCTCACCCATGACCCTGATCCCATTTAATTTGAGTAAGTACTCAAAACGTTGTTTATCAAAGGCCTTGGTGAGAAGGTCTGCCCTTTGCTCGTTTGTGTGTATCTTCACTACATGAATCAGTTTCTTTTCATAACAATCTCGTATAAAATGAAACCGAATGTCAATATGCTTTGAACGTGAATGATACACTGGATTTTTGGTAATCGCAATTGCAGCCTCATTGTCTACATGAATCGGGGTAGTTAGAAAAGTAAGTCCATAGTCTCTCATCTGTTGTTGTATCCACAAGACTTGGGAACAACAACTGGCAGCTGCTACATATTCAGCTTCACATGTAGATGTAGCAACAGATGTTTGTTTCTTACACTGCCATGAGACTAACCTCTCCCCCAGAAACTGAGCACCACCAGTAGTTGATTTGGAATCAGTCTTGCATCCTCCATAGTCTGAATCACTATAAGCATGAAAGGTATAGTTATCATCTTTAGGATACCACAAACCTGTGTTTGGTGTACCCTTCAGATAACGTAAAATCCTCTTGACTGCAATCAGATGAGAAACTTTAGGCTTTGATTGATAGCGAGCACAGATACTTGTAGCGAATACAATATCTGGTCTAGAGGCCGTCAAATACATCAAACTCCCAATCATTCCACGATATAATGTAGCATCAATTAGCTCCCCCTTAATATCCGACTCAATCCCATGATTGGGCTGAATGGGCGTGGAAATGGGTTTACAGTCAAGCATGCTAAACCGTTTTAGCACATCTTGAATGTATTTGGTCTGATGAATAAAAATACCATCATCAGACTGATCAATTTGTAAGCCCAAAAAGAACTTGATGTCAGACATAGCACTCATCTCAAACTTCTCAATCATAACCTGCTTAAATTCTCAACACATCTGCTCATCGGTAGATCCGAAGATGATGTCATTCACATAGATCTAAACAAGGAGAATGTCCTTGCCCTTTTCCCGATAAAACAGAGTTTTGTCTATCTGACCCCTATTGAACCCATGTTCAATAAGGTGAGTCGAGAGAGTCTCATACCAAGCTCGAGGAGCTTGATGAAGACCATACAGTGCTTTGTCGAGGATATAGACCTGATCCCGATGGATAGGATCCTCAAAGCCCGGTGGCTGACAAACGTACACTGTCTCCTTCAATGAACCATAAAGAAATGCATACTTAACATCCAGTTGAAAGACTTTAAACTTCCGGTGAGCAGCAAAACCATAACCAGCGAACCTTTGTCTTCACAAATCACAGGTTCGTCCCACGAACCTGTAGCAAAAATTTGAAAATTTTGAGCGGGAAATCCTCCAAAACTTCAAAAAATCCTTCCAAATTTCTACCAAAACACCTCCAAAACTTCAATTGTTGTAATTCAACAACAATTAATGAAGAAAAATGTCTTAAACATCAGAAAATCAATCAAGAAGAAAGTAAAAAGTAGCCATTGATAATCTTCATATCTTCAACACTTCAATTGCTTGAAATCCTTGAATTTGTAGTGTAGAACTTTACCAAATGCTCTGATACCACTGTTGGTTTGGTGAAACCGTTCAGGATCGAATAACAAGCTCTACGAACTATTAACCATGTGCGGAATCCATTGTTAACATGTATAAAAGTCAAGATCTTAAGCAATTTATCAAACAAATCTTGTATTTATCAACAAATGATTACAAGATTCACTCAACTATACTGACTTCTCACACAGAGAGAATCAGCAGATCTATCCAAAAGTTCTGTCTAAGTTCTGTCTAAGAAACAAATACAGCAACTGTATATACTACAGACCAGCGAACCTTAGGTTCGTCAGCCGAACCCTAAGGTTCGCTGAACAAACCTTTAGGTTCGTTAGCCAAACCATCTCAAGGTTTATAGGTTCGCCGAACCTATCAACACAATAGGTTCGGCGAACCTGCCTAGGTTCGTGCGCCAAACGAACCTTAACAAACCTTTAAACGAACCTTTACAAACTCAATATAAATACAATTTTTGAATAGCAAACAATTACAAATATGCACTAACAAATTCTGGGATTGGTTTTCATGTTGTCCCACCTCCTTCTAGTTTTGTACCGAGACCACAACTTGAACCGGATTTAGAAGTTGATCCTATTTCATTAAAGGAGAGTGGATCTGATCATGAGAGTGATTTTGTTGACAATGATGCTCCTATCATCGAGGACATCACTGATTTAGAATATCCAGATGATATTCTAAGGATGATTGGTCATCAAAAAGCCAATTCTGTTGAAAAGAAGAGTCCAGTTTTTCAGAAATCAAAATCTGAAGTAAAATCTGCGGGGAATTCAGTGGCTAAACAGAAGTTTGTTTCTAAATCAAACCTAAAAGTCAAGACTACTTCTACTATCAAGCCAATTGTGTTTGTTGAATCTTCAACTACACAAAAAGGAGAGTCAAGCAAAGTTTTTCAAAAACCAGAGAAATTTTCTAAAAAGATTGACAAGAAGTTTGTCAAAGTTGTTGACAAGGTTAACCAAAGTGGGGCTGGAAATAAGGGAAAATCAAAGATTTATCAAAAGAATGACAAAATTAAAGCCACTGGTTTGAAGAAAAAGATTTTATCTCCATCTGTAGCATCCAAATCTTTGGAATCATCTAAGGGGTGTGATGAAAAGCCAAAGAAAGTGTCATCAAGGAAATGCTACAGATGCGGGAAACTGGGTCATGTCATTGCTGAATGTGATATGGACAATTGTAACAGATTTCATACTTTTACTCCACGAGAAACACGACAGTGTTTCACTTGTGGAGGAAAAGGGCATATTTCTGTTAATTGTCCAAATCACAAAGTCAAGAAGAAAACTTATGTTAATGACAATTGTGTGATCCATGCAAGTGGGAATTCTAGGAGGGTAAAGCCTAGTGAGGAAGAGATGAAAATTCTCAGGAAATTTGATCCTGAGTGTGTCTGGGTCAAGGATGAACAATTTTATAAAAGACAAGTTTTTGATAATCAAAAAAAAGGTAAAAGAGTTTTGAACAGATCATCATCATCTGATGATGATTTTATGATAATTTTCCTCATAAAAGATTTTCAAAACAAAATTCTAATTCTAATTCTTGTTGGAAATCCAGATACAGGTCGGGTAATAGATTTGATGTGAGAAATGATGAATACTTGGAAGATGGGTCTTCAAGTAGTTCATCAAGATCGAACGGCAGGAGGCTGTTCAGGGAGACTCAACGCCGGAATGGCGGGAGTCATCCCTTTTGGTACTGATCATATTTTGTTTTAATTTATGGTGCAGGTGGCATTCACGGGCCATATCAATAGTCGATGGATTGTTGATAGTGGATGCTCCAGGCACATGACGGGAGAGATCAGCTTGTTGAAAGATTAACTTTGCAGGAGACAAAGGTGGTCAAATTACCGGAAGTGGTAGTTTGACTAACGGTAAAGTTTCCTTTGACAATGTGAATTATTGCAAAGAGTTAACTAATAATCTTTTGAGTGTGTCGCAGATAAGTGATAAAGGTTATAAGGTTTTGTTTGACGAGAAGAAATGCTATGTGCTCAAACAAGGAATTCAAATTCCTAATGACTGGATTCTGATGACTGCAGACAGGTATAAAGATTTGTATGTGTTGGACATGGCGAAGGCGGAGACGATTAATAAAGTTGAGACGTGTTTGGTGTCGAAGGCCACAGAACAAGATACTCGGTCTTGGCACAGGAGAATGGGTCACATACACATCAGAAAGATGAATCATCTCGTACACAATCAATTGGTTGATGGTGTACCGGTTAAACATTTCAAATTACCTGATGTGTGTGTTTCGTGTAAGAAAGGCAAACAGAAAAGGAGGTCACATAAGACTAAAACTGTTTTTTCTATTGATAAACCTCTAGAACTTCTTCACATGGATCTGTTTGGACCGATTAATGTGAAAAGTATTGAGGGTGAATCATATTGTTTTGTAGTGACCGATGATTTTTCTAGATTTTCATGGGTTATGTTCTTAAAATTTAAATCCGAAACTTATGAAAATTTTGTGTTGCTTGTGAACAGATTGGAGACTTTGTACAAGTTGAGGTTAGGAGTGTTCGATCAGATAATGGGACAGAATTTAAGAATCAGAACATGGAAGCATTCTGTGATTCAAAGGGCATCCAGCAACAATTTAGTGCACCGTATGAACCACAAATGAACGGTGTAGCTGAAAGGAAGAATCGTACATAGATAGAGTCTTCTCGGACGATGCTTGCTGATTCTAAGCTGCCCATTACTTTCTGGAGTGAAGCTGTAGCGACCGCCTGTTTTACTGTCAACCGAGTGCTGATTGAAAACGACATAACAAGACTTGTTATGAACTTCTTCAGAATCGGAAACCAAATTTGGAACACTTGGAACCTTTCGGGGCTCCTTGTACCATGCTCAAGAAAGATGCTAAATTCAACTCTAAGGTTGAAGAAGGTTTCTTTCTGGGCTATAGCCTTCCCAACAAACGTGTGTTTAACAAATGCACTGGTGTTGTGGAACTCTGTTATAATGTGGATGTTCAAAGACATACACCTATACCTGAAGGCAAAGGTCCAAATTGGTTATTCGATTATGATAAACTTTTCGAGTCTTTTAATTTGTCTCCTAATGTTACTGATGATGAAATTTCTTTGCAGATGTTATATGATTTATAAAATTCTGAAGATCAAGGAGTTTCTCATCAGGTTAATGATAATCATCCAACTGAGGAAGGTATTTTTGGAGTAGTTAATGATGATTGGTCATCGGAGGATGATCAGGATATTTTTGAAGATGTTGTTTCTCAAGATCAAGATGAATATCAGAACATCATAAATCTTGATCATGGAGTTGGAGTACCGCAAGTGCCAGTGTCTAGAATCCATGTGAATCACCCTGTGAAGCAGATCATTGGATATCCGTTTGTTGGAGTACAGACGAGGCGACAAATTACAAACGCGGATAGTTTGTATGTCGAGCTAGAGCGTAATCATGGGACTCAAGAGTTATGGATGCATTCTGCATTCGTTTCTCAGATTGAGCCTAAATCTGTAACTGAAGCCCTGCGTGAGCCTGCCTGGGTGGAGGCCATGCAAGAGGAGCTTAATCAGTTTCAGAAACTGGGAGTATGGCATTTAGTAGATTTGCCTAAGGGAGAAAAGAAGATAGGCACCAGGTGGGTGTTGAAGTGTAAGTGAGACGATAGAGGCGTAATTGTTCGGAACAAGGCGCGTTTGGTTGTCCAAGGGTTCAAACAAATAGAAGGAATTGATTATGATGAGGTGTTTGCACCTGTGGCGTGGCTTGAAGCGATTAGATTATTTCTATCTTTTGCTGCCCACAGGAAGTTCAAAGTGTTCCAGTTGGATGTTAAGTCTGCATTCCTTTATGGGTCATTGAAGGAGACAGTGTATGTTTGTCAGCCACCGGGCTTTGAGGATCCGATCCACCGGGATCAGGTATACCTCCTGGACAAAGCACTGTATGGTCTTCATCAGGCTCCTCGAGCTTGGTACGAGACCCTCTCGACTCATCTTATTGAACACGGGTTTAATAGGGGTCAAATAGACAAAACATTGTTTTATCGGGAAAAGGGCAAGTACATTCTCCTTGTTCAGATTTATGTTGATGATATCATCTTCGGATCTACTGATGAACAATTGTGTTTGGAGTTTAAAGAGGTGATGATTGAGAAGTTTGAGATGAGTGCTATGTCTGACATCAAGTTCTTTTTGGGTTTACAAATCGATCAGACTGATGATGGCATTTTTATTCATCAGACCAAATACATTCAAGATGTGCTAAAACGGTTTAGCATGCTTGATTGTAAACCCATTTCCACACCCATTCAGCCCAATCACGGGATTGAGCCTGATCTTAAGGGGGAGTTAATCGATGCTACATTATATCGTGGAATGATCGGGAGCTTGATGCATTTGACAGCCTCAAGACCAGATATTGTATTCGCTACAAGTATCTGTGCTCGCTATCAATCAAAGCCTAAAGTTTCTCATCTGATTGCAGTCAAGAGGATTTTACGTTATCTGAAGGGTACACCAGACACCGGTCTGTGGTATCCTAAGGATGATAACTATACCTTCCATGCTTATAGTGATTCAGACTATGGAGGATGCAAGACTGATTCCCAACAACTACTGGAGGTGCTCAGTTTTTGGGGGAGAGACTAGTCTCATGGCAGTGTAAGAAGCAAACATTTGTTGCTACATCTACATGTGAAGCTGAATATGTAGCGGCTGCCAGTTGTTGTTCCCAAGTCTTGTGGATACAACAACAGTTGAGAGACTATGGACTGAACTTTTTATCTACCCCGATTCATGTAGATAATGAGGCTGCCATTGCAATTACCAAGAATCCAGTGTATCATTCACGTTCCAAGCACATTGATATTCGGTTTCATTTCATACGTGACTGTTATGAAAAGAAACTGATTGATGTGGTGAAGATACACACAAACGAGCAAAGGGCAGACCTTCTCACCAAGGCCTTTGAGTTGGGGTTCGTGGTGTTTCCTGTAGTTTCACAGCTTCGATCTTTCTGGGATCCACTTGAATACCGTTTACATTCACTACGTGCCCAAGAAATTGAACTTCTCGTAACCAAAACTCACACTTTGAGAATTTGGCATATAATTTCTCATGTGCCAAAAGTTCTAAGATCAATTTCAAGTGTTGAGCATGTTCTTGTTGGTTCCGAGAATAAATGAGATTATCATCAATAAACACAATCACAAATTTATCCAGATAAGGTCTACATACTCGATTCATCAGATCCATGAAAACTGCAGTTGCATTGGTTAATCCAAACGGCATTACTAAAAATTCGTAATGTCCGTATCGAGTTCTAAAAGCAGTTTTAGGAACATCATCATCGTGAATTCTTAACTGATGATATCCAGATCTTAAATCGATTTTTGAAAAGTAAGTAGCACCTGTAGTTGATCAAATAGATCATCTATACGTGGCAATGGATAACGATTTTTGATTGTCAGTTTATTGAGTTCCCTGTAGTCAATGCACATCCTGAATGAACCATCCTTCTTTTTCACAAAAAGAATAGGTGTTCCCCAGGGTGAGAAACTAGGTCTGATAAAACCTTTGTCTAACAGTTCTTGCAGTTGACCTGAAAGCTCTTACATCTCTGAGGGTGCTAAACTATAAGGAGCTTTAGCTACAGGTGCTGCAACTGGAATCAAATCAATACGAAATTCAACTTGTCTCACTGGGGGTAATCTTGATATATCCTCAGGAAAAACTTCAGGAAAATCCTTAACTACTGGAATATCTTCGATACGTTTTTGTAAAGAACAGTTCTCGATCACATGTGCTAGAAAGGCCTGACAACCTTTCCGTAAGCATTGCTGAGTTTGCATACAAGAAATGATACCAAGTTTCCTACCGGCTCGTTCTCCTTGAACTATCAGTGTATTACCATCAGGTAATGGAATACGGATCACCTTGTTTTGACATACAACTTCCGCTTGGTTATCAGAAAGCCAGTCCATACCGACAACAACATCAAAGCTCCCAAGCTCAATTGGAAGTAAACTGATATTGAAAAGATGATCATTCAACTTCAAGGAACACCCTTGAATGACACGGCTAGTTTTGATTAACTTGCCATTAGCAAGTTCAATGACATAAGGAGTTTCTAGATCTACCGTAGGCAATGAAAGTAATGATGCAAATTCAGGAGAGATAAAACTCTTAGCTGCTCCTGTGTCAAACAGAACTGATGCGTATAGATTATTAAGAAGAAACGTACCAGTGACAATATTCGCATCATGCCTCGCCTCGGTCGCACCAATCTGAAAAGCTCTCCCCCTAGCTTCATTTCCCGAATTGGTGTTGTTATTGTTCGGACAATTTCTCATGAAGTGGTCAGAGCTTCCACACTTGAAGCATGACCGGTTGGTTTGAGTGGTTTGTCGTGGTGCTTGGTTTAATGGTTGAGCAGGAAAGTTGCAATATTTAGCATAGTGTCCCACTTGGTTACAGTTCAAAGAAACAGGACAGGGTCCAGTGTGATGGAATGGACACTTGCTGCATTTGGGCGCCTGTCCAGTATAAACTTCCTCTCAGGAACAGTTGCACCATAGTTCTTTACTATTGGTTTGCTCTGACTAGTCTCAGCTGGAGCTTTTGTTTTGGTTTTGCCGAACCACTTTCGTTTGGTACCTTTAGAAAAATTTGAGGTACCGACATCACTACGGCCCACTGCCGTCTGAGTTTTTGTGGACAAAGCACCACTCCTTACCGCCTCATCGGTAAGCTTAGTGGTCAAAAGAATTGTACGTTTAAGAGTTGTAGGTTCAGCTGCAGTCACCATTCCTTGAATTTGGGGAACCAGACCTTTAATGTACTTTTCAATCAAGGCTGCTTCCGTAGGAAACATATTGGGAAGTAAGCAAGTAAGTTCATGAAAACGATCGGTATAAGCTAAACAATCAGCACCGATCATCGAGTGATTCCAGAATTCCTCCTGGAGCTTTTTAATTTCAGTGATTGGGCAGTACTCTGACATAATCAGAGGTTTAAATTCATTCCAGCCCATAGAATCAACTGTAGCTGAGCCCAAAGTTTTAGCCTGGGTATTCCACCAGGTTAGAGCTGATTCCTTCAAAGAACAAGCAGCATAAGACACCTTATGCTCCACCAAACATTGGCTGATCTTAAGTTTTGTTTCCATTTCCTCAATCCACCTTATGAGTCCAGCCGCTCCTTGTTTTCCCGGAAAAGTAGGAGGGTTGCAGGAAGCAAAGTACTTATAAGTACATCCTTGTTGTGGAGGATCAGGAGCAGTTGTTTTAGTTGTTGCACCGGTGGTATTATGAGTTTCTACGTGGCCACCAGTAGCATTATGTTCTATATGATCATGATCCCCACCAGAACCTGTAGTGATATGTGGCTGGTGTTGTGTTAAAACACCACAACCTGATAGCTGTTCTCTTACAATTCGTGCTAGCATTGCTTCATTTGATTCAGATCCACTTGCACCAGCAGGTGGAACCGTGTTCACTTTAGGGTTCACAGGTGGAACAGTATTTGTCTCCAGATTTTCAGGTGGAACCATGTTCGCTTCCGTATTGACATGTGGATCCGGATTTGATTCTATGTTCACAGGTAGGACTTGATTCAGTTCAGGGTTAGCATTATTCCTGCCATCTTTCTTGGCTGGTCGACCTCGTTTTGAAGCCGCCGTTCTGCTCACTTGCAGACAAACTCCGGTCAGTTCAAGAATAATAAAAATTATAACCCTTGTTCAATCACATTAGTTCAACCATAATCAGTCATACTGAAAATTCATGTTAACATGTAATTATGATAATTATAGTATAACTACATCGATATAGTTCAGACGTGTTCTCGGTTCACAGAAATCACCCAAATGTTAGTAGTTATACTCAGTCCTGTTAATTCAAAAACATGTATAGATATTACACAGCTCACGGCATTGTAATATAAATATGTTATAATATATGTTTTTGACATATTAACATACAGGACACTGATAAGTTCTCACACAAAAATGTTCACATACAGTTCTTTGATACATTGCCACACCGGCTATAGATATGTTATCATACAGATATGTTCTCACAGTTCTGGTTATAGTTCACACAAGCTTGACATTGTTATTTAGTTCATACATCATATACATAACACATTACACAGATAAACATACAAAAACAAACATTTTATTATTATAATATAAGTTTTATACAACCACAACGTTTTGTTACATAGATTGCCAGAAAACCATTACATTACCACTAGCTACCGAGGATCTATTTTACATCCAAACATCCCCGAAACTTCACCAATAAGCTATCCGTCTGTACAGATGATATCCCAAAATAACCTCCTGAACATACTCATCGTATGAAATACGATAAGCAAGAAAATATCACGGCTACAGCTGCCATAATCACAGCCGGGACTATCATCATGGTCTCAAAGCTGACCGTCCCAAACCAAACCAAAAACTCTCTCACTCGCACTACTCCTGCTCTCAGTACCTCCACCTGCTGCCAAAACGCAGCAATAATCCTCTGCCTCCAAGTCCTGCGTAGACGCTCCTCTACCGTAACCCTCCATGCTCGTCTGTATCAGTGTCTAGTGTGTATCAGTGTGTTTGTAGGATCAGATGTTCTCAGTTTGATCAGTATTAGGTTATCGCAGCGGAATTCATAGATGAATTAGCATAAGAATTAGCAAGAACACTTAAATATCAATAAAACAATAAAGAACAGTTATAGAGAGAAAAGTTTTTGCAAAAAGAATAAGTTCGTTCAATTCACTAACTTCAACCCCGAATACACAATGTCAACTGTCCTTTTATAGGAACAGTGACGTCTGATGATGTCACTTGACAGTGACATCAAACATACTTGTTACAACAACTGAACATAAAGAAACTACTGAAGATGTCTACAAAGTCTGAAGACATCTTCTTACAAAGACTGACTAAATACAACTACTGAAAGTAAACTACTGAAGAGTAAAAACATCACAACATCTGAAGACTAACACTTCAGCCGTTGTGATCAACTTCAGATCTTGTATCTTCAGATCTTGTATAACATGAGTTGGTCTTCAGCTGTTGTGTTCTTCTTCAGTTGTTGTGTGCCTGTGGGACTTAAAGGTTTTTCTGATCAGGCTCATTGGTTCTTTTGGACCAACAAACTCCCCCTGAACCAATGCAGCCAAAACCTTTAATTATTGACTGTCCCACTTATTGTTGAATTCCCAGGCATAAAGATCTTGTCTTTTTCTTTAGATCAGCTTTTGAGTGACCAAATCAGCACAAGCCTGGTAGACAGCTGCTTCTGATGATTTGAATGGAAAAGGATGAGAGGGAACTCCATTGGGGAATAGGACTATGAGCATTAACCCCTCTCATTGAAGTTACTGACCATAGATGAGTCTGAAAGACTCCCTGACATAGGCTTCCAAAATAGCTACTTGATCTTCAGGTGTTAGTAGCTCTGGATCACCTTCAAAAAAGAATTCAGGCCCATAATATTCTGATAAATACCTAGCCTTTGTCCCATCATATAATTCGACCCTTTTAATTTCCCTGTAAACAAATTCATCAGGATGTTTGCCTTCCAAAAACAATTGCAGCTCATCCTGTCTTACTCCTTCCAATCTTCTATACTCCAGTCCTTTCTTAATCATTTTATTCTCTAATAACTTGGGGACTTTCAATCCAGCATTATACACTCTCTTAAATTCTCCAATAATCTCCCAAGGGTCCAGCACAGAACCTAGCATAATCTCAGCACTTATCACCTTTTTGATTTTTCTTGAGTAAGCAGATGGTACATTTCTTTCATGGATTCTGTCTTTCACCCTTGGGTCAGGCCACATTCTGATTAATTCTTTTCTATACTGATAAGTGTGCCTGAGTGCATATAACCTCTGAGCTTCTTTCTTCATTGCTATTATTGTTGAAGTCTGAGGGTAATCTTTATCAACCATTCTCAAGATCTTCTCATCATGCTGCTTTTGACTCTCTTCGTCTTCAAGTTTGATTTTCACAGCTTGCTTCTGAAACTCTGGAGAAATTTTTAGAGCTTTTGAAGACTCAGGTATTTTCAATGTTGGTTTTAGCACAGTGGATATAGGTAGCCTGTCTTCTTCATCTTCACTTTCTTCTTGAGACCGCAACACTCTCCTTTTCTTGAGAGGTATATCATCTGCAGCGGTTTGTTGTGATTTGGTAGAGGGTTTGGTATGTTTTGAAGTAGGTTTTGAAGGTTCTAACATTTTTGAGGTTAATTTTTCTTTTGATAATTTAATCAGCTCCTTCCTACTTCCTTGGTCCATCTGGTCCATAGCCTCTACAACTTTTTCTTTGTCGAAATTTTCAGAGCTACATATCTTGGTGACTATATCCAAGATACTTTCTCTGTTCCAAGCTCTAATCACAGCAACTGCTCTCCCTATATATTTTGCAATGAATCTAGCCATCACATCCAGTCTATCACATTCTTCTGAATCATATCATGCATATCATCAATATGCTTCAACTCCAAATCTCTGATTTTCTGATTCACGTCATTTGGTTCAACACCATGTTTGAAAATTTTACTGATGATCTCATCCATGGCCTTGAAATGGACTTGATCAGCTTGTTGGATTAGTCTCTGAAGTTCAGTCAATTCAGGCTCTTTGACATCAGCAGCCTTTTCCACTACATTCTTAGGTTCTTGAACTTCAGCAGCCTCTTCTACAGCTTTTTCAACCTCTTTCTCAGATGCTTTCTCAATTTCCTTCTCACTTTCCTTTTCAACTTCAACCTCTTCTTCAATCTCAACAGGTTTTGATTTCTTCTGCCTCTTGTAAGTAACCTGTATGCTTGGAGAGGCAGGCTTTTCAGGAACATTCTCCTCCTCACTTCTCATTCTCTTTTTCTCACCCTCATATACTTTCACTGACTCCCCCTTTTTGGCTGCAGTTGGTGAAGGTGTTTGAAAGACAGAAAGTTTCTCTGCAACAGCATCATCAAACATCTTCTGAATTTGTGTTTGGGATGGAAGCCTCTCATCAAGAGCTTGGGAAATGATATTCTTTAGAATTGGAGTGATGAGAGGTAAGGCAGTTATAAAGGCAGCAACCAATGCCTCTAGGGGGTTTGAACCCAGAGTATTAGTGCCTGAAGCAGAGGCTGGTGGTTGATTTTGTTGTGGAGTAGTGGCTGAAGTAATTTGGGGACCTTCAAGATTTGAAGGTGCCATCTGTGGGTATAGAAGCGCAGATGGACTTTTCTCCTTGGACATCTTGGTGAGCAGCTCATTGAGTCTGCATACCTCAGCCTCAAGGAATCTGTTCTGAGTTAGAACATCTGAGAAGGACCTTTGGTCATCATTAGCCTTGGCTGAATC
This sequence comes from Mikania micrantha, assembly GCA_009363875.1. Taxonomy (NCBI): domain Eukaryota; kingdom Viridiplantae; phylum Streptophyta; class Magnoliopsida; order Asterales; family Asteraceae; genus Mikania; species Mikania micrantha. The sequence continues at coordinate 36,165,740 of CM018694.1, read as the reverse complement.
ATCTGACCTCCTGATTATATCAGGATTAACCTGAGTTGAGTGTGGCTCAACATATTCAGGTGCCCCTTTGTCTTGGTACTGGGGACTTCCAACCTCAGGGATAAACCCTTCATCAGCTGTTGCCTCTGGTAGGGTCTTATTGATGTTACCACTATCAGTCAGTCCAAATGATGGAACTGATGTAGTGGCAGCCCTGTCAGAAATCAGAGGCTCCTTGTCCACACTTGGAGACCTGATATTGTAGTCAAAGTCCTAGGGGTTATCAGAAACACTTGTATCCTCCCCCTCAATGATGGAGATATTCCCAGTAGTGATAGGTATCTGGGAAGGGGTTGGAGTGTTAAGCTGATTCAGGACATCTTCAATAACAAATGTTGGGCTATGTGGGGTGGTTTCAGTAGGAGTTGGCTTTGAAGCAGATTGCACCCGGGGAGAATGGTGCTTTTCAATAGAAACCTTTTCAAATGAAAGAGGCTCTAGAAGTGTGTCTTCCCCTTCAACAGTTGCACCAAGGTCATTTTGAGAGGAACCTTGGGCGGTTTCAGCTGGTGGAGTCTGGTGCACCACTGGCTGACTACTGCCAGTGGGCATGTCATGCCTTGGTGAGGCAGGGGCAGACTCAGGGGACTCATCTCCCTGAGCAGCCTTTTTGGGATGTTTGGAATGTGGCTTGGTAGGGACTTTGGATTTGGATTTGGATGTGGAGGCTGTGGGTTCCCTATGCTTGGGTTTTAGCTTTCGGGCAGCCTCTTTGAGTGTAAGGTTGGTGTTGTGCCGGGAATATACCTCTTGCAAAACTGCAGGAGCATTGATTCCCTAACCAACAAGGCCTTCTTGTTTTAATTGTTTTTCTATTATGGCCATTACAAAACGTGGGTAAAGAAGCCATCTATTTGCAACAGGTTTTGTAGCATGTTCTGTTAATTCTGAAAATAAAAGTTGTGAAAAATTAAGTTTTTGTGATTCCAGAATAGAAAAATATACCTGCAGCCACCTTGAGGACATCTGGTCCCATGAGGATGATTTTGGGGCTAAACAGATGTTGATCATAGGAAGATGAGACGTTCAGGGTCATTGAAGTGTTTCTTGTAGATAGTAGAGTCACTCAGATCACCCTGATATTCATGATTTGTAAAACAGAGATCGGTAATGTTCTTTGGATATGTAGTGGCAAGATTGGCATCGTCTAAGGAAAGAACATCCCTCAGTTCTGCTGTACTCACATGCACATTTCTCCCATTCACTGTAGATCTAAGTGATATAACTCCTGTTCCGACATTGATGAGTTCAACATTTGTCCAGAATTAATGAATGGATTCAACATAGAGTGTAGGATTTAGAAGAAAAGCTGTTTGGTATTGGGAGGAGTTCATAAGATCGACAGCTTCATCAAATTTCGACCAGAATGATGATTTAGTTAGATAGGCGACTGAGTTGTGACGAGGTTTTAGGTTCATGTTCGCCATTGAAGCAAAGACTTGGGAGGGAAGTTAGGTTTTTGAAAAATGATGGAAAGGTCTGAAGAAGTAGTAATGAAGCAACTGATTAGGGTTTGGTTTATATAAGAAAGAAAACGACTGAAGATTTGGATTTTAGTCTTCAGTTGTTTCAGATTGGGAACAACAGTGGTTGTAACATCTGAAGAGTAAACTTACTCAGCAAGTGTTGTCGGCAATTCTTGTTCATCAGTTGTTTCATTCTGACCTTAATCATTTGTTCATCAGACTTTGTCTAACTTCAGATTTACTCATCAGGTGTTGTGAAAATTGTTCATCAGAACTTTTGAACAGGATTTGGTCAGCAGTACTTGATGAGGGAAATTAGTCATCAGTACTTTTGAAATTATCAGTTTTTGAAAAATCTGATGACCAATTTACTCATCAGTACTTATTTTTGACCTTCAGTACTTTGCAACCAAAACCCATCAGTATTTGTAACTGATAATATTGGCAAAGGTCAGATGTTTCCTTGAATCAGTACTTCTGATACTTATCAGTACTTACTGTAAATATCAGTAGTTTCAAGGTGATACAAATTTTTGATTTTGGAATATTTGAATGTTTTTGGATTTTGAAAATATTTTCATGTGGTTGAAGTTTTCTTATTTTAAAATCCATTTTATTCTAACTGCAGCATACCAAGCCTTAGCACCAGATTTTGAAAAGTTGAAGTCTCTAAGGGCTTAGTAAAGATGTCTGCAAGTTCATCAGCACTAGGAACAAACTTTGGATCAATCAGACCTTTTTCAAAACAATCCCTTATAAAATGATGTCTGATTTCAATATGTTTGGTCCTAGAGTGCTGAACTGGATTCTTTACAATACAAAGAGCTGAGGCACTATCCATTAGCAATGGTGTCTTAGACTCTTTGATGCCATAATCCAAAAGTTGGTTCTGAAGCCAGAGTATTTGTGAAGTACAGCTTGCTGCAGCAATGTACTCGGCTTCAGCTGTGGATGTAGCCACAGATGTTTGTTTCTTACTCTGCCAAGAAACCAAACAGTTGCCTAGAAATTGGCAACCACCAGAAGTTGATTTCCTGGTGAGTTTGCATCCTGCATAGTCACTATCAGAAAAACCAACCAGCTTGCAGGAATGACCAGTGGAATACCAAATTCCCAGTGATTGAGTTCCCTGCAAATATCTAAATATCCTTTTAACAGCAATCAAATGGGATTCTTTAGGTGCAGCCTGAAACCTAGCGCAGACACATGTTGCAAACATAATGTCTGGTCTAGATGCTGTGAGATACATCAAGGAACCAATCATACATCTGTAAAGGGTTTCATCAACCGCTTTACCTTTTAAATCTGCATCTAGTTGTGTAGTGCTGCTCATGGGGTTAGGACAAGGTTTACAATTTTGCAACTCAAATTTCTTTAAGAGATCTTTTGTGTATTTTGACTGATGAATGGAAATTCCATCAGTACTTTGTTTAATTTGAAGACCCAAAAAGAACGTTAATTCCCCCATGGCACTCATTTCAAATTTCTTTTTCATGAGCTCAGTAAAATCATTACACAACGATGGATCAGATGAAGCAAAAATGATGTCATCAACATAGATCTGAACAAGGAGCTTATGCTGTCCTACTTTATTTATGAACAAAGTTTTATCTATGGAGCCTCTAGTGAAGTTATTTTGAAGGAAAAAAGTGGATAAAGTATCATACCAGGCTCTAGGTGCTTGTTTCAACCCATAAAGAGCTTTATCAAGCTTGTACACCCAATCAGGATGGTTATTGTCCTCAAAACCAGGTGGTTGACACACATACACTTCCTCTTTTATTTTACCATATAGGAAAGCACTTTTGACATCCATTTGAAAAACTTTTAGTTTGTGTAAGGCAACATATGCTAAAAACAATCTAATTGCTTCCAGTCTGGCTACAGGGGCAAAAGTTTCATAATAATCAATACCTTCTTCCTGAGAGAACCCCTGTACAACCAGTCTGGCCTTGTTCTTAACTATTTGACCATTTTCATCAGTTTTATTCCTAAACACCCATTTAGTGCCTATTGCACACTTACCTTGGGGTAAAGGAACCAGCTCCCAGACTTGCTGTTTCTTGAACTGCAACAGCTCCAACTGCATAGCCTCCACCCAGCCATTGTCTCTGAGTGCAACATGATAGTTCTTTGGCTCTTGCTGACTGATAAAGAGAGCATAGAGACAGAAATTTGACAGTTGGCTTCTTGTTGAAACACCAGCAGAAATGTCACCCAGAACTTGAGCTAAAGGATGATCTTTCAGTTCTTGATAGGGAATAAGGGCAGTGCAAGTGTTGTCAGGAGGTTCAGTGGCTGCAGATGTTGATGAAGATTCAGGAAACAATTCAGCAGGAATTTCGAAAGACGTAGAGGAGTCCAAAATCTCATCAGCATTTGTAGTGGGAGGAACCACTGGAGCAGGAGGAGCATCAGGTTTAGCAGACATTGGCAGATTATCACTGAACCTGAACAGGTGAGTACTCACATCATCATCATCAGTACTACCTTGTGGATTTCCCTTAGAAGCTGTTGATGGAACTGCTTCAGGTGCATCATCTGCCATAATATCAGACTCAGCTGGAGGTTGATATGAAACATATTGCAGTATATCCAAATCAAACATCTCCACAGGGTTTTGTGGGATAGGATCTTTTGGAAATTCATTAAATTTGACATGGAGAGTTTCTTCAACCATTTTGGATCTGCAGTTAAACACTCTATAAGCCTTGCAAGTTGACGAATAGCCCACAAAATATCCTGCATCCACTTTGGAATCAAATTTTTGTAGTTGATCTTTGGTATTAAGGATATAACAAGGACAACCAAAGGCTCTAAAGAAGGAAATCAAAGGAGTCAAATGATGAAGCACTTCATAAGGAGTCTTCAACAATCTTTGATTCACCAAAACCCTGTTTTGCACATAACAAGCTGTATTGACAGCTTCTGCCCAGAAAGTCAATGGCAAGCCAGAATCAGCAAGCATTGATCTGGCAGCTTCAATCAAAGTCCTGTTTTTCCTCTCAACCACTCCATTCTGTTCAGGAGTTCTAGGTATGCTGTACTGCCTCTTGATTCCCTTTGAAAGATAGAACTCATCCAGAATATGATTTCTGAACTCTGTTCCATTATCACTTCTTACACACTTGACAGGAAGGGAATATTGTTTCTCAACATATAACACAAAGTGAATAATATACTTAGCAGCCTCATCTTTTGAGTGCAAGAAGAAGGTCCAGAAAAACCTTGAGTAATCATCAACAATTACTAAACATTACTTCTTCTTTGCCATACTCATGATCCTCACTGGCCCAAAAATATCCATGTGTAACACTTGCAAGCAAGCAGTTGATTTTGGATCTCCAATTGGAGGAAAAGATACCTTGTGTTGCTTTCCTTTCAAGCAAGCAGAACAGTTTTCATCACATCTAAAATCCTTCATAGGAAGACCTCGAACCAAACCATGTTTCACCAGTTGGTTCATGTTTTTGAGATTTACATGACCCAACCTTCTGTTCCACAGGTTAGATTCCTTGAAAGAGGCCTTAGAGAATAGGCATGGATGACCCTGAACATAAATTTTCTTTGACAAATCAAAAGCATAAACCTTTCCCACTCGGTTAGCTTTAAGAAAGGTATATTCATCCAAGACCTTGCCAATCAGAGGCAACACTTCAGAAGACAGTATTCTGCAGTCTTGCTTGGTGAAAAGAGAAATGTGGCCCTTATCACACATCTGACTGACACTCAGTAAGTTATACTTGAGATTCTCTACATGGTTCACATCCTCAAATCTTAACTCACCATTAGACACATAACCTTTTCCTATGATGTAACCCTTAGCACCATTTCCAAATGAGACAAATCCCTTCTTTTCTGCAAAGTAGTCATTAAGAAGAGATCTGCTCCCAGTCATATGCATGGACCCTCCACTGTCAACATTCCAGATGCTCTTTTGGTATGCTGAAGGACCCTGCATACATTAACACACTCAGTTAGACTTTTGGACCCAAACCATTTTGGTTTTGGGTTTGTTATCACATGAAGGAACAAGATTGACAATGTCATTTGTAGCAACACTTGAATCAGGCTTTTCAGAGGATTTAACCTTGACTTTTGACCTTGGTTTCTTCTTCTGAAATAAAGCGACAGATGCATCTGCTAGGTTTGCTCTTCCTAGCAGATGTTGCACCATTATAACCAGTTGATTCTGGTTGTGAGTCAAGGTTCTGATTTCCTCAGAGACATCAGTACCTGACTTTTGATTTATGTGCTTCATCACCTTAACTTCTTTGGGTGATGAAGAAGATTTCAAGTGCTTTTTCTTTGAATCTGATAAACCCTTTTGACCTTTCTTTGGGTTGTTTTCAGACACTCCTTTAAACTTTGAAGCTTCCAAAGGTTTTCCAGATTCTAAAACTACTGAAGACTCTTTTACAAATTTGGTACTGAATTCGTTTTTTATTTTTGTTAATCTCTTGTTTTTATTCTTTGTTTTATTGAAATCAGAACCTCTTCTGTACCAGCATTCTTCAGAAGTATGATTGAACAGACCACAAACTTCACAAGGCTTTCTCTTTTGTTTCTCCTTGTGAGTATCTACAAGTACTGAAGACTTAGTTACAGAATGTTTGTTCTTCAGTACTTTTGGTTCTTCAGTAGTTGTATATTGTGTTACAACTACTGATGGTTTGACAACATCTGAAGGTTTCTTCTTCAGTACTTGTTTACCATCAGTCTTTGTAGACCTTTGTGGTTTTTCTTCTTCAGTACTTTTCAACCCTTTCCTATTAACATAAGTTCTTGTGACATTCAGAGGTTGAAATGTACCAAAGCATATCTCATCAGTAGTTGCATCATTTTCAGCTTTTTCTACAACTTCTGATGAGACACTCTGGCTTATCAGAAGCCTTGCATCATTCTCTCCAGTGCCATGCCCATCTGACTCAAGCAACTTTAAATTTAATTCATTAGAAACTTTTTCATCTGGCTTAATCTCAATTAAAACAATATCCTCATTTGTTTCACCCTGGAGGACATTTGCACATCCAACAGAATAAGAATATGTTTCAATATTCATGGTTTCAGATTCAGATTTGTATGCACTTGACTCACATTCAGAAGTAACTTCAGCATCAGACATTTCTGAAGATTTGGTGGATTGGTATACACTGTCCCCTTCAGACTCACATTCATAAATTTTTGGTGTATAATCAGCTGGGGGAACAGTGTGATTGTATCCAATACCAAACTTCACATTTGATGCAGTTTGTTTGTTTAACAACATCTCAAACCCCTTACAAGACTCAACCCATTTTTCACAATCTACTTGGGTTGCTGCAAGTGTTTGTTTCAGATCATTGTGTTTTACAAGCATGACTTCCTCCCTAGCCTTTTCATCAGACAACTGACACTTGAGCTTATAAATTTCAGACTCTTTTTCATTCAAAACTTTCTCAAAGTCAGTTTTATTTTTAGCTACAGCCTTTTCTAACTCAAACTTCTCATTGATTAATTCAACATTTATTTCTCTGACGGAAGCAAATGCTGAAATACATGATTCTGAACACAACTTAGCTTTTGATTCAGATGATACCTGTGAATTGAAGAAGTTGAACATGAGGTTTCATTTGAATTTATAGCCATCAAAGCAAGATTCCCGAATGGGTTATCTCCACCATGTGAACCAGCTCCAGAAAACAGCTGTTCATTGAAATAAGATAAATCATCAGGTAAACTGCTCCAATCAGCTACACCTGGAGTGAAGAAGCTCTGATGTAGTTGTCGAGGCTGTAGATTGGTTTGAGATTGGTTAGTTTCAGGAAGAACAGGAGATTGTTGAGTTGTGAGAGCTTGATTTTTGTGGGTTGTGGCAAATAAAAACAGGGGTATGGATAAGGCATAGGACTTTGTGTTACAAAATGAGCTGGATAGAATTGTTGTTGGCCAGATCCAGAAGATTGTTGCCCTTTGTTTTGTGTGTTGTTGCTAGGAAAGGTCACAAAGGGTGCAGAAGAGCTAGATCCAGCGGATTTGCACTCTCTTGCAAAATGTCCAAGTTTGTGACACTTGTGACATCTCAATTTCCCTTTGTCAAAACCAACCTTGGTTTTGCCAGTTAATCCGGGAAATTTTATTCCAGTTCTTTTATAGAATTTTTGAGATCTGATGTTTATCATTGCCATTTGACTTAATATATCCATTTCCTCCAGATCATCATCTGGGATTCCCTTCAAATCATCCATCACAAAGCACCAATTGTCTCCATATGTACCTGCATTATCATCAACTCCCACAAAAGCATGTTCAGCACTATTAGTAGAAAAATCAATATGCTTATCATAAGAACACTCAGATGCAGAATACTCTGACTCTTGACCCATCAAAGCAGTATTGCCAGGAATGAAGTCATCAGTGAGCTTGCCAGATGAAGACAACTTTCTCTTCTGTTCTACCTCTCTATCAAAAGTTAAAAGTTTCCCATGGAGTTGGGTGAGAGATAGATTCTCTAGATTTGCATTAGAGCGTAAAACAATAGTATAAGTGTTCCATCTCTCAGGCAGTGATCTGAGGAATCTGTTGTTCATCTGACTATTTGTATACTCCTGCTTAACCATTTTTAATTCAGAAATCAGACAGGAGAACCGCTCAAACTGCTGAGTCAGTGACTCACCCTTTCTATGAGAGAATGTCTCATACTGTTGGGCGAGGATTTCTCTAGTATTTGCTAAGACCTCATCGGTTCCACCGAATTGCTCTTTCAGTGCAACCCAGAGATCATGAGCAGTATCATGATGCATCAAGCCTGAGTAAATTTCATTAGGCAGGGCCATAGCCAGAATGCCATGAGCTTTTGCATCAATCTCAAACAATTTTATATCCTCATCCGAATACATATCGGATGGCTTGGGAATCATCGTTTTAGTTTCAGGATCACTAATCATGGGTTTGTATGGACCATGCACCACAGATTTCCAACATCCTGCACTATTAATTGACAGGTGAAATAGCATTCGACGTTGCCAAATGTTGTACTCACTCCGAACCAGCATCGGAGGCTTGGTTGCGGAGCCTGTGTTGTGCGGGTCATTGTTTAGAGTCGTCATAATCTCAGATTCAATCAATTTCAACTAAATTCAAATGAATTAGACACAAACTCAACAAATTGATTCAAACAAATCGATGTTGAAAAACAAATCAACAGAAGTTATCAGAAAACTTCAAACTATAACAAGTTCTTACTAATCAGCTAATTCGATCAAATGGAGAACTGAAATGAGCAGTTTCAGAGATCAATTGTTTAATCGATCAGTGATTAACCTGCTCTGATACCAATTGTAGGATCAGATGTTCTCAGTTTGATCAGTATTAGGTTATCGCAGCGGAATTCATAGATGAATTAGCATAAGAATTAGCAAGAACACTTAAATATCAATAAAACAGTAAAGAACAGTTATAGAGAGAGAAGTTTCTGCAAAAAGAATAATTTCGTTCAATTCACTAACTTCAACCCCGAATACACAATGTCAACTGTCCTTTTATAGGAACAGTGACGTCTGATGATGTCACTTGACAGTGACATCAAACATACTTGTTACAACAACTGAACATAAAGAAACTACTGAAGATGTCTACAAAGTCTGAAGACATCTTCTTACAAAGACTGACTAAATACAACTACTGAAAGTAAACTACTGAAGAGTAAAAACATCACAACATCTGAAGACTAACACTTCAGCCGCTGTGATCAACTTCAGATCTTGTATCTTTAGATCTTGTATAACATGAGTTGGTCTTCAGCTGTTGTGTTCTTCTTCAGTTGTTGTGTGCCTGTGGGACTTAAAGGTTTTTCTGATCAGGCTCATTGGTTCTTTTGGACCAACAGTGTTCACCAATAGGGTCAGATGAGAGGTAAGAATCTCCAATACTGTGTTACGGGTATCATCAAGAGTGGCATTCTGCTGCTGTATCTCCTGTCTCATCCCTTGCAGATCCTGGGAGACCTGCTGTAGCTGGGCTCTAAGCTCAGCCTGGTGGGAGGATTCCCCCACCTCATGCATAACCTGTGGCTCATCTCTCGATGCTAACGGATGCCTAGGAGGAAGTCCAGTAGTCTTCCGGGCCTGCCCCCGCATCCTCCTCAAGCTATCCCATCCAGGGACTCTCTATGGAGACGAGCTATGTCGTCTATCAGCTGCTGTGTCTCAGCACAAGGCTGAGAATCTCCATGTGATACTGACTGTGCTGATGGTGGTGGTGGAGTAACAGGTATAGGAGATGATGGTGTGTGTGGTACTGCAGGTACCTGAGATGCTACTGATGAAGCCTTAGAAGGATCCGAGTCTGATCTAGCACTAGAACTAGGTGTATCATCCAGAACAACGTATGGAAATCGCTGGTATATATATCTCTCTCCCTGGTTGGCCATCGCTGTATACACAAGAAGTTTAATCAGTACCATGATATAAATATTGAATAATAATATTCAACATGAACATGATATGATATCTCTTCCTATCTCAAAGAAACTACTTGTCCTTATAATTATTAATGTTCTGCTTGAATTAAATCAAACTAGAACGCACACGTGTTGTGAGTTTCAGTTATGCTGGCCAGTCATAAGTGGAATTCGTACCACCTGATTATCTAGGCTTAATTCAAAACAAGTTTTGTTCATTAGTTATGTTCGGTGCTCTCTGTGTCACTATTCGAGCCTATGGTTATAGTCTAGGTCTCTAAGTCAACCTAATTCTATATAACCTGTGGCTCTGATAATACCCTGTCACACCCCCACCTCTCGTCACATATTGATGATGTCACTGAGAAGATTGCGAAAGCATAGTGGTGATGTCTCAGAGATGAGGGGTGACTTACTTGAACCGATATCACAGCACACAGATTAACTTAAAAGAAATACATTACCAAGGGTTTCGTCATCACAACCAGAATTACATTTTACAACTAAATTTATTAAACAACTATCTTATTTAATTACAAATGTATGAAGTGCATCCTCACTCGGTGGTCACTGTCTTCCTGCAAAAGTTTTTAAGTTTAAAACGTCAGCACAAAGCTGGTGAGTTTGTAAAGTTCAAGTTCAACAATATGATATGATATGTAATTCAAGTTCTCACAATGTTCAGTTCAAGATAACCATGGGACCCGTATCTAGTTCCTTTCGGACTGTTCTACAATGTTCTATAAAGATACTACCAGTCGGTACATATCTTAGTGCCTCATTGTCTTAATGTCTATCACTACATTAAGAAGTTCTGGAAACAGATAACAAACATTTACACCAAGGGGAGTTGCAGGCTCCCGGCAAATGGGTTGTCAGCCGATAGTACTATCATTGTTTTCTGTTCGGCCCCACATGGGTTCACTAGATACAGTTCAGAAATGAGGACTTTCAAGTTCTGTGATAGGTTTCTGTTCTACAGGCAAAATCCAATGAAATCCATAAGTTCTCAACAATCACATGAAATCACGCAGATAACAGTGATACATATCATATGTTCCAGAAAAGTTCGACAGTAAGACCTCGATATTTATAAATCATCAAAAAGAAAAGGGGTTGTACGATACTCACCTGAAGACTCAGAAGTAGCAGAATGTCACACAACTGATAATAAGGAGGTGATTCTGCATTTATTTATGTTAAATTAGTTATTTATGGTTTAACTTACTGGTTAGATCTTTCTGAATGTTCAATGTCAAAGACATTGCTTTGAAAGTCATCAAACTGAAATTGAGTATTTAAAAGATTAATTTAATGTTATATCATACAATGTATGATAATGTAGGAACCTACACTGAATTAGATTTCTAATACAAGATTGATGACACACTTGATTAATCAGAATAATCTCGGATTAACCAAATAGTTAATGTTGATTATAATGCTAAAACAGTTTCTAGACAGATTAATGGCTTAGGAATGATCAATCCTTGTTATTGATTACCCAAATATCATGAAATATAACAATGTAGCTTTAGAATAGGTTTAATAACCATGTTTAACATACTAATCTGACTGTTATCATAAACATCAGATAATCGTTCCAATGAGTATGTTAATGATTGTGACTAGTTTGAAACACTTGGATTCAACCTTGCATTTCAAAGATTAACCAAACTAATCACCTGCATCGTCATAATCAAATGGTTTAAACCATTATAATTATGAATATAATTTCACGCAAACCGGGCATTACAACGGATCAAAACAAGGATTTACCCGTTAAAACATCGTGTTTTTCGTTTATAATCAATCCTAGTCATCATCTAGGCAATAATCAACAACCCTAACTACGCCATTACGTTCAAAAACAAGATCTAATCAATCAAAATCAAGCTAGAAGGTTAAAACGAATCATTACCTAATCAAACGGAATTTTGAGCATAGAACAACGATCAGTACTTGCAGATAAGTTCCCTGGCTTCAACCACACAATCATATGGCTTTAAAACGAAGACTGGATGCTTCAAAGTCAAAGTTTTATGTCTGTGGAAGGTTTGAGTTCAATAAGATAACAAATGAAAACCATCTGCATGAATTATGAATAAAAATCTGATTCATTACACCGCTCACCCGTCGTGTACCGCGAAGAGTAGCAAAGAAAGGCTTCGCGTACCGCGAAGAAATCCGGAGAAGTTTCAGATATTTTGATCCTTCGCATACCGCCAAGGATGCTCATATCGGCCTTAGCGTATCGCGAAAACCCAAAAGTTCAATATTTAGAAATTTTTCTTCGTTTTTCGATTCCGGGCAATCCAGAACTCCGTTTTGTACACAGTTTTCGCCAACATTCATCATTTCTCGCATACTATCAGTCTGTAATAATTACAATCGTGAAATCAACGTGGATTTCTACAACGACCAAATGTGCTCATGTCATCGATGAGGTAATTCTCAACTGCAATTGTCACAATTTTGCGTAGAGTTTCTCATCACTCAACAGCTCCAGAATTTTCCTGAGATGCCGTTCATGCTCCTGTTTACTTTTAGAGTAGATCAGTATGTCATCAATGAAAACAATGATGAATTGATCCAGGTATGGCCTACACACTCGGTTCATGAGATCCATGAAGACCGCGGGCGCATTTGTTAGGCTGAAGGGCATCACTAGGAATTCAAAGTGCCCATACCGTGTCCAAAAGGCAGTTTTCGGTATGTCCTTGTCCTGGATTCGGAGCTGATGATAGCCGGAACGCAGATCTATCTTCGAGAAATAACATGCCCCTTGTAGTTGATCGAACAAATCATCAATCCTCGTTAAAGGGAACCAATTCTTGATGGTTAGTTTGTTCAGTTCCCGGTAGTCTATGCACATCCGGGAGGACCCATCCTTCTTCTTTACAAACAAAACTGGAGCTCCCCACGACGAGTAGCTCGGTCGGATGAAGCCCTTATCCAATAACTCTTGCAACTGATTCGACAATTCCTGCATCTCGGAAGGAGCTAGTGTGTAAGGAGATTTAGCGACATGGTTTGCCCCGGGAACTAAGTCAATACGGAACTCTACCGGCCGTGCTGGTGGCAAGCCTGGCAGGTCATCCGGAAACACTTCGAGATATTCCCCCACAACAGGAACCTCTTGAAGTTTAGTCTTTTCCTTCTTTTTCTCCACTATGCGGACAAGGAAAGCCACACATTTTTTTCGCATGCACTTACGTGCCTTAATGCACGATATGATCTTTAAACTCCCTTCCGTCCTATCCCCACGCACTTCTATCCAACTCCCATCGGACCTAGGAATGCGGAGTAGTTTCTCCGCACAGACGAGTTCCACACAATATTGTGACAGCCAATCCATTCCAATAATTATATCGAAGCTTCCCAACCCCATTGGAATCAAATCGATCGAAAAGGGTTGTTCATTCAGGAATAACGAACAACCTTTAATCACACTGTGTACTAAGATTAACTTTCCGTCAGCAACTTCTATGGTATACGTGGAGTCTAGTGGTGTCGCACGACCACCAATCACATCTCCCAATTCAAAGGAGATAAAAATCATATCGTCACCTGTGTCAAACAATATGGATACGAAGTTGTTGTTCAAACGGAACGTACCCGTGATGACGTTTGGGTCCTGTCGTGCAGCGGCTGCCCCCAGAGCGAACGCTCTTCCCCTTGCTGCAGGTTGGTTTGGGGTAATCCTCCTGGGACAATTTCCGGACACGTGTCCTGGCTCGCCGCACGTGTAGCAGGTGCGGTTATTACTTGGGGGAGGAAGTGCAGGTGTGGTGGTCGGAGTTGGTTGTGTTGCCGGCGGAACCCTACAGCCCTAAGCCTAGCGGCCCATCCTTCCGCAGTGCGTGCACTGCCTGCACGGAGAGCCCGCAGTGTGATGATATTGACACCTGTTGCATTGCGATAAGGTCCCGATGTCACACCCCCAATTTTCAACTACCGGAATCATACCGTTTGGGAACGTGACAAACCAGGATCTCAGATCATTAGACATAACGAAGACCTCTATATGGTTTTCAAAACATACTTTGGTCTTAAAACATCAACATCAAAGTTTACAAAGTTTGCGGAAGCGTTTAAAACATTAACAGTGTAAAAATGCAAATTACAAAGTAAAGTTTTCAAATGTTCAAATTCAAATAACTAAAATGTAAAGTCATGCATGCGACTCAATCTCCTAGTCCATGCCTGCTTTCTTGTGCACCTTAACGTCCTGAGAAAACATGTAAATCAAGTCAACACAAAGGTTGGTGCATAACACAGGTTTAAGCATTCATAATGTTTAAAACAACAGTTTGAATATCAAGTTTGCAGATAACATAATCACACATGCATAGTCATGATAGCTAGTCATTTGTACTATTTACATAAGTGGTCGATACCGAAGCTGACGATTGCCATGCTATAGCATGTTTTTGCCTTGCCACTATTGTCTAGCACAAACAATAGTAATGTGTGTTTGGTCAGTCAAACACCTGCGTAGATCCCATCTACCAAGTGAGGTTTGTCAAACCTAATAGATCTATTTCCAACTACCACGCTTTGCGCTACGGCAAACTAAACGGTTCGAAGTGTGTAAGGACTTTTAAATGCTATGTTGTCACATAATGTAAACAGCTAACTCATGCAAGTGATATGTATCTAAAAATGTTTGTTGCACATGTTTTCTCCCCCAAAACAGTTAAAATAAGAAAGGGGCCGTGTACGCACCTTTGTTTGTTGTAGAATGATCAAGCACACTTAAATTCGTGTAGAAAGTCCTCCTACGAATAATCTGTGATTAAACAATAACCTAAAGTTATACGGAATGTCGTTTTGTGCTTGGAATCACATACGTGTCAACACACGTATGTTAGACTATTAGAAACGTGCATACGAAAGTACGCGTGCCTTTTGAAATCGTTTAAATAAAATCATCTAATCATCCATGATTTTATTTAACTAAACGTAATTATACGCAATTACGTTTTTGAGTTAAAATATGAATTTTATTATACAAATGTGTTCGGGATTCCGTTACGGTTCCAACGCAACTTGAACGGTTCAAATCGGACTTGAAACTAATGATATATGATCAAAATACTAAAAGGGTTTTTAATTATCAAAAAGAACAGTTGGGGCCGGGATCGAACCCGCGACTCCCCATCCACCGCACACACTATCTACCATCTAATCTATCCAGTTTCTATTGAAAGATTATGGTATTTAATTGTTTTAACCCTCAACAGCTCGGATCCCCCTTGTTAACTATAGCCGAAGCCAATTTATTCCAATTGACCACGAATTCGAATCTGATTGACCCTAAAACCATAGGGCTTTTTACCCTTGAATCAAAACGAACCAACCTGCAATATTTAATCAGATTCTAAGTCTCAATTGTTTAGAAAAATCCTAAACCCCATTACATTACAAGCCCTAAAACTAAAATCCTTAAATTCGTTATAGTTTAATCAAATCAACATGGGCTTACTCTCAATCGGAACAATCTGAAACTAATCATAACAATTAATTTGATTCCACAACTGATTTTATTCAAAACCCCCAAATCTTTTAACTCTAAGAACCCAAACTGTCGAAATCATACAATCTGATATTAGAACCTCAAATTAATACATGTTTATGCTTGATCGGAACTATCTGATACTATTGATATCAATTAATTTGAATATTTAATCCGTTTAAGTCGAAACCCCCAAATCCGAATATCTTTAGAACCCTAGAATTAGACCGTGATCGATTCGTTGTTAAGAAACTCAATTGATCACTGCTTTTGCTTAATCGGCTTATTCTGAAACTAACTGTATGCTTGAATTTGATTACTAAACTTCTTAAACAGGAAACCCCCAAATCGTTTTACACTAAGAACCCTAAAACTTGAAATCATGTAATTTGATTTTAGAAACTGGAATTAGCATAGGGTTATGCTTAATCGGCCATGTCAGAAGTTGTAGAAGTGGTTTCTTACCTTGTTTGATACCGAATTGTAGTAATTCGACTTGTGGGTGGAGTTTCGGCCAAATCTTGATCGTGTTCTTCAATCCGGCACTTGTTGCTTCGAATTGGTGGTTGTTGCAGACACTAAAGGTGCCGAATAGTGTGTGTATATGTGAGTTTTGATCAATTGTAATCGATTATACACCAATTCGAACGGTTTTGTACTCAATTTCGACGGTTACGACCTTGAGGCTTCCATTGGAGTTAATTCAGATAATAAACCAATTAATAACGGTTGGGTAATGATAATGATCATCAATGTAACGCCTATGATTGATTAATTCGGTTATTATCACTTAAACAACTTGAATTTCGATTTTTGCCCTAATTCATACGGGTGAATTTTGACTTAATAGTCAAAATTGTTCTTTCTAGGTGGCTACAAGTCTAATGCTTGTAATTTCTAACATTTTGAACCTGCTTAGACTAATTCCAATACCTCTAGTTTGATCTCCTATGATTTTCTTAGCTTTCGGTTAACAAAATTAAACCAATTTCCCGAATTGACAATAATTGGGTCACTTAGATCATTGTTGTGCTAAATTAACCCAATTGGGCCTCTTAAATACAATTGGGCCTATCTTGGACTCATTGGGCCTACCTTGGGCCTACTTTGGCCTTATTGGGCCTACTTGGGCCTCATTGGCCTTCCTTGGTTTCATTGGGCTTAACTTGGCCTTATTGGGCCTACCTAGAACCCATTGGGCCTACTCTGGCCTTATTGAGCCTACTTTTGTCTTGTTGGGCCTGTGATCTCACTATTTTCAGTTAACTAGGTTAATTCGAAAAGTCGGATTGTCACATCATCCCCTTGTTGGAGGAATTTTCGTCCCGAAAATTAGTAAATGTTGGGAGTAGTTAGGAAACTACTTACGAGTTTAAATCGTACATGTTAGTGTGGTTTGATCATTCTGTGTGCTTGTGTGTACTCACACACAACATCTAATGCTTGCAACATCACAACTAAGTGTGATCGTTCAAAGTGATTGTTTGTGTGTACACTAGTTAGTTCACCTAACTGTGACTGTTTGTGTTTGATCATACTGTGCTGTGTAACCTCACACATAGTGAGTGTCTGTAACTGTGACTGTTTGTACTATGCAACCCCGCACATAGCAAAATGTGTGTAACTAATCATGCATGTACTACCATAACATGTAACATATGAAATGTAGCATATAAATGTATAAAATGTAATGTAACACAAATGTTTATAACAAAACCAATTGAATAAAGTGTTTGTGCTTACAGTTTGAAATTTGCAGTGTTGATGTGTGAAGCATCACGTCATCCCCTTGTTGAAGGAAATTTCGTCCCGAAATTTAACGTGCGCTCTCAGTGTTTGTAGTTGTTGTTTTGAACAGATGAGGATATTTCTTCATCATTTGATCTTCTCGTTCCCATGTGAATTCAGGACCACGTCTTGAATTCCATCGAACTTTGACTATTGGAATCTTGCTTTGCTTAAGTTGTTTGACCTCTCGGTCCATGATTTCTGCTGGTTCTTCAATGAATCGTAACTGTTCATCTACTTGTATTCCTTCTAATGGTACAATCAATGTCTCATCAGAAAGACATTTCTTTAAGTTCGATACGTGAAAGACATCATGAACTCCACTGAGTTCATCCGGTAATTTAAGTTGATACGCAACCGGACCAATCTTTTTCAGAATCTCAAAAGGTCCTACGTAACGTGAACTAAGCTTCCCGCGCTTGCCAAATTGTATCACACCTTTCCAAGGTGATACCTTTACAAGAACTCGGTCTCCAACCTGAAATTCCAACGTTTTACGACGTTTGTCAGCATAACTCTTTTGTCGATCCCGAGCCGCTGCCATACGGTTCCGGATTTGTACTATCTTCTCTGTCGTCTCATACACTAGTTCAGGACCTGTAATCTGACTGTCACCAATTTTAGCCCAGCAAACTGGTGAACGACATTTGCGACCATACAAAGCTTCAAACGGTGCTGCTTGAATACTTGTATGATAACTATTGTTGTAAGAGAATTCCACTAACGGTAAATGATTTTCCCAACTATCACCAAAATCAATTACGCAAGCTCGTAACATATCCTCGAGCGTTTGAATCGTACGTTCACTTTGACCGTCGGTCTGTGGATGATAGGCGGTACTCATATCTAAACGAGTCCCCAATGACTTATGAAGTGATTTCCAAAAGTTGGAAGTAAATCGGGCATCCCGATCTGATATGATAGAGATTGGCACGCCATGCCGTGCTACCACTTCCTTGATGTAAATGCGAGTCAGTTTCTCCATCTTGTCGGTTTCCTTGATTGCTAAGAAGTGTGCAGATTTCGTTAATCGATCAACAATTACCCATATCGTATCACAACCACTCGGTGTACGGGGTAACTTAGTAATGAAGTCCATCGAAATCTGTTCCCATTTCCACATCGGTATCTCTGGTTGTTGCAGTAAACCAGATGGTTTCTGATATTCAACTTTGACTTTCGAACAAGTCAAACATTTGCTAACGTACTTAGCAATGTAAGCTTTCATATGAGGCCACCAATACAGTGCCTTCAAATCATGATACATCTTGTCTGATCCCGGATGGACTGAATATCTGGACTTGTGCGCTTCATCGATCACGAGTTCCCTTAAATTTCCATACGAAGGTATCCACATTCGATTAATGAAATAACGAATTCCATCAGGTTTAACATCCAGTTGTTCTTCCATTCCTCGTAAGGATTCCTGTACCAAGTTTTCCTTTTTCAAGGCCTCGAGCTGAGCACTGCGTACCTTGTCAGGTAAGTCAGTATGTATCGTCATCATAAGTGCACGAACCCGTCTTGTTGAAGTATCTTTTCTACTCAAAGCATCGGCTACCACATTAGCTTTTCCCGGGTGATACGTAATCGCGCATTCGTAGTCGTTCAACAACTCAACCCATCGTCGCTGTCTCATGTTGAGTTCCTTCTGATCAAATATATGTTGCAAACTCTTATGATCAGTATAAATAGTACACTTAGTTCCATACAGGTAATGCCTCCAAATCTTCAAAGCAAAAACCACTGCTCCTAACTCCAAGTCGTGAGTAGTGTAATTCTTCTCGTGTGGTCGTAGTTGCCTTGAAGCATAAGCAATCACTTTATCACGTTGCATCAACACACCTCCCAATCCCTGTGCAGATGCATCACAATACACCACAAAGTCTTCCGTTCCTTCCGGTAAGGACAGAATCGGTGCACTGCAGAGTTTCTGTTTCAATAACTGGAATGCAGTTTCCTGTTTATCCATCCAGTTATACTTCGTTCCCTTGTGCGTAAGAGCTGTAAGTGGTTGAGCGATCTTTGAGAATCCCTCAATGAATCTTCGGTAATAACCTGCCAAACCAAGGAATTGTCGTACCTCGGTAGGGGTCTTTGGTGCTTCCCAATTCTTAATCGCTTCAATGTTTGCTGGATCAACATGTATGCCCTTTTCATTGACTATATGACCCAAGAATTGCACTTCTCGCATCCAGAAATCACATTTCGAGAACTTAGCGTACAATTGTTCCTGTTTCAGTAATTCTAGTAGCAATCGGAGATGTTCAGCATGCTCTTCTTCAGTCTGCGAATAGATGAGAATGTCATCAATGAAAACAATGACAAACTTATCAAGGTAAGGTTTACAAACACGATTCATGAGATCCATGAATACAGCTGGAGCGTTTGTCAACCCAAATGGCATGACCTAGAACTCATAATGGCCATAGCGTGTCCTGAATGCTGTCTTTGGAATATCCTCCTCCTGGACTCTTAGTTGATGATAACCCGATCTATCAATCTTCGAGTAGTAGCTCGAACCTTGCAACTGATCGAACAAATCGTCAATTCTAGGTAACGGATACCGGTTCTTGATAGTGACCTTGTTCAATTCCCGGTAATCGATACACATACGGAAAGTCCCGTCCTTCTTCTTAACAAACAAAACTGGAGCTCCCCACGGTGAAAAACTAGGTCGTATAAAACCCTTATCCAACAATTATTGCAGTTGTGTAGATAATTCTTGCATCTCTGACGGTGCAAGTCGATTAGGGCCCTAGCTATTGGTGCTGCATCTGGTGTAAGGTCGATTCGGAATTCCACCTGTCTGATAGGTGGTAATCCCGGCAAGTCTTCTGGAAATACCTCCGGAAATTCACAAACTACTGGTATGTCTTCAATCTTCTTCTCAGCTACTGGCTTTTCAGTTATAAGTGCTATAACTGCCGTATGACCTTTACGCAGACATTTGTGTGCTTTCATACAAGATATGAGACGCAGTGGCGTACTGCTCTTCTCACCTTGTACATACAATGTCTCTCCATGCGAAAGAGGTATACGAACAATCTTTTCATGGCATACGATTTCAGCCTGGTGTTTGGACAACCAGTCCATGCCAATGACTACATCAAAACTACCTAAAGTGATAGGCATAAGATCAATTTCCAATGTCTGACCCATCAAATCAAGTATACATCCCTTAAGGATTTGCTCACTTACAATTAACTTACCATCAGCTAATTCTACGATGTATGGACTATCTAAGGCAGTGGGACTAACATTTAGCAACTTAGCAAGTGAACTAGATATAAAACTCCGATCGGCACCAGTGTCAAATAACATAGAGGCATAGTGATTATTTAAGAGGAACGTACCCGTAACAATGTTGGGATCCTCCCGTGCTTGACGTCCTCCAATCACAAACGCTCTGCCCCTAGCACCATTGTTGTTGTTGTTATTATTGTTGTTATTGGTGCCATTGCCGTTACCGTTGCCGTTGCCGTTTGCATTATTATCCCCGCCTTTCTTGAGTTGTGGGCAATCCTTTTTAAAGTGCCCCATCTTGCCACACTCAAAACAACCCTTCTGTGCGTTGTTCTGATTGTTATTGTGATTGTTGGTGCGCTAAACGAACAACTTGTTGAATTGTTGTGGGATTTGCAGAAGTGACCAATCCCTGGATCTGAGGCACCAATCCCACGATGTACCTCTCTATCCACTTGCTTGCGGGAGTAGCCATGTGAGGTAGTAGTCTGGCTAATTCATGAGATCGAGTCGTGTACTCCTCGATGTTGGACCCCTCCATCTTGAGGTGCCAATATTCCTCCTCTAATTTCTGCATCTCACTACGAGGACAGTACTCCTCCTGCATTAAAGTCTTGAATCCATTCCAGGTTAAGGCATTGGCCTCACCCAATCCCAAAGTTTGGACATTGGAGTTCCACCAGGTCAATGCTGGACCCTCCAACGTACCCGTAGCATACTTTACCTTGCTCTCATCGGGACAGTTACACATCTCAAACACAGATTCGGCCTTCTCAATCCATCGTAGGAGTCCAATGGCTCCTTCCGATCCTTTGAAGTTGTGTGGCTTACAGTCCAAGAACATCTTGAACGTGCATGCCTGTGGGTTCACTAATCCCCCAGCTAGACCATGTGGCCCTGTGTTGTGTGTCTGAGCGTAGTTCGCGATTGCCTCCGCGACTCTGTTATTAATTAGCTCGTTGAGCTCAGCAACTGTCATGTGAACGTTCTCGTTGGCCATTATCTTCCTAGTTAAAAGAAGTGTTAGAGTGTTATCAAAGTCCAATGTGACATGTGTAAATAATACAACAAACACAACATGTAATATATAAATCAACACAACTGTTGGCAATAAATAATAGTTTTTCAATAGATAGAAATCTGATTTGAGTACAATACTTTTGAAATCAAACATAAGTTTTCGAACTTCTAATGTAGGAACACAACCCGTCCCTAATAAGTTTAAACAAAACAAAGAAAATCAATCATCCTCAACAGTGGATTCAGGATCAGAATCAACAGCTGGTGCTGGTTCTTCCCCTTCTTCCTCTTCATCCTCTTCCTCATTCTCCGAGGCCACCAAGTCTTCCAAGGCTTCAAGTCTGCCTTCCAGAATCTCTGCTCGGTTCTCTGAAGCTTCAAGACGACCAATCAAATGAATCATCTCATCCCGCATATCATTGACCAGATGGGCAAGATTATCTTGTCTTTCGTTCGCATCCCAGAGTTCCCGAACGTTATACTCAATCCTATCGTTCGCCCAGTACAAGTCCTCACGCAGCTTGGCAATCTCCTCAGCATCAGTCCTTTGCCTCTTAGGCTCAGGAACATCTAATACAGGTGGTGGATGAGTAGAAGGTCCCTCAACAGGGATCTCCTGAGTACTCTCCACTGGCTCCTCATCCGGATCCTCATCCGGGTCCTCATCCGGATCCTCCTCCGGATCCTCCTCCGGGTCCTCATCTGGATCCTCCTCTGGATACTCCTCCGGGTCTGAATCATCTCTCTCAAATGGTGGAGGAGATGGAATAGGTGGTGCTGGTGATGATGGTGGTGCTGGAACTATCGGCTCCTCATCCTCAGAATCATCAATGTAGATATACGGTGCTGATGATGAAGATGCCATGCCTGTTACATAATACCATATGTAAGTGCAGTGCCATGGAATGTGTAAGCAAGTCTATTACATAATGCCATATGTAATTTCTAACTAATATGTGTAAGCATATGTATCTAATGTCTAACAGTCATAGTCTAAGTCTACAAATGCAAACCTAGTTCGCTATAACCAATGTCTCTGATACCAATCTGTCACACCCCCAATTTTCAACTACCGGAATCATACCGTTTGGGAACGTGACAAACCAGGATCTCAGATCATTAGACATAACGAAGACCTCTATATGGTTTTCAAAACATACTTTGGTCTTAAAACATCAACATCAAAGTTTACAAAGTTTGCGGAGGCGTTTAAAACATTAACAGTGTAAAAATGCAAATTACAAAGTAAAGTTTTCAAATGTTCAAATTCAAATAACTAAAATGTAAAGTCATGCATGCGACTCAATCTCCTAGTCCATGCCTGCTTTCTTGTGCACCTTAACGTCCTGAGAAAACATGTAAATCAAGTCAACACAAAGGTTAGTGCATAACACAGGTTTAAGCATTCATAATGTTTAAAACAACAGTTTGAATATCAAGTTTGCAGATAACATAATCAAACATGCATAATCATGATAGCTAGTCATTTGTACTATTTACATAAGTGGTCGACACCGAAGCTGACGATTGCCATGCTATAGCATGTTTTTGCCTTGCCACTATTGTCTAGCACAAACAATAGTAATGTGTGTTTGGTCAGTCAAACACCTGCGTAGATCCCATCTACCAAGTGAGGTTTGTTAAACCTAATAGATCTATTTCCAACTACCACGCTTTGCGCTACGGCAAACTAAACGGTTCGAAGTGTGTAAGGACCTTTAAATGCTATGTTGTCACATAATGTAAACAGCTAACCCATGCAAGTGATATGTATCTAAAAATGTTTGTTGCACATGTTTTCTCCCCCAAAACAGTTAAAATAAGAAAGGGGCCGTGTACGCACCTTTGTTTGTTGTAGAATGATCAAGGACACTTAAATTCGTGTAGAAAGTCCTCCTACGAAGAATCTGTGATTAAACAATAACCTAAAGTTATTCAGAATGTCGTTTTGTGCTTGGAATCACATACGTGTCAACACACGTATGTTAGACTATTAGAAACGTGCATACGAAAGTACGCGTGCCTTTTGAAATCGTTTAAATAAAATCATCTAATCATCCATGATTTTATTTAACTAAACGTAATTATACGCAATTACGTTTTCGAGTAAAAATATGAATTTTATTATACAAATGTGTTCGAGATTCCGTTACGGTTCCAACGCAACTTGAACGGTTCAAATCGGACTTGAAACTGATGATATATGATCAAAATACTAAAAGGGTTTTTAATTATCAAAAAAAACAGTTGGGGCCGGGATCGAACCCGCGACCCCCCATCCACCGCACACACTATCTACCATCTAATCTATCCAGTTTCTATTGAAAGATTATGGTATTTAATTGTTTTAACCCTCAACAGCTCGGATCCCCCTTGTTAACTATAGCCGAAGCCAATTTATTCCAATTTACCACGAATTCGAATCTGATTGACCCTAAAACCATAGGGCTTTTACCCTTGAATCAAAACGAACCAACCTGCAATATTTAATCAGATTCTAAGTCTCAATTGTTTAGAAAAATCCTAAACCCCATTACATTACAAGCCCTAAGACTAAAATCCTTAAATTCGTTATAGTTTAATCAAATCAACATGGGCTTACTCTCAATCGGAACAATCTGAAACTAATCATAACAATTAATTTGATTCCACAACTGATTTTCTTGAAAACCCCCAAATCTTTTAACTCTAAAAACCCTAACTGTCAAAATCATACAATATGATATTAGAACCTCAAATTAATACATGTTTATGCTTGATCGGAACTATCTGATACTATTGATATCAATTAATTTGAATATTTAATCCGTTTAAGTCGAAACCCCCAAATCCGAATATCTTTAGAACCCTAGAATTAGACCGTGATCGATTCGTTGTTAAGAAACTCAATTGATCACTGCTTTTGCTTAATCGGCTTATTCTGAAACTAACTGTATGCTTGAATTTGATTACTAAACTTCTTAAACAGGAAACCCCCAAATCGTTTTACACTAAGAACCCTAATACTTGAAATCATGTAATTTGATTTTAGAAACTGGAATTAGCATAGGGTTATGCTTAATCGGCCATGTCAGAAGTTGTAGAAGTGGTTTCTTACCTTGTTTGATACCGAATTGTAGTAATTCGACTTGTGGGTGGAGTTTCGGCCAAATCTTGATCGTGTTCTTCAATCCCGCACTTGTTACTTCGAATTGGTGGTTGTTGCAGACACTAAAGGTGCCGAATAGTGTGTGTATATGTGAGTTTTGATCAATTGTAATCGATTATACACCAATTCGAACGGTTTTGTACTCAATTTCGACGGTTAAGACCTTGAGGCTTCCATTGGAGTTAATTCAGATAATAAACCGATTAATAACGGTTGGGTAATGATAATGATCATCAATATAACGCCTATGATTGATTAATTCGGTTATTATCACTTAAACAACTTGAATTTCGATTTTTTCCCTAATTCATACGGGTGAATTTTGACTTAATAGTCAAAATTGTTCTTTCTAGGTGGTTACAAGTCTAATGCTTGTAATTTCTAACATTTTGAACCCGCTTAGACTAATTCCAATACCTCTAGTTTGATCTCCTATGATTTTCTTAGCTTTCGGTTAACAAAATTAAACCAATTTCCCGAATTGACAAAAATTGGGTCACTTAGATCATTGTTGGGCTAAATTAACCCAATTGGGCCTCTTAAATACAATTGGGCCTATCTTGGACTCATTGGGCCTACCTTGGGCCTACTTTGGCCTTATTGGGCCTACTTGGGCCTCATTGGCCTTCCTTGGTTTCATTGGGCTTAACTTGGCCTTATTGGGCCTACCTAGACCCCATTGGGCCTACTCTGGCCTTATTGGGCCTACTTTTGTCTTGTTGGGCCTGTGATCTCACTATTTTCAGTTAACTAGGTTAATTCGAAAAGTCGGATTATCACATCATCCCCTTGTTGAAGGAATTTTCGTCCCGAAAATTAGCAAATGTTGGGAGTAGTTAGGAAACTACTTACGAGTTTAAATCGTACATGTTAGTGTGGTTTGATCATTCTGTGTGCTTGTGTGTACTCACACACAACATCTAATGCTTGCAACATCACAACTAAGTGTGATCGTTCAATGTGACTGTTTGTGTGTACACTAGTTAGTTCACCTAACTGTGACTGTTTGTGTTTGATCATACTGTGCTGTGTAACCTCACACATAGTGAGTGTCTGTAACTGTGACTGTTTGTACTATGCAACCCCGCACATAGCAAAATGTGTGTAACTAATCATGCATGTACTACCATAACATGTAACATATGAAATGTAGCATATAAATGTATAAAATGTAATGTAGCACAAATGTTTATAACAAAACCAATTGAATAAAGTGTTTGTGCTTACAGTTTGAAATTTGCAGTGTTGATGTGTGAAGCATCACGTCATCCGCTTGTTGAAGGAAATTTCGTCCCGAAATTTAACGTGCGCTCTCAGTGTTTGTAGTTGTTGTTTTGAACAGATGAGGATATTTCTTCATCATTTGATCTTCTCGTTCCCATGTGAATTCAGGACCACGTCTTGAATTCCATCGAACTTTGACTATTGGAATCTTGCTTTGCTTAAGTTGTTTGACCTCTCGGTCCATGATTTCTGCTGGTTCTTCAATGAATCGTAACTGTTCATCTACTTGTATTCCTTCTAATGGTACAATCAATGTCTCATCAGAAAGACATTCCTTTAAGTTCGATACGTGAAAGACATCATGAACTCCACTGAGTTCATCCGGTAATTTAAGTTGATACGCAACCGGACCAATCTTTTTCAGAATCTCAAAAGGTCCTACGTAACGTGAACTAAGCTTCCCGCGCTTGCCAAATTGTATCACACCTTTCCAAGGTGATACCTTTACAAGAACTCGGTCTCCAACCTGAAATTCCAACGTTTTACGACGTTTGTCAGCATAACTCTTTTGTCGATCCCGAGCCGCTGCCATACGGTTCCGGATTTGTACTATCTTCTCTGTCGTCTCATACACTAGTTCAGGACCTGTAATCTGACTGTCACCAATTTTAGCCCAGCAAACTGGTGAACGACATTTGCGACCATACAAAGCTTCAAACGGTGCTGCTTGAATACTTGTATGATAACTATTGTTGTAAGAGAATTCCACTAACGGTAAATGATTTTCCCAACTATCACCAAAATCAATTACGCAAGCTCGTAACATATCCTCGAGCGTTTGAATCGTACGTTCACTTTGACCGTCGGTCTGTGGATGATAGGCGGTACTCATATCTAAACGAGTACCCAATGACTTATGAAGTGATTTCCAAAAGTTGGAAGTAAATCGGGCATCCCGATCTGATATGATAGAGATTGGCACGCCATGCCGTGCTACCACTTCCTTGATGTAAATGCGAGTCAGTTTCTCCATCTTGTCGGTTTCCTTGATTGCTAAGAAGTGTGCAGATTTCGTTAATCGATCAACAATTACCCATATCGTATCACAACCACTCGGTGTACGGGGTAACTTAGTAATGAAGTCCATCGAAATCTGTTCCCATTTCCACATCGGTATCTCTGGTTGTTGCAGTAAACCTGATGGTTTCTGATATTCAACTTTGACTTTCGAACAAGTCAAACATTTGCTAACGTACTTAGCAATGTCAGCTTTCATATGAGGCCACCAATACAGTGCCTTCAAATCATGATACATCTTGTCTGATCCCGGATGGACTGAATATCTGGACTTGTGTGCTTCATCCATCACGAGTTCCCTTAAATTTCCATACAAAGGTATCCACATTCGATTAATGAAATAACGAATTCCATCAGGTTTAACATCCAGTTGTTCTTCCATTCCTCGTAAGGATTCCTGTACCAAGTTTTCCTTTTTCAAGGCCTCGAGGTGAGCACTGCGTACCTTGTCAGGTATGTGACAATCTGACTTTTCGGATTAACCTTGTTAACTGAAGATGGTGAGATCACAGGCCCAACAGAGCCAATGTAGGCCAACAGAGCCAATGTGGGCCCAATAGAGCTAAGGTAGACCCAACAGAACCAAAGTAGGCCCAATAAGCCCAAGGGTGGCCCAGTAAGGCCAAGATAGGCCCAGTGAGCCTGATGTAGGCCCAATTGCAGTAATGAAACCCAAATGGATTAACTTAGCCCATTGGGATTCCAATTTAATCAATTAGTGATAATTCGGGACTTTTAGTGTAACTTTGTTAATTGAAATGATATGTTATTAATCCAGAATGGTCTATAGGAGTTAAGATCAAATAAAAAAAAATCAGGTTCTAAGTGTTTAATTTCATGAATTAGTCCACAAGTTGTGATTATAATTGATTTTGACTTCTAAAAGTCAAAATTCGGTTATAGATATATAGGGAAAATCGAAATTGGTGTTATTACACTGAAATTAATGAGATTAAACCTCCAATCAACTCATATTAGTGAATTGTAACAGCAATCATACGTTATTAGTGAGAATAATGATCGAATTTAAATCATTTGGCATCCAAGAGTTGAAACCGAAACTCTTCATTATCAAAACCATTCGTTTCGATCATAAAGCACGAAATTGGTATTCCAGAAACCTTAGTCGGCATCTTAAGATTCTAAATCATCAATCAATTTGATCTAAGAAGCTACGGATTGAAGAAATCAAGCGGGGATCGACCGAAATTCCACCACAAGTCGAAGTACATCAGTTCCATATCAAAACAGGTTAGTGATTGGTCCTACATCCTCTAAAACGACCGACTAAGCTATTACATATGATCAATTTGTGTATTAACTTTGAATTGTAGGAACACTAATAACTAGGGTTCATATAGATACGGTTTTAGGGGTTTCGATTGAGATGAACTTTAAAATGAAATTATTCAACACCAATAGTTTCATAAGGGTTCGATTAAACTAAAACAGGTGTCAATTTTGTTGAATAACATCGAATTGATTGAATTCAAGTTCTAGGGCTTGTAATAAGAACGAAGTTGGGGGATTCTTAGAAATTGTGGATTGGAATCAAATTAAATCATGCTGGTAGCTTCATGATGTTCCACAGAACAATATTCCTAAGTTGTTTTGATCAAATCTTAACGAATTGTATGAGTTTGACAATTTGGGGACTTCGGTTAAAAATGATAAGGGGTTTTGGTTTAAAAGGTTATAAGACTTGAATTAAATTGTATAGAGAGGGTCGGAATCTTTATTATAGTGAAAACCATATGAATTTTGGATCAAGTAATCATTAGTTTGATCGATTGAATTAGAAATTGAAGGGTTGGAGTTCGATTAGGTATATAATCGTTTAATGGAGTTAGGGTGGTTTATTTTCAAATTAAAATCAGATGTGGAGTCGGTTGGATATCAGATACAAAAGTCCTATGGTTTCATGGACTATCAAAATCGAATTCGTAGTCAATTAGAAACTAGGTTGCTTCGGCTATAATATGTAAGGGGATTTGGACTGGAAGAGTATTTAAAACAATTAATTTCTAATATCTGTTGTGAAACCCTAGCGGGCGAAGATGGTAGTGTGTGTGTGATGGGTGTGGCAGGTCGCGGGTTCGAACCCGAGGGCTGCCAGTTTTTATGTTTTGAACCATTTTTGATTTTTATTCATAACTCTTTCGTTTCAAGTCCGATTCGATCCGTTCAAGTTACGTTGGAACCGTAACGAAATCCCGAACGTATTAGAATAATAAAATTTATATTTTAATCCGAAACCGAAATCGCGGATAATTGCGTTTATTTAAATAAAATCTTAAAGGATTTTATTTAAACGATTTCAAAGTCACACGTATTTACGGTTGCACATTCTTAACACCTTAACATACGGGTGTTGACACATATGTGATCTCAAACACCATACGACATCCATAATAACACTAAGTTATTGTTAAACCACAGATTCTTCGTAGAGGATTTCTACGCGAGTTCCCAAGTGTTTGATCATTCTGCTAAAACCAAAGGTGCGTACACAGCCCCTTTCTTATTTTAAACTGTTTCGGGGGAGAAAACATGTGCAACAAACTATTTTTAGATACATATCACTTGCATGAGTTAGCTGTTTACATTATGTGACAACATAGCAAATTGAAAGTCCTTACACACCTCGAACCGTTTAGTTTGCTGTAACGCAAAGCGTGGTAGTTGGAAATAGATCTATTAGGTTTGACAAACCTCACTTGGTAGATGGGATCTACGCAGGTGTTTGACTGACCAAACATAATTTTACTATTGTTGTGCTAGACAATAGTGGCAAGGCAAAAAAACATGCTATAGCATGGCAATTCGTCAGCTTCGGTGTCGACCACTTATGTAAATACTTTATATGACTAGCTATCATGACTGTGCATGTGTGATTATGTTATTTACAATCTTGTTATTCCAACTGTTGTTTTGAACATTGTGAATTCTTAAAACCTGTGTTATGCACCAACCTTTGTGTTGACTTGATTTACATGTTTTCTCAGGACGCTAAGGCGCGCGTTAAAGCCGGCATGGACTAGGAGATAGAGTCGCATGCATTTTAAACATTTTAGATATTTGGATTTTAAACATTTGGAACTTTGTATTGTATTTTACACTTTACAACTGTTACTGGTTTTATAACGCTTCCGCACATTTTGAAAACTCTGATGTTATGTTTTAAAGACCAAAATATGTTTTGAAATTCATATAGAGGTCTTCGTTATGTCTAATGATCTGAGATCCTGGTTTGTCACGTTCCCAAACGGTATGATTCCGTTAGTTGAAAATTGGGGGTGTGACAGATTGGTATCAGAGCCATTGGTTATAGCGAACTAGGTTTGCATTTGTAGGCTTAGACTATGACTGTTAGACATTAGACACATATGTTTACACATATTACTTAGAAATTGCATATGACATTATGTAATTGACTTGTTTACACATTCCATGGCACTGCACTTACATATGGTATTATGTAACAGGCATGGCATCATCATCAGTACCTTACATTTACATTGATGATTCTGAGGACGAGGAACCGATAGTTCCAGCACCACCGTTATCACCACCACCACCTATTCCATCTCCTCCACCATATGAGAGGGATGACTCAGATCCGGAGGAGGATCCGGAGGAGGATCCGGAGGAGGACCCAGACGAGGATCCCGAGGAGGATCCAGATGAGGACCCGGATGAGGATCCGGAGGAGGAGCCAGTGGAGGGCACTCAGCAGATCCCTGCTGAGGGACCTTCTACTCATCCACCACCTGTATTGGATATTCCTGAGCCTAAGAGGCAAAGGACGGACGCTGAGGAGATCGCCAAACTGCGCGAGGATTTGTACGAGGCAGAAGATAGGATCGCACAAAACTCTTAGGAACAATGGGATGCTAATGAGAGGCAAGAGGAACTTGCCCATCTGGTTCATGATATGCGGAATGAGATGATTAACTTGATTGATCGTCTTGAAGCTTCGGAGAACCGAGCCGAGATTTTGGAGGGCAGGATTGAAGCCTTGGAGGATTTAGTGGCCTTTGAGAACGAGGAACAGGATGAAGAGGAGGAGGAGGAACCAGCACCAGTTGTTGATTCCGATCCTGAATCCACCGTTGAGGATGATTGATTGTTTTTCTTTCTCTTTGTTTGTTTTGTTTAAACTTATTAGGAACGGGTTGTGTTCCTATATTAGTAGTTTGAAAACTTATGTTTTATTTCAAAAGTATTGTACTCAAAGCAAATTTCTATCTATTGAAGAGCTATTATTTATTCCCAACAGTTGTGTTGATTTATATTATATGTTGTGTTTGTTGTTTTACTTACACATGTTACATTAGACTTTGCAAGCATGCTAACACTTCTTGTAAATAGGAAACTAATGGCTGACGGAAACATACATATGACAGTTGCTGAGCTCAACGAGCTAATTAACAACAGAGTTGCAGAGGCAATCGCACAATATGCGCAGACACACAACACAGGACCACATGGTCCAGCTGGGGGATTGGTTAACCCACAA
Organism: Mikania micrantha; assembly: GCA_009363875.1. Taxonomy (NCBI): domain Eukaryota; kingdom Viridiplantae; phylum Streptophyta; class Magnoliopsida; order Asterales; family Asteraceae; genus Mikania; species Mikania micrantha. Next base: position 36,134,255 of record CM018694.1, on the reverse strand, counting down.
GTCTGCACGTTCAAGATGTTCTTGGACTGTAAACCTCACAATTTCAAAGGGTCGGAGGGGGCCATTGGACTCCTTCGGTGGATTGAAAAGGCAGAGTCTGTGTTTGAAATGTGCAACTGCCCCAACGAGAGCAAAGTGAAGTTTGCAACGGGAACATTGGAGGGTCCAGCATTAACCTGGTGGAACTCGAATGTTCAGACTCTGGGGTTGGGTGAGGCAAATGCCTTAACATGGAATGACTTCAAAACTTTATTGCAAGAGGAGTACTGTCCTCGCAGTGAAATGCAGAAGTTGGAAGAGGAATATTGGCACCTCAAGATGGAGGGATCAAATATTGAAGAGTACACGACGAGGTCACATGAGTTGGCCAGACTGCTACCACACATGGCTACTCCAGCCAGCAAGTGGATTGAAAGATACATTGGAGGACTAGTGCCTCAGATTCAGGGGTTGGTTACTTCAGCAAATCCCACCACCATCCAACAAGCTGTTCGTTTAGCGCATCAGCTTACTGATCAGGCAGTATTACAGGGGACTCTGCCTAAACGAACATCTGCTACCAAGGTGGGAGATCATAAAAGGAAGTGGGAAGGTAACAACTCAAAGAGTCACAACAAACAGTCATATCAACAAAACCGGAAGCAAGACTCAAACAAGTCTTATCATAATTAAAGCAGTGGTCAGCAATCATCATCATCGGGGGGTTATATTGGTAAACACCCCAAGTGCAACAGGTGTGGGTATCATCATATAGGTAATCAATGTGAGAGAGTTAAGTGCCAGAGGTGTGGCAAGATTGGACATGCGGCTAAGGATTGTCGCGGAGAGCTACAGAACAACCACAACAACCAGAATAATAACCAGAACAACGCACAGAAAGGTTGTTTTGAGTGTGGCAAGATGGGGCATTTTAAGAAAGATTGCCCACAACTCAAGAAAGGCGGGGACAATAATGTCAATGGCAATGGAAATGGCAACGGTAATGGTAATGGCACCAACAACAACAATAACAATAACAACAACAACAATGGTGCGAGGGGCAGGGCGTTTGTGATTGGAGGACGTCACGCGCGGGAGGATCCCAACATTGTTACGGGTACGTTCCTCTTAAATAATCGCTATGCCTCTATGTTATTTGACACTGGTGTCGATCGGAATTTTGTATCTAGTTCACTTGCTAAGTTGCTAAATGTTAGTCCCACTGCCTTAGATAGTCCATACACTATGGAATTAGCTGATGGTAAGTTGATTGTAGTGGAAAGTATTTTTAAGGGATGTATCCTTGATTTGATGGGTCAAACATTAGAGATTGATCTTATGCCTATTGCCTTAGGCAGTTTTGATGTAGTCATTGGCATGGACTGGTTGTCCAAAAACCAGGCTGAAATCGTATGCCATGAAAAGATTGTTCGCATGCCTCTTCCGCAGGGAGAGACATTGTATGTACAAGGTGAAAAGATCATTACGCCACTGCGTCTCATATCTTGTATGAAAGCACACAAATGTCTGCGGAAAGGTCATGCGGCAGTTATAGCACTTATAACTGAAACGCCGGTAGCTGAGAAGAAGATTGAAGATATACCAGTAGTTTGTGAATTTCTGGAGGTATTTCCAGAAGACTTGCCGGGATTACCGCCTATCAGACAGGTGTAATTCCGAATCGACCTTACACCAGATGCAGCACCGATAGCTAGGGCACCCTATCGACTTGCACCGTCAGAGATGCAAGAGTTATCTACACAATTGCAAGAGTTGTTGGATAAGGGTTTCATACGACCTAGTTTTTCACCGTGGGGAGCTCCAGTTTTGTTTGTAAAGAAGAAGGACGGAACTTTCCGTATGTGTATCGATTACCGGGAATTGAACAAGGTCACTATCAAGAACCGGTATCCGTTACCCAGAATTGATGATCTGTTCGATCAGTTGCAAGGTTCGAGCTACTACTCGAAGATTGATCTCAGGTCTGGTTATCATCAACTAAGAGTCCAGGAGGAGGATATTCCAAAGACAGCATTCAGGACACGCTATGGCCATTATGAGTTCTTGGTCATGCCATTTGGGTTGACAAACGCTCCAGCTGTATTCATGGATCACATGAATCGTGTTTGTAAACCTTATCTTGATAAGTTTGTCATTGTTTTCATCGATGACATTCTCATCTATTCACAATCTGAGGAGGAACACGCTGAACATCTTCGATTACTATTGGAATTACTGAAACAGGAACAATTGTACGCTAAGTTCTCGAAATGTGATTTCTCGATGCGAGAAGTACAATTCTTGGGTCATATAGTCAATGAAAAGGGCATACATGTTGATCCAGCGAAGATTGAAGCGATTAAGAATTGGGAAGCGCCAAAGACACCTACCGAAGTACGACAATTCCTTGGTTTGGCGGGTTATTATCAACGATTCATTGAGGGTTTCTCAAAGATCGCTCAACCACTTACAGCTCTTACGCATAAGGGAACGAAGTATAACTGGACAGATAAACAGGAAACTGCGTTCCAGTTATTGAAACAGAAACTTTGCAGCGCACCGATTTTGTCCTTACCGGAAGGGACGGAAGACTTTGTGGTGTATTGTGATGCATCTGCACAAGGTTTGGGATGTGTGTTGATGCAACGTGATAAAGTGATTGCTTATGCTTCCAGACAACTAACGACGCACGAAAGAATTACACTACTCATGACTTGGAGTTAGGAGCAGTAGTTTTTGCTTTGAAGATTTGGAGGCATTACTTGTATGGAACTAAGTGTACTATTTATACTGATCATAAGAGTTTGCAACATATCTTCGATCAGAAGGAACTCAATATGAGACAACGACGATGGGTTGAGTTGTTGAACGATTATGAGTGTGCGATTAAGTATCACCCGGGAAAAGCTAATGTGGTAGCTGATGCTTTAAGCAGAAAGGATACTTCAACAAGACGGGTTCGTGCACTTATGATGACAATACATACTGACTTATCTGACAAGGTACGCAGTGCTCAGATCGAAGCTTTGAAAACGGAAAACTTAGTACAGGAATCTTTACGAGGAATGGAAACACAGTTGGATGTTAAGTCTGATGAAATTCGTTATTTCATTGATCGATTGTGGATACCTTTGTATGGAGGTTTAAGGGAACTCGTGATGGATGAAGCACACAAGTCCAGATATTCAGTCCATCCGGGATCAGACAAAATGTATCATGACTTGAAGGCACTGTATTGGTGGCCTCACATGAAAGCTGATATTGCTAAGTACGTTAGCAAATGTTTGACTTGTTCGAAAGTCAAAGTTGAATATCAGAAGCCATCTGGTTTACTGCAACAACCAGAGATACCGATGTGGAAATGGGAACAGATTTCGATGGACTTCATTACTAAGTTACCCCGTACACCGAGTGGTTGTGATACGATATGGGTAATTGTCGATCGGTTAACGAAATCTGCACATTTCTTAGCAATCAAGGAAATTGATAAGATGGAGAAACTGACTCGCATTTACATTAAGGAAGTGGTAGCACGGCATGGCGTGCCAATCTCTATCATATCAGATCGGGATGCCCGGTTTACTTCCAACTTTTGGAAATCTCTTCATAAGTCATTGGGGACTCGCTTGGATATGAGTGCCGCCTATCATCCACAGACAGACGGTTAAAGTGAACGAACGATTCAAACGCTCGAGGATATGTTACGAGCTTGCGTAATTGATTTTGGTGATAGTTGGGAGAATCATTTACCGTTAGTGGAATTCTCTTACAATAATAGTTATCATACAAGTATTCAAGCAGCACCGTTTGAAGCTTTGTATGGTCGCAAATGTTGTTCACCAGTTTGCTGGGCTGAAATTGGTGACAGTCAAATTACAGGTCCTGAACTAGTACACGAGACGACAGAAAAGATAGTTCAAATCCGGAACCGTATGGCAGCGGCCCGGGATCGACAGAAGAGTTATGCTGACAAACGTCGAAAACCGTTGGAATTTCAAGTAGGAGACCGAGTTCTTCTAAAAGTATCACCTTGGAAAGGTGTGATACGATTTGGCAAGCGCGGGAAGCTTAGTCCATGTTACGTAGGACCCTTTGAGATCCTGAAAAGGATTGGTCCGGTTGCGTATCAACTCAAATTACCGGATGAACTCAGTGGAGTTCATGATGTCTTTCACGTATCGAACTTAAAGAAATGTCTTTCTGATGAGACATTGATTGTACCGTTGGAAGAAATACAAGTAGATGAACAGTTACGATTCATTGAAAAACCAGCAGAAATCATGGATCGGGAGGTCAAACAACTTAAGCAAAGCAAGATTCCGATAGTCAAAGTTCGATGGAATTCAAGACGTGGTCCTGAATTCACATGGGAACGGGAAGATCAAATGATGAAGAAGTATCCTCATTTGTTCAAAACAGCAACTACAAACACTGAGAGCGCACGTTAAATTTCGGGACGAAATTTCCTTCAACAGGGGATGACGTGATGCTTCACACATCAACACTGCAAATTTCAAACTGTAAGCACAAACATTTTTATTCAATTGGTTTTGTTTCAAACATTTGTGCTACATTACATCTTATGTGCTATATTTCATATGTTACATGTTATGGTAGTACATGCATGATTAGTTACATACATTTTGCTATGTGCGGGGTTGCATAGTACAAACAGTTATAGACACTCACTATGTGTGAGGTTACACAGCACAGTATGATCAAACACAAACAGTCACAGTTGTGAGGTTACACAACATAGTATGATCAATCACAAACAGTCATAGTTAGGTGAACTAACTAGTGTACACGCAAACAGTCTAGTGCAAGCATTAGACTATGTGTGTGAGTACACACAAGCACACAGAATGATCAAATCACACTAACACGTACGATTTAAACTCGTAAGTAGTTTCCTAACTACTCCTAACACTTACTAATTTTCGGGACGAAAATTCCTTCAACAAGGGGATGATGTGACAATCTGACTTTTCGGATTAACCTTGTTAACTGAAGATGGTGAGATCACAGGCCCAACAGAGCCAATGTAGGCCAACAGAGCCAATGTGGGCCCAATAGAGCTAAGGTAGACCCAACAGAACCAAAGTAGGCCCAATAAGCCCAAGGGTGGCCCAGTAAGGCCAAGATAGGGCCAGTGAGCCTGATGTAGGCCCAATTGCAGTAATGAAACCCAAATGGATTAACTTAGCCCATTGGGATTCCAATTTAATCAATTAGTGATAATTCGGGATTTTTAGTGTAACTTTGTTAATCGAAATGATATGTTATTAATCCAGAATGGTCTATAGGAGTTAAGATCAAATAAAAAAAATCAGGTTCTAAGTGTTTAATTTCATGAATTAGTCCACAAGTTGTGATTATAATTGATTTTGACTTCTAAAAGTCAAAATTCGGTTATAGATATATAGGGAAAATCGAAATTGGTGTTATTACACTGAAATTAATGAGATTAAACCTCCAATCAACTCATATTAGTGAATTGTAACAGCAATCATACGTTATTAGTGAGAATAATGATCGAATTTAAATCATTTGGCATCCAAGAGTTGAAACCGAAACTCTTCATTATCAAAACCATTCGTTTCGATCATAAAGCACGAAATTGGTATTCCAGAAACCTTAGTCGGCATCTTAAGATTCTAAATCATCAATCAATTTGATCTAAGAAGCTACGGATTGAAGAAATCAAGCGGGGATCGACCGAAATTCCACCACAAGTCGAAGTACATCAGTTCCATATCAAAACAGGTTAGTGATTGGTCCTACATCCTCTAAAACGACCGACTAAGCTATTACATATGATCAATTTGTGTATTAACTTTGAATTGTAGGAACACTAATAACTAGGGTTCATATAGATACGGTTTTAGGGGTTTCGATTGAGATGAACTTTAAAATGAAATTATTCAACACCAATAGTTTCATAAGGGTTCGATTAAACTAAAACAGGTGTCAATTTTGTTGAATAACATCGAATTGATTGAATTCAAGTTCTAGGGCTTGTAATAAGAACGAAGTTGGGGGATTCTTAGAAATTGTGGATTGGAATCAAATTAAATCATGCTGGTAGCTTCATGATGTTCCACAGAACGATATTCCTAAGTTGTTTTGATCAAATCTTAACGAATTGTATGAGTTTGACAATTTGGGGACTTCGGTTAAAAATGATAAGGGGTTTTGGTTTAAAAGGTTATAAGACTTGAATTAAATTGTATAGAGAGGGTCGGAATCTTTATTATAGTGAAAACCATATGAATTCTGGATCAAGTAATCATTAGTTTGATCGATTGAATTAGAAATTGAAGGGTTGGAGTTCGATTAGGTATATAATCGATTAATGGAGTTAGGGTGGTTTATTTTCAAATTAAAATCAGATGTGGAGTCGGTTGGATATCAGATACAAAAGTCCTATGGTTTCATGGACTATCAAAATCGAATTCGTAGTCAATTAGAAACTAGGTTGCTTCGGCTATAATATGTAAGGGGATTTGGACTGGAAGAGTATTTAAAACAATTAATTTCTAATATCTGTTGCGAAACCCTAGCGGGCGAAGATGGTAGTGTGTGTGTGATGGGTGTGGCAGGTCGCGGGTTCGAACCCGAGGGCTGCCAGTTTTTATGTTTTGAACCATTTTTGATTTTTATTCATAACTCTTTCGTTTCAAGTCCGATTCGATCCGTTCAAGTTACGTTGGAACCGTAACGAAATCCCGAACGTATTAGAATAATAAAATTTATATTTTAATCCGAAACCGAAATCGCGTATAATTGCGTTTATTTAAATAAAATCTTAAAGGATTTTATTTAAACGATTTCAAAGTCACACGTATTTACGGTTGCACATTCTTAACACCATACGACATCCATAATAACACTAAGTTATTGTTAAACCACAGATTCTTCATAGAGGATTTCTACGCGAGTTCCCAAGTGTTTGATCCTTCTGCTAAAACCAAAGGTGCGTACACAGCCCCTTTCTTATTTTAAACTGTTTCAGGGGAGAAAACATGTGCAACAAAATATTTTTAGATACATATCACTTGCATGAGTTAGCTGTTTACATTATGTGACAACATAGCAAATTGAAAGTCCTTACACACCTCGAACCGTTTAGTTTGCTGTAACGCAAAGCGTGGTAGTTGGAAATAGATCTATTAGGTTTGACAAACCTCACTTGGTAGATGGGATCTACGCAGGTGTTTGACTGACCAAACACAATTTTACTATTGTTGTGCTAGACAATAGTGGCAAGGCAAAAAAACATGCTATAGCATGGCAATTCGTCAGCTTCGGTGTCGACCACTTATGTAAATAGTTTATATGACTAGCTATCATTACTGTGCATGTATGATTATGTTATCTACAATCTTGTTATTCCAACTGTTGTTTTGAACATTGTGAATTCTTAAAACCTGTGTTATGCACCAACCTTTGTGTTGACTTGATTTACATGTTTTCTCAAGACGCTAAGGCGCACGTTAAAGCCGGCATGGACTAGGAGATAGAGTCGCATGCATTTTAAACATTTTAGATATTTGGATTTTAAACATTTGGAACTTTGTATTGTATTATAACTTTACAACTGTTACTGGTTTTATAACGCTTCCGCACATTTTGAAAACTCTGATGTTATGTTTTAAAGACCAAAATATGTTTTGAAATTCATATAGAGGTCTTCGTTATGTCTAATGATCTGAGATCCTGGTTTGTCACGTTCCCAAACGGTATGATTCCGTTAGTTGAAAATTGGGGGTGTGACAAGGTAAGTCAGTATGTATCGTCATCATAAGTGCACGAACCCGTCTTGTTGAAGTATCTTTTCTGCTAAAAGCATCGGCTACCACATTAGCTTTTCCCGGGTGATACTTAATCGAGCATTGGTAGTCGTTCAACAACTCAACCCATCGTCGCTGTCTCATGTTGAGTTCCTTCTGATCAAATATATGTTGCAAACTCTTATGATCAGTATAAATAGTACACTTAGTTCCATACAGGTAATGCCTCCAAATCTTCAAAGCAAAAACCACTGCTCCTAACTCCAAGTCGTGAGTAGTGTAATTCTTCTCGTGTGGTCGTAGTTGCCTTGAAGCATAAGCAATCACTTTATCACGTTGCAGCAACACACATCCCAATCCCTGTGTAGATGCATCACAATACACCACAAAGTCTTCCGTTCCTTCCGGTAAGGACAGAATCGGTGCACTGCAGAGTTTCTGTTTCAATGACTGGAATGCAGTTTCCTGTTTATCCGTCCAGTTATACTTCGTTCCCTTGTGCGTAAGAGCTGTAAGTGGTTGAGCGATCTTTGAGAATCCCTCAATGAATCGTCGGTAATAACCCGCCAAACCAAGGAATTGTCGTACCTCGGTAGGGGTCTTTGGTGCTTCCCAATTCTTAATCGCTTCAATCTTTGCTGGATCAACATGTATGCCCTTTTCATTGACTATATGACCCAAGAATTGTACTTCTCGCATCCAGAAATCACATTTCGAGAACTTAGCGTACAATTGTTCCTGTTTCAGTAATTCTAGTAGCAATCGGAGATGTTCAGCATGCTCTTCTTCAGTCTGAGAATAGATGAGAATGTCATCAATGAAAACAATGACAAACTTATCAAGGTAAGGTTTACAAACACGATTCATGAGATCCATGAATACAGCTGGAGCGTTTGTCAACCCAAATGGCATGACCAAGAACTCATAATGGCCATAGCGTGTCCTGAATGCTGTCTTTGGAATATCCTCCTCCTGGACTCTTAGTTGATGATAACCCGATCTGAGATCAATCTTCGAGTAGTAGCTCGAACCTTGCAACTGATCGAACAGATCGTCAATTCTAGGTAACGGATACCGGTTCTTGATAGTGACCTTGTTCAATTCCCGGTAATCGATACACATACGGAAAGTCCCGTCCTTCTTCTTAGCAAACAAAACTGGAGCTCCCCACGGTGAAAAACTAGGTCGTATAAAACCCTTATCCAACAATTCTAGCAGTTGTGTAGATAATTCTTGCATCTTTGACGGTGCAAGTCGATAAGGCGCCCTAGCTATTGGTGCTGCATCTGGTGTAAGGTCGATTCGGAATTCCACCTGTCTGATAGGTGGTAATCCCGGCAAGTCTTCTGGAAATACCTCCGGAAATTCACAAACTACTGGTATGTCTTCAATCTTCTTCTCAGCTACTGGCTTTTCAGTTATAAGTGCTATAACTGCCGTATGACCTTTACGCAGACATTTGTGTGCTTTCATACAAGATATGAGACGCAGTGGCATACTGCTCTTCTCACCTTGTACATACAATGTCTCTCCATGCGAAAGAGGTATACGAACAATCTTTTCTTGGCATACGATTTCAGCCTGGTGTTTGGACAACCAGTCCATGCCAATGACTACATCAAAACTACCTAAAGTGATAGGCATAAGATCAATTTCCAATGTCTGACCCATCAAATCAAGTATACATCCCTTAAGGATTTGCTCACTTACAATTAACTTACCATCAGCTAATTCTACGGTGTATGGACTATCTAAGGCAGTGGGACTAACATTTAGCAACTTAGCAAGTGAACTAGATATAAAACTCCGATCGGCACCAGTGTCAAATAACATAGAGGCATAGTGATTATTTAAGAGGAACGTACCCGTAACAATGTTGGGATCCTCCCGTGCTTGACGTCCTCCAATCACAAACGCTCTGCCCCTAGCACCATTGTTGTTGTTGTTATTATTGTTGTTATTGGTGCCATTGCCGTTACCGTTTCCGTTGCCGTTGCCATTTGCATTATTATCCCTGCCTTTCTTGAGTTGTGGGCAATCCTTTTTAAAGTGCCCCATCTTGCCACACTCAAAACAACCCTTCTGTGCGTTGTTCTGATTGTTATTATGATTGTTTTGATTGTTTTGCAGCTCCCCACGACAATCCTTAGCCGCATGCCCAACCTTACCACACCTTTGACACTTAGCTCTATCGCACTGATTTCCCGCATGATGAAATCCACACCTGTTGCACTTTGGGTGTTTACCAATATAACCCCCTGACGATGATGATTGTTGACCACTATTTGAGTTGTGATAAGACTTGTTTGAGTCTTGTTTCCGGTTCTGCTGAGACGGTTGTTGGTTGAAGTTCCTGGAGTTGCTTTCCCACTTCCTCTTGTGGTCACCTACTTTAGTAGCTGATGTTCGTTTAGGCAGAGTCCCTTGTAACACCGCCTGATCAGTTAGTTGGTGTGCTAAACGAACAACTTGTTGAATTGTTGTGGGATTTGCAGAAGTGACCAATCCCTGGATCTGAGGCACCAATCCCACGATGTACCTCTCTATCCACTTGCTTGCGGGAGTAGCCATGTGAGGTAGGAGTCTGGCTAATTCATGACATCGAGTCGTGTACTCCTCGATGTTGGACCCCTCCATCTTGAGGTGCCAATATTCCTCCTCTAATTTCTGCATCTCACTACGAGGACAGTACTCCTCCTGCATTAAAGTCTTGAATCCATTCCAGGTTAAGGCATTGGCCTCACCCAATCCCAAAGTTTGGACATTGGAGTTCCACCAGGTCAATGCTGGACCCTCCAACGTACCCGTAGCATACTTTACCTTGCTCTCATCGGGACAGTTACACATCTCAAACACAGATTCGGCCTTCTCAATCCATCGTAGGAGTCCAATGGCTCCTTCCGATCCTTTGAAGTTGTGTGGCTTACAGTCCAAGAACATCTTGAACGTGCATGCCTGTGGGTACACTAATCCCCCAGCTAGACCATGTGGCCCTGTGTTGTGTGTCTGAGCGTAGTTCGCGATTGCCTCCGCGACTCTGTTATTAATTAGCTCGTTGAGCTCAGCAACTGTCATGTGAACGTTCTCGTTGGCCATTATCTTCCTAGTTAAAAGAAGTGTTAGAGTGTTATCAAAGTCCAATGTGACATGTGTAAATAATACAACAAACACAACATGTAATATATAAATCAACACAACTGTTGGCAATAAATAATAGTTTTTCAATAGATAGAAATCTGATTTGAGTACAATACTTTTGAAATCAAACATAAGTTTTCGAACTTCTAATGTAGGAACACAACCCGTCCCTAATAAGTTTAAACAAAACAAAGAAAATCAATCATCCTCAACAGTGGATTCAGGATCAGAATCAACAGCTGGTGCTGGTTCTTCCCCTTCTTCCTCTTCATCCTCTTCCTCATTCTCCGAGGCCACCAAGTCTTCCAAGGCTTCAAGTCTGCCTTCCAGAATCTCCGCTCGGTTCTCTGAAGCTTCAAGACGACCAATCAAATGAATCATCTCATCCCGCATATCATTGACCAGATGGGCAAGATTATCTTGTCTTTCGTTCGCATCCCAGAGTTCCCGAACGTTATACTCAATCCTATCGTTCGCCCAGTACAAGTCCTCACGCAGCTTGGCAATCTCCTCAGCATCAGTCCTTTGCCTCTTAGGCTCAGGAACATCTAATACAGGTGGTGGATGAGTAGAAGGTCCCTCAGCAGGGATCTCCTGAGTACTCTCCACTGGCTCCTCTTATGGATCCTCATCCGGGTCCTCATCCGGATCCTCCTCCGGGTCGTCATCTGGATCCTCCTCTGGATCCTCCTCCGGGTCTGAATCATCCCTCTCAGATGGTGGAGGAGATGGAATAGGTGGTGCTGGTGATGATGGTGGTGCTGGAACTATCGGCTCCTCATCCTCAGAATCATCAATGTAGATATACGGTGCTGATGATGAAGATGCCATGCCTGTTACATAATACCATATGTAAGTGCAGTGCCATGGAATGTGTAAGCAAGTCTATTGCATAATGCCATATGTAATTTCTAAGTAATATGTGTAAGCATATGTGTCTAATGTCTAACAGTCATAGTCTAAGTCTACAAATGCAAACCTTGTTCGCTATAACCAATGTATCTGATACCAATCTGTCACACCCCCAATTTTCAACTACCGGAATCATACCGTTTGGGAACGTGACAAACCAGGATCTCAGATCATTAGACATAACGAAGACTTCTATATGGTTTTTAAAACATACTTTGGTCTTAAAACATCAACATCAAAGTTTACAAAGTTTGCGGAAGCATTTAAAACATTAACAGTGTAAAAATGCAAATTACAAAGTAAAGTTTTCAAATGTTCAAATTCAAATAACTAAAATGTAAAGTCATGCATGCGACTCAATCTCCTAGTCCATGCCTGCTTTCTTGTGCACCTTAACGTCCTGAGAAAACATGTAAATCAAGTCAACACAAAGGTTGGTGCATAACACAGGTTTAAGCATTCATAATGTTTAAAACAACAGTTTGAATATCAAGTTTGCAGATAACATAATCAAACATGCATAGTCATGATAGCTAGTCATTTGTACTATTTACATAAGTGGTCGACACCGAAGCTGACGATTGCCATGCTATAGCATGTTTTTGCCTTGCCACTATTGTCTAGCACAAACAATAGTAATGTGTGTTTGGTCAGTCAAACACCTGCGTAGATCCCATCTACCAAGTGAGGTTTGTCAAACCTAATAGATCTATTTCCAACTACCACGCTTTGCGCTATGGCAAACTAAACGGTTCGAAGTGTGTAAGGACCTTTAAATGCTATGTTGTCACATAATGTAAACAGCTAACTCATGCAAGCGATATGTATCTAAAAATGTTTGTTGCACATGTTTTCTCCCCCAAAACAGTTAAAATAAGAAAGGGGCCGTGTACGCACCTTTGTTTGTTGTAGAATGATCAAGCACACTTAAATTCGTGTAGAAAGTCCTCCTACGAAGAATCTGTGATTAAACAATAACCTAAAGTTATTCGGAATGTCGTTTTGTGCTTGGAATCACATACGTGTCAACACACGTATGTTAGACTATTAGAAACGTGCATACGAAAGTACGCGTGCCTTTTGAAATCGTTTAAATAAAATCATCTAATCATCCATGATTTTATTTAACTAAACGTAATTATACGCAATTACGTTTTCGAGTTAAAATATGAATTTTATTATACAAATGTGTTCGGGATTCCGTTACGGTTCCAACGCAACTTGAACGGTTCAAATCGGACTTGAAACTAATGATATATGATCAAAATACTAAAAGGGTTTTTAATTATCAAAAAAAACAGTTGGGGCCGGGATCGAACCCGCGACCCCCCATCCACCGCACACACTATCTACCATCTAATCTATCCAGTTTCTATTGAAAGATTATGGTATTTAATTGTTTTAACCCTCAACAGCTCGGATCCCCCTTGTTAACTATAGCTGAAGCCAATTTATTCCAATTGACCACGAATTCGAATCTGATTGACCCTAAAACCATAGGGCCTTTTACCCTTGAATCAAAACGAACCAACCTGCAATATTTAATCAGATTCTAAGTCTCAATTGTTTAGAAAAATCCTAAACCCCATTACATTACAATCCCTAAAACTAAAATCCTTAAATTCGTTATAGTTTAATCAAATCAACATGGGCTTACTCTCAATCGGAAAAATCTGAAACTATTCATAACAATTAATTTGATTCCACAACTGATTTTCTTGAAAACCCCCCAAATCTTTTAACTCTAAGAACCCTAACTGTCGAAATCATACAATATGATATTAGAACCTCAAATTAATACATGTTTATGCTTGATCGGAACTATCTGATACTATTGATATCAATTAATTTGAATATTTAATCCGTTTAAGTCGAAACCCCCAAATCCGAATATCTTTAGAACCCTAGAATTAGACCGTGATCGATTCGTTGTTAAGAAACTCAATTGATCACTGCTTTTGCTTAATCGGCTTATTCTGAAACTAACTGTATGCTTGAATTTGATTACTAAACTTCTTAAACAGGAAACCCCCAAATCGTTTTACACTAAGAACCCTAATACTTGAAATCATGTAATTTGATTTTAGAAACTGGAATTAGCATAGGGTTATGCTTAATCGGCCATGTCAGAAGTTGTAGAAGTGGTTTCTTACCTTGTTTGATACCGAATTGTAGTAATTCGACTTGTGGGTGGAGTTTCGGCCAAATCTTGATCGTGTTCTTCAATCCCGCACTTGTTACTTTGAATTGGTGGTTGTTGCAGACACTAAAGGTGTCGAATAGTGTGTGTATATGTGAGTTTTGATCAATTGTAATCGATTATACACCAATTCGAACGGTTTTGTACTCAATTTCGACGGTTACGACCTTGAGGCTTCCATTGGAGTTAATTCAGATAATAAACCGATTAATAACGGTTGGGTAATGATAATGATCATCAATGTAACGCCTATGATTGATTAATTCGGTTTTTATCACTTAAACAACTTGAATTTCGATTTTTGCCCTAATTCATACGGGTGAATTTTGACTTAATAGTCAAAATTGTTCTTTCTAGGTGGTTACAAGTCTAATGCTTGTAATTTCTAACATTTTGAACCTGCTTAGACTAATTCCAATACCTCTTGTTTTATCTCCTATGATTTTCTTAGCTTTTGGTTGACAAAATTAAACCAATTTCCCGAATTGACAATAATTGGGTCACTTAGATCATTGTTGGGCTAAATTAACCCAATTGGGCCTCTTAAATACAATTGGGCCTATCTTGGACTCATTGGGCCTACCTTGGGCCTACTTTGGCCTTATTGGGCCTACTTGGGCCTCATTGGCCTTCCTTGGTTTCATTGGGCTTAACTTGGCCTTATTGGGCCTACCTAGACCCCATTGGGCCTACTCTGGCCTTATTGGGCCTACTTTTTTCTTGTTGGGCCTGTGATCTCACTATTTTCAGTTAACTAGGTTAATTCGAAAAGTCGGATTGTCACACCCGATATAGGGTTAGCGGTTCGGGTTGCCTAACGTTGCAGGAACTTGGTTGGCGGGGGTCGCCATCACATACCCCGTCACTGTCTTATGTGTCTTCTGTCGGTACGACTCCGGCTTCCTGGTCAGCTCGGTTGTAACTGGGCTAGTTCATCCTTCAAAATCCCAGTCTGTACCATGATATCTTTCAGAGATGAGGAGAGGGCGATTGCTCAGACCAAGCTCGAAGGATCCGCTGTAATGACGTGGGTGCGGATACAGGGCGGCAATCCCCTGATGTATTGATCAGTAAGCTTTTCCGGGGTCGGGAAGAGGTATGGGACCAACGATGTCATCTCATGGAAGCGGGTGGTGTAGACAAGGTGTCCCGCCCCGACCATCTCAAAACTCCATACCTGTTGTTCCACTCTCTAGAGCTCGCTTTTTGGACAGAACTTCTGGTGCAGCAATTTCGTAAACTCCGCCCATGGCATTGACAGAGATGTTTCCCTTCCCTTCGCTTGAACTTGTGACTCCCACCATGCAAGTGCCCCCTTATCAAAGGATTCAGCGGCATACCGTACTCGGTGGGGTTTCGGGCAGCTGCTAATTTCAAGCGTGTGCTCCATTTTACGAATCCATTGCATCAGCCCCACATCACCTTCCGTCCCGTCAAACGTGGGAGGCTTGCACCCCATAAAGTTTCGATAGGCATAACTAGTGGAGGCACCTGTGGTGGCACTCCCAGATCCAGATGAAATCTCGACGTTGCTGGGGCTGCTACCCCCACGGTTGATTTACCAAATAATCTCCGGAATAGCGGTCCGGAGTTGCCCCGTGATAAGGGTAGCCAGCGCGGCAGTAGCGGGGTCCACCTTTGGCCCCTTTCAAGGCTCTACGATTACTCCCCCAGGTGGGGTGTTGGTTCCATGTGGCTGGGTGTTGGATCCACCCAGTTGTGTGGTCGTATCTTCGGGTCGGGTCTTCCTCAACCTTCTCCTTTTTGGCGGTATTCTATTAAAACAAAGGTAGATATCAGTATTCATTCTACATAGCTCGTGCGCATATATATACATAGAATGTTCATCCTATCCTATCCCCCTCTACATCCGGGTCCCTAGGTTATAGTATAGGTCAATCCTTCAGTATGGCCTAATTTTCCCTATAACCATGGCTCTAATACCAATTTGTCACACCCCATGCCGGCGGGCCGGATCGGGGACCCATCAGGCGGAATAGCCCCGGAGCGCGATTGGAATCAGAGAGATCAGATTTGTAACACCCCGGCTGTAACATTTGTACATTTAGTCATGATAGTCGTAAACAGTGTTAGAACAGTGTGTGTCCATGTTCAGTTAATCTATGTGATTCATATGTTCATTATGTGCTTGTGTGTTAGAATCCTTATTATTTCAGAACAAGTATGTATTATTATTTACAGTCGATTACACTAGACAAGAACTGTATCGTGTTATATCGAAACAGTGGTGGGCAGCGAGAGTGAGCCCTATATATATACTGCGTTCGGTGTAACAGGATAGTGTTAGTGCGTAGTGTTAAGACGAATATTATGACAATTAATTAATTCAACAAGAATCGTAATACGTAAGCGAGACTGAGTATAGTGATGGGTGACGATCCATAATGATACGAATGTTAAGCTTATAATTATGATTAAACGACTTTAAATAATTATTACGATCGGAAAACGTACGCGATTGCGGGTATACACGTAATGGTATGTGTTTAACGATCTGACAACGCACGAAGAGTAAAAATAGTTAAAATAATTATTTTATATTTTTACAATTTTGAAACTCATCATTTTACTGAGTTTAACAACTCTTTTATTTAAAATCGCGTAAAACACGTGTTACGTTCCGGAAACGCGAACCGAGCGACCGAAACGAACCCGAATTTGATTCCATTCGGCCCACATCATATCAAGTACCATAGTACCCTTGACCCAATAGTTCACATAGGTAGCTCACGACATCCCATTCGGTTCAATTCAATCCCATTTGGCCCAACATAATCATGGTGTCTTACATGGCCCAAGAATATATCGGTTGGCCCTCGACTTATGATACTTGTGAATAGAGCATGAATAGGTTAAGTTGTAACTTAACATAAATCATGAGATCAATTCATAATTCCAAAGACATAACAATTCAACATTTATTTCTGAAATACATGTTAATCAATGGTTTATCAATGGTTTATCAAACTCTTAAACAAATGTGATGTTGTACAAACAAGATTGTGCATAAAAGAACATCACACATCCTTTTCATGGATCCATGATCAAGCAAGTAACACAATCATGACTTTCAAGTTCACACAACATTTTCAAACATGAGAACAAGTATTCAAGTGTAAATCAGGTTCAAGAGAACACAAATCAATCAATGAATCAAAGTCTATACAATTATAAATCTTATATCTTATGTATGATTACAATGATACAAGAACCAGTTAGAAGTCCTGTTTGCTATTTGCTACTTGTTATTGTTCAGAGTCTACTGCAGACAGGTGAGAACATTAGCCCCTCTTTTTACTGTTTTTACAACTGTTTTGGGGTGGAACACGTGATCAAATGCTCTTACTTCAATCATATTTCATGATACATATTACTGTTACTTGGCAAACATTACAGGTTTACTTTAGAAATCCAAGGGATTTCTCAATTGTTTTTAAAGGAATTTATAAACTCTTTTACTCTAAACTCGTGTTTTCGAAATTAATCTGTTATAAACCTTGTTGTTATACAAGGATGCTATCTTATGTACTCAATCAAAGGATTTACAACCTGGTATTCAGACAATGGTTTTCATGGTGTTCAAACAAGGATTCATTTCATGGTATTCAAACAGAGGATTCATTTCATGGTACTCAAACAAGGTTTTCAATCATGTTATCAAATAAGGCATTAACACGCTAGTTTAAAGACATGTTCAAAAGCATGGTGTCCATCGTTGTGAACAAACTTATAAACACATCAGGTTTCATATTCATTAGCGTTAGTACTGGGTGATCACAACAAGGGAAAGCGGACACATTTGGGCAGACCGATTGCTGCAGTTAGATTTTAAATTTGTTTTATAAACTAACTGCAGATTTCGGTTACGTATGGTTATCATTGTTGCTGACTAATTTTCTGACTCCAAACGTAGTTTTGGGACTTGATTATATGTTGGTTTTCGTGCAAACAATCTTTGGACTGTTTACACTCGTTTGACATACATGATGTTAGTTTGGGTTGCAACCTATCCATGTAATTCATTTGTCGCTTTAATATACCTATGCCTTATATTACAAATTCAAGTTTTCATATGTTAAACCTACTGTTCTCACCAACTACTTCTGTAGTTGACAGTTACTTTTCACGTGTTTCAGGTAACCAGGTTTAAGACTTTCTCAGAGACAACTAAGGAGACCATTCTAAGATAGAACATGATGAAGAAACATGCTAGGATGGATTAGAAACTCACTAAATCCTAATTGCTTAATTGTTTAGTTTGAAGTCTTATTTTGTAACTATATTTTGGGTTTGTAGTTGTCTTTCTTTTGGTAGATAGATTTTTCTGTAACTAAACAATGGTCTAAACATTATGAAACTTAGTAATCCTTTGTGGTTGTTCTTATTCAATACTTGTGCATGATTCAACTGTTCATACGTCACCGCGCTGATCCGCACGCGGCGCAGGGGTGTGACACCAGCCGATGGCGGAAATGTCGGGATGCCACGAGGGATGTGTAGATTGTTCATAAGCTCGTGGGCATCTAAATGTATCATCACATATCAATTAAATCAAATAAAGTAATTGCACAAAAATCATGTTCGACATGATTTAATTACAAGTTACACAAAAGATTTAGCTAAATTGACTAAATTCTAGTCTTTAGAAATCCAGTTAATTTAGATAACTCCAAGAACCTAAGTGATGATATCCAAAAGATGCAGAGCTACTCTGCTCTACCTACTTCTCTTCCTTTCCTGAAACATGTAGAAAATCAAGTGTCAACTACGAAGTAGTTGGTGAGTAATCATAAGTTTTTATTTTACAAAAATGTTTACAAGTGTTTATAAAAGTTTATAGTTTTTAAGAAAATATACATGTGAACCTGTGAGATAATCCAGCTCTGCCAATACATGACAAACACAACAATCAAATAATCCAAGTAATCGCACTTATTCATTCAAGTATAGTCAATCAAACACAACCAAACACATCAATTATATAAATCAAGAGGAATTCCACATTCGTCATCAACAATCATCATTCATCATAATTATCTCAATATAATGTACCGCGGAGGACCTTAGTCAACTCAACCAACGGTAAATGGAATCATCGTGGAGGACCAAAGTCAACTCGATCAACGACATTCCTAATAATCATAAGTGACAAATACAGTGCACTGCGGAGGACCGTAGTCGACACAACCAACAGTGGAATCACCGAGGAAGACCGAACTCAACTCAACAACAGTAACTCAGTCATTGTGGAGGACCGAAGTCAACTCAACGAACAACGACTCACGGAGTTGTGATAATCTATGTCAATACATAATCAATAATAATTCAACTCAACCAACGGTAAATGGAATCATCGTGGAGGACCAAAGTCAACTCAATCAACGACATTCCTAATAATCATAAGTGACAAATACAATGCACTGCGGAGGACCGTAGTCGACACAACCAACAGTGGAATCACCGAGGAAGACCGAACTCAACTCAACAACAGTAACTCAGTCATTGTGGAGGACCGAAGTCAACTCAACGAACAACGACTCACGAAGTTGTGATAATCTATGTCAATACATAATCAATAATAATTCAATAATATGAATATTATATTGATAATCCAAGTGTCACCCATGTGTTATCAAAATAATATTAATCTGGTATACATGTTCCACCCCCAAGTTTAGAAGCAAAATTATTTAAAAGGGGGTTATGAGAACTCACCTGAATGTCTAAGATTCAGTATTTTGTAGGATGCGCCCTCACGAAAATGAAATCAACGATGACTCAACAACCTGTATTTATCGTGTATTCGTTTTCATAACTACATGTATTTCATTACTATTAATTCTTCACACTTGTTTACCTTTAATCATTAAGTGTCACTAACTTAGTTTATTCTATCTAAGTTATAAGGAACACTTGTTATTATATAAGTTATTATTATCCAAATGTTAGTTTTAACATTCGTTAGTCTTAAATAATTAATTGATGTTTCTTAATTGGAAAACCAAGGTAGGCTAACATGCCCACATACATATGTATATACGCACATACATGCATGAACTTATGTAATATGTATATTAGGTTTTCATTACAAAGGTAAGAGTTTGTAAATACACGTCTACATGCACACGTACATGCATGCAAAGACCCGTGTATATATCCTCCTTTATTGTTGTGCAAAAGTTTATCTAAGTTAATTATTTTTAAAGAATATCAACCCTTGTACACGCATGATAGTATTTAACAATCCTTGATCGGTGGTCACACATAGTATCGATAGGTACCGAGTTGGATTCTTTAAGTTCGATGATGAATGTTTTGTCAAACACGTCAGGATCGATGGAACAACATCAAAACCTTTAGGTTCGGAAGCCTTAGGTCCGACCGCCCTAGGTTCGTTAACCCATTGGTTCGACAGCACCTAGGTTCGGTAATCTCTAGATTTGTTAACCTATAGGTTCGGTAGCCCCTAGGTTCGGCACCCTCTAGGTTCGTTAACCCATAGGTTCGGCAGCCCCTAGGTTCTGCAAACCCCTAGGTTCGGTGGCCTCTAGGTTCGGCAGTCCCATGATCCACACACAGCACCGATGTAGCTGTTCATCCTCATCATCATCGAACTCTAACCTGATGCAGGTCTGTTTACTCGTTGATGCTAGCTTGTACAGGTTCGGTTAGGGTTTTCAAACTTGTTAAAATCGATTTACAACAAGATGCGACTGGTTGTTTTAAAGTGAGAAACCGAAAAGTAATATGATTGATCTACCTTCAAATCGTGATCTTTAGCTTGAAATCTTCGTGGGTTTGTGTTCTCCTCGATTATACTAACGATTTGGGACAAGAATCATGTAAAATGGTTAAGAAATGAGGAAGATAAGCTAGAGAGAAGTTAGAGAGAGAAATAGTGGCCGGAAATTAGGTTTAGAGAGAGAGTGTAGGTTTGTGAAATGAAGAAGATGAAGTAGCTTCCACCATTTATACCCCGCGTCTTTCCTGTGTGCTCGGTTTCATTTATTTCTCGTTAACATGTTTAGTATGCTCGGTTTTTCACGTAAAAATATATTTTAAACACAAAATGTTTAATAAAATAAATTCGTTTTATAAAATGATTTTATTTAATTTTATTTAGTTATTTGTTTAATAAAATGATTTTATTCAAATTCGTTGAAGATTGTAATTCCTAATAAAAGTTTTTGAATTCTTTTTCTTAATTAAATATCGTTCGATATCATTTCGGTTATCTCATCGAAACGCGTTACTCACGTACGAATTCGTAAATATTGTCACCTTTCCGAATCCATCGTTCGTATCGTATTTCGATTCGACTTACGATTTATGGAATATCGTTTCAGTATATTATTCCTAATAATTATATTCGTGTGAATCTTCACCCACTCGAATACATTATTAAGTTAATATTTCTGAAATAATATTCGCGTTTTAATTTATATTCGCGTCCTTACCATCGCGAAATTATTTTAAATAATGCTTTCATTATTTTATTAATTATGCCCATTAATTATCAACTCCCAATCCAAACCCCACTAAATCATATCACTGACACATCCATGATAGACCGAAATAAATTTATGTATAGGGCATATGTAGGAGTAGGTCGCAACCTATCCAACCACCGTCCCACCACCATTTCGATAAACCATGACCATGTGTCCTTGATTATATTTAATGAACAAACCAACAATCTTTAACCATCTCCATCAAAATCAGATCATATCAAATAAATCAACTGTAATAAACACTGTCGTTTAGTGTAGTTATATTTCAACTAACTTCCCATAGTTTATGCGTAATAATCATACGTTCTCATCAATGTATACCAGTGATATACCATTAAATAAATGATTAAAATTATCAAATTATCATATCAGGTTTTTATCAGTACAATTAAATATGTACAGATATACCTGAAATACAGTGATGTTACAGTGAATAAGTGTGGGTACTTAAGCTTCATCTGATCTTATCGTTCCCAGGTGAATTCTAGACCACGCTTCGACTCCCATCGTACTTTGACAATTGGAATTCTACTGCGTTTGAGTTTCTTAACTTCACGGTCCATTATCTCGACTGGTTTTTCAACAAAGTGCATCGTATCATCGTCGCGAATGTCATCGAGTGGTACCTGAAGTTCTTGATCAGCTAAGCATTTCCTTAAATTGGACACGTGAAAAGTCGGGTGTACATTACTAAGTTCAGGAGGAAGTTCCAGCTTGTAGGCAACCTTCCCGATCCGTTCAAGAATCTTAAAAGGGCCAACATAACGTGGAGCAAGCTTACCATTCTTCCCGAATCATACAACTCCCTTCCATGGTGATACCTTAAGTAATACCATATCATCGACTTCAAACTCTAAAGGTTTACGTCGTTTATCGGTGTAACTCTTCTGTCGACTGCGAGCAGCTCACAGATTGTCGCGAATTTGGTGAATCTTGTCAGTCGTCTCTTGAATAATCTCGGGAACAGTGATTTGCGACTCGCCGATCTCGGTCCAACAGATAGGTGACCGACATTTTCTACCATAAAGAGCTTCGAACGGCGCCATACCAATGCTCATGTGATAATTATTGTTATACGAGAACTCGACTAATGGTAGATGGCTATCCCAGTTGCCACCAAAATCGATGACACAAGCTCTTAGCATATCTTCTAATGTCTGAATCGTTCGCTCCGTCTGCCCATCCGTTTGAGGATGATAAGCCGTGCTAAGATCCAATCTTGTTCCAAAAGCTTTATATAATGATTCCCAAAATCGTGCAGTGAAACGAGCATCACGATCCGATATTATACTTAATGGAATTCCATGTCGGGTAACAATCTCATATACACAGATACGAGCTAGTATCTGCATAGGGTACGTCTCGCGTATCGGTAGGAAATGAGCTGATTTGGTTAACCGATCTATTATCACCCATTTACTATCATGACCGTTTGCTGTTCGTGGGAGTTTAGTAATAAAATCCATAGATATGTTCTCCCACTTCCACATGGGTATCTCAGGTTGTACTAACAATCCCGAAGGCCACTGATGTTCAGCTTTGACTTTTGCACAGTTAAGGCATTTGGCTACATACTCAGCGATATCCTTCTTCATTCCAGGCCACCAGTACAAGACTCTAAGGTCTTGATACATCTTGCCAGCACCCGGATGGATTGAGTAACGAGACTTATGCGCTTCATTCATATTCTTCATCCTAAGCTCATCTTTGTTCGGTATCCACAATCGGTTCAGGTAATACATCAATCCATCATCCTTAGTGTCCAATAGCAATTCAGCCCCACACGACATCTCATCATGAAGACTGCCTTGAGCCATAGAGTGTTGTTGGGCTGTCAGAACATCATTATAGAGATTATTGTGCACTCGGACACTATAGATTTGAACATGACTCTTGCGATTAAGCGCATCTGCTACTACATTCGCTTTACCAGGGTGGTAGCGAATTTCACAGTCATAATCATTCAATAGTTCAAACCATCTCCGTTGTCTCCTATTAAGTTCTTTCTGATTAAGTATATGCTGCAAACTCTTATGGTCTGTGAATACTACTCACTTTGTGCCATAAAGATAATATCTCCATATCTTCAAAGCAAACACGACTGCACCAAGTTCCAAGTCATGTGTAGTGTAGTTCTTCTCGTGGATTTTCAACTGTCTCGACGCATATGCCACAACCTTTCCCCGTTGCATGAGAACACATCCGAGACCTAGGTTGGATGCATCACAGTAAACCACAAAGTCATCATTTCCATCAGGCAGTGTCAAGACAGGAGCATCACAAAGTTTCTGCTTCAAGGTCTGAAACGCCTCTTCTTGCTTTGGTCCCCACTCATAAGGCCTATCCTTTTGAGTTAAAGAAGTGATAGGGACTACAATCCTGGAGAACATCGAAATAAACCCCCGATAGTAACCGGAGAGTCCAAGAAATGAACGAATCTCCATTGGTGTCTTCGGTGTATCCCAATTCTTCACAGCTTCAATCTTTGCAGGATCCACGTGAACACCCTTTTCATTGACTATGTGTCCCAAGAATTGAACTTCCTTAAGCCAAAATTCGCACTTGGAGAATTTAGCATACAGTTGTTCTTTCCTTAAGATCTCCAAAACCAACTTAAGGTGTTGCTCGTGTTCTTCTTTGCTCTTAGAGTATATCAAAATATCATCTATGAACACAATCACAAATTTATCCAAGTATGGCCTGCAAACACGATTCATGAGATCCATGAAAACCGCAGGTGCATTGGTAAGGCCGAAGGGCATTACCAAAAACTCATAATGGCCATATCTTGTTCGGAAAGCTGTCTTGGGAATATCATCTTCATGTACACGAAGCTGATGATACCTAGACCTAAGATCGATCTTTGAAAACCTTGCTGAACCTTGCAATTGATCAAAAAGATCATCAATGGGAGGCAGAGGATATCGATTCTTAACGGTCAGCTTGTTCAATTCGTGGTAATCTATGCACATTTGGAATGATCCGTCCTTCTTCTTGACAAACAGGACTGGTGCACCCCATGGCGAATGACTCGGGCGAATGAATCCCTTCTCAGACAGTTCTTGTAGTTGGCTCACCAATTCTTGTAACTCCGAAGGCGCAAGTCTGTAGGGAGCTTTGGCGACTGGGTTCACATCGGGTACTAAGTCAATTCGAAATTCTACTTGACGCTCTGGTGGAATACCTGGCAAGTCGTCTGGAAATACTTCAAGAAAATCTCGCATCACAGGAACGTCTCCAATGCTCTTTCCTTTCTCCTTTTTCTCTACAACGTGTGCTAAAAATGCTATGCATTTATTCCTAAGGTACTTGTGTGCTTTTGTGCACGACATTAACCTAAGGCCTTTACTAGAGGTTTCCCCAAAAACTCTTAGAGTTTCACCAGATGGCAAGGGTATTTGAATATATTTTTCATGACAAATGATTTCCGCTCTGTGGGTGGCTAACCAATCCATGCCTATGATAACATCAAAGCTACCAAGTTGCATAGGTATAAGATCAATCGGGAAAATGTGATCCTTTAAGTTCACATCGCATCCAATAATAATAGTGTCAATATCAATAGTATTACCATCAGCCACCTCTATATTAAACGGTTTGTCTAACTTAGTACGTGTTCTACCAAGCACACATTCAAAATCAGGTGAAACAAAACTCCTATCAGCACCGGAATCAAATAAGACGGATGCATATGAATTATTAATCAGAAACGTACCATTGACGACATCTTGGTTGGCTTGAGCTGCTAGAGCGTTTAGTTGAAAAGCTCTACCTCTTGCCATCCTCTGATTGTTCCCCATCAGTCTCGGGCATTGATTTCTGAAATGACCCACATCGCCACACTCATAACAGGATCTTGCATGTGCAGGTACTTGGCGAACGGGTACAGCTTGAATTGGTTGTGCATGTGGAGCAGGCAATGCAAGCGGTGCAGGTTGGATCCTTTATGCTTGCGGTGCACTCAGACACACATTAGCAAAATGACCATACTTGCCGCAGTTGTTGCAGACGCGACATGGCAAGTTTGGTGTATGGTGATATCTACAGACATGGCATTGGGGAGTGGCCCCAACATAATTTATGGTGTTTGAGTTGCTTGATGATTGTTGAGTACTCTTTGCAGCAGGAGTAGTAACAACGAAACTTCTGGTCTTTCGCTTTCGGTTGCTGCTTTTGGACGAGCTAGCTGGTTCAGTTTTGACTTCAGTTGAAGTCTCCTTTGCAGCTATCTTCGTGTCAGTCTTGTTAGTTCCCTTCCTCGTGAGAGTTCCAGCCTTCACATGATTGTCCGTCAAATTTGCAGACATGTTGATTGTAGCTTCCAGTGTGGTGGGGTTGCTACCAAAGACAATGTCTTGTATTTGTATGGGTAGACCGCCTATGTAATTGCTCTTTCAAGTGGTGTCACCAGATGAGGTACCAATAGACTCAGCTCATGAAAGCGAGAATTATAGATCACATTCTCACCGTTGTCTTGCTTGAGTTCCCAAAACTCAGCTTCAAGTTTCCTCATCTCACTATGAGGACAGAACTCTGTGGTCATCAGAGTTTTGACTTCAGTCCAAGTCAGTGCTAAGGCTGCATCAACTCCCCTAGTTCGCTTTTCGCCATTCCACCAAGTTAGTGCTCTCTTTTGGAAAACACTGGTGGCATAGCGCACCTTCAAATTCTTAGGGCAGTCACTATTGATGAAGGTGTTCTCAATACTCTCAAACCACTGCAACAGACCAGTGGCTCCCTCTGAACCCATGAATTTTGCTGGGTTACAGGAGTTAAAGTGCTTAAATGTGCAAACTGGTGGGTTTGCACCACCCCTGTTTTGGTTGAGAGTTTGGTTGGCTTGATTCAGTTGAGTCACCAACCTAGATATAAGATTTGCTAACTCTTGCAAGCCATTTTTGGCATTACTACTGTTAGCATCTCCATCGTGTGGGTTTCTAGTATCTTCGTTATGACGGCACGACGACATGTTTCTGAGGATGTTAGAAACATGTTACTACCGTTTACAATGTAAGTCAGAGTATGAAATGGTTCAGGAGGGGAACCAGATGGTGAGGAGATTGAAGAAGAAGTTTGCTGAAAAGGCCGAAGAAGAAAGGGCTGAAAGAGCTGATCCTAGCTTTATTCCTGAGGAGCCTGAGTCTTCTAAGCCTAAGAAGATGAAAAGAATGGCTAAAGGAGGGCCGTATTAGAGGAAAAAGGCAAAAACTGCTAAGACCACTGTGTCTTCACCTATTATGCCTACTTCAGTTTTTGTCTCCGTATCTCCTGTTGTTACTTCTCCTGCTACTGTTTCTATAGTTCACACTTCTACTTTGCAAACTCCTGAGTTTGTAAATGTAGCTACTTTTATGCCTTCTTTTGTGGAGACTACTACTGTTACTTCCTTGCCAGATACTTATATTCCTCAGGATTCAATTCCTAGAGATGATTTATTTTCGGGACTTGATGAGCTGGGAGACATCAATTTCACAGTGAACTATGATGATACTGATCTTAAGCGAAGATTATCTATTCTTTCCAAGGAGCTTGAGAGCTATAGGAAAGAGAAAGAGCAAAAGGTTGCTGAGATAGATGAGCTTAAAGCACAAATGTCCTTAATGATAAAGTGGAGAGAGGAGGATCTGGTGGAAAAGAAGAAGATGAAAGACAAAATCTCTGAGTTGGATTTCTTCATCAAATTACAATCAGAAGATTTAGTTGTGTTGAAGAATGAGAATACTGACTTAAGATTCAAGATCAAAGTGTTGGAGTCAAAGACTGCAAAGCCAGAAGCTTCAAGTTCTAGAGTTGAAAAGGTGATGATTGATGTAGATATTGAAAAAGAGGAGAAGAAGGTGGAAGAGAAAGAGAAAGTGGAAGAAGAAGAAGATGAAGAAGAAGAAGAAGAAGAAGAAAAATTGGACTATGGTGATACTGATGTGGACGAACATCCTGATGATTTTGATTATAACGGTGATCATAAGACTGGTGGTGATGGTGCTGGAGGTATGACTGGAGGGTCTGGAGAGTTGAATTCAGTTACTGGTGCTTTGGTGATTTATTCTCCTCCAAAGGTGTCTTCTGAAGCTGTTCCGATTAGGTATATGTCATCTGATAGGGCTAGAGATTGTACAAAAGTTGATTTTGAAGATCTAGATGTTAGTACATGTTTGTAAATGTTTGCTGAAGGCAAAGATTAAAGATTTTGATAGCAAACATTTAGGCGGAGTTTGTTAGTACATGTTTGTAATTGTTTGCTATTCAAAAGTTGTATTTATTTTGAGTTTGTATAAAGGTTCGGCTAGGTTATGCTTTAGGTTCGTCTGGCCCACGAACCTTAGCATATTGGCGAACCTATTGAGTTGATAGGTTTAGCGAACCTATAGCCTGGAAAAGGTTCGGCGAACCTTTTGATTGTCTTCATAGGTTCTTTTAACAAACCTAAGGGTTCGCTCAGCGAACCTTAGGGTTCGGCTGGCAAACCATATGTTCGGCTAGCAGTAAAGGTTCGCTGGTTCCAGTTTTTATAAATAGCAGGTTTGTTTGTAGATCTGGTAGAACTTTGGACAGATTGTTAGAAATTCTCTGTATTTTCTCTGTGTGAGAATTGTGATCTTGTAATCATTTGTTGGTAATACAAGAGGTGTTTATTGAATTGATTGTGTTCTTTGGATTTATACATATTGACTATGGATTCCGCACGTGGTTGATAGTTCGTAGGACTTCGTATTCGATTCGATCCTGATCATGCTCAGTTTCTGGGGGAGAGATTAGTCTCATGGCAGTGTAAGAAGAAAACATCTATTGCTACATCTAAATGTGAAGCTGAATATGTAGCGGCTGCCAGTTGTTGTTCCCAAGTCTTGTGGATACAACAACAGATGAGAGACTATGGACTGAACTTTTTATCTACCCCGATTCATGTAGATAATGAGGCTGCCATTGCAATTACCAACAATCCAGTGTATCATTCACGTTCCAAGCACATTGAAATTCGGTTCAATTTCATACGTGACTGTTATGAAAAGAAACTGATTGATGTGGTGAAGATACACACAAACGAGCAAAGGGCAGACCTTCTCACCAAGGCCTTTGACAAACAACGTTTTGAGTATTTACTCAAATTAAATGGGATCAGGGTCATGGGTGAGGTAATCAAGAATCAACTTCCTTCATAATCATTTTTTATTGAATTAACATCAGATTTTTTATTTTCTCTTTTGTGTTTTTGTTTTTAGGGGGAGAAAATTTTGAAAAATACAAAAACATTAAAAATAAAAAATACAAAAACATAAAAAATTAAAAATCTGAGAAATTGATTCGACCTAATGAGAAATGATAGCACATTATTTGCATTTGGAAACATATATGTATGTATGCGTTATTAAAATTTAATGAATTATTACAAGTATTAAGTATGATATGAAAGTAGGTTTATAACTTAGTCAGGATAAGTTTAAACAAAGTTTTGATTATATTTTATAAGAAACAGGTGCTTAGAATGCAGTACTTAGTTTTGTCCTGAAAGAGTGGTAATTTTTATGACAAAATGTTCTTGAAAAGAAAAAAGTCAAAGTACTAGTTTAATCATGTGTTTATTTTTTAAAAGAAATTCTGTTTTTTGTTTTTCTTTTATTTTAGTTTAAAGCTGGAATATTCTTTGCGTATACTTACGTATCGACCTGATTGTTATAGCTTTAAACAATTCAAATTTATTTTCTTGGTTCTGATTAAGATTTGGACAATCTCTGCGTATATGAGTATATCGAACTGATTGTTTGAAGCTTAATCTTAAATTATTGTTTCGTTCATTTTCTGGATCATTTGAGCATACGTAAGCATCAACCTTGATTCCAAGATTTTGAACAGTTTCAAATTGTTTTTCTATTTTGTTATTTTCAAAAAGAAATTCTGCTTTATTTTTGCATGATCATGTTAGTTAAAATTGAAATTATAAGTTTGAGAACATTTATGTTTGTTTAGTTATTCACAAATCGGGGATGTGTTCAAGTAAATGGATTATTATAAAGTGTTTTCATAATCTTGTTTTAAACTGATTTCTTGACTAAGTAATAAATTTAAAAGGATAAGTATACTGACAATCATCTTAAACTTGTAATTTTCAGATAATATTTGAAATAATACAAACAGATGTGTTGAAAACTGTAAAATAATCTGATCTCATGTTAGGATCTTTCTCAAACAAAAAGATTTTATTTTTTTGGGTAGTTCTTTTGTTAATTTTTGTAGTTTAATTGTTCTAAAAATTTGAAAAATTCCAAAAAGATTTTAATTTTTCATCTGATGTTAAATCAATAATTTTTGATTATTTGTTTGACTTTGGAATGATTGAACATGAATTTGTTTTGAAATTTAATAAAAAATTCAAAATTTTAAAAAGGTTCGTCTGAGTTTGGAGAAGGTTCGCTGAGATGGTTCGTGGAGTAAGGTTCGTTGGTAATGGTTCGCTGGTAAGGTTCGCAGAAAAGGTTCGTGAAAGGCTCGTCTAGAAAAGGTTCGTGATATATATAAATAGAGGGTTCGCTAGAAGGGTTCGTCACTCTCATCATTTTCACGCTCACGAACCTGCAAGAGATTTTTCGTTTTTCGATCTTTGACCTTCTAGATTTTTTCATTGTTATTATTAGATTCAGAATCATCTCGTGAACATTTCTAGGTAGAAATTTTTAAATTTGACCGGCTAATTTGAGAGATCTGATCAATTTTAGGATTTTTAAGATTGAATCTGTTTTTGGACTTAAAACTGATTAAAATCTAAAAATTGAACAAACCATCTTCATTAAAGTTGTTCATTGGCATGTTTCGAACCTGGGTGTATGATTTTTATCATCAGAATCAAAGTTTTGAAATTTTGATTTAAAATCTGGAAAAGGTTCGCTGATGAACAGGTTCGTTGGATGAACAAAGGTTCGCCGAACCTTGAGGGTTCGTCTGAATCTGATAGGTTCGTGGCGAACCTATGAATTTTAAAAGAACCGAACCTTTTGGTCAAGGTTCGTTTGATCAACAAGGTTCGTTCATTTTAAGGTTCGTTCATTCTGAGGTTCGTTCATTCTGAGGTTCGTTCATTAGAAGGTTCGTTCATTCAGAAGGTTCGTTCATTCAAAAGGTTCGTTCATCACAAGGTTCGTTCATGATCAGGTTCGTTCAAAAGGTTTGTCTGGTTAACAGGTTCGTCTGAATTAGGTTCGCCTAGCATTAGGTTCGTCTAAGGGGATAGGTTCGCTGGTCTACTTAGAAATTTTTTAAAATTTTTTAATTTTTTTTGATTAATTTTTTTTAATTGTTTTTATTTCTAATTGTAGATATGGCAAATCTAACTTTCGGAGACAAACACAATGTTTGTGCTTACTTGGATCCAACAACAAGGAACGGTCAAGATTTCAGGCCTATGATCGAGTTTCTCAGGAGGTCGTGGATTTATCATGCTATTTCTAACTCCTGCCAGATATATAGATCTCATATCCAGAGTTTTTGGGAATCAGCTCGTGTCATTTCAGTTGATGAGGACTATGTCATTGATGCGAATGTGCTTGGACAAGCAATTCGTATATCAGAGGCTGACATAAGGAGGGTTTTACAGTTTGGAGGTGAACCTGAAGGTGGAACTCTCATTCCTGAGAGATGCATCAAAGGTTGCTTTCTTCGCATTCGTTATTTTGGAGCTTATAACTCCATTTCTGTGAAGAAGGGAAAGCTACCTCACCAGTACAAGTTTCTGGCTCATGTTCTACTCCATTGCCTTAGCATGAGGAAAGGCACGTTTGATGAGCTGAGGGATTTCATGCGATCAGCTATGGTGGCGCTTATATTGAACAAACCGTTCAATTTTTCTTGCATGATCTTCCGTTACATGTGTGATAATGTGACGAAGGCTAAGGATAGATTCTACATGTATCCTAGATTTGTACAAATGCTGATAGACGAGAGGTTTCCTGAAGACATGTTACCTAGGGATGCAGCAGATCTTCTGAAACTCAAACATATGACTGATTCCAGCTTGGGTCAGGTCAGAGTTTATCAGAGGACTGGGGATGCTGTTCTAGAGAAAGACCTGATTGGTCACTGTGCCAGGGCAAACTATGTTGCACCTGAGGAAGATGCCTGGAGACATGTTGATTCAGGATCTAACAACGAAGAATTTGCAGCTGATGAAGATCAAGCACCACCTCCACCTCCACTAAGGCAACAACCAAGAAAAACTACTGGTCAATCATCTCGATCCACTCCTCAAGCCAAATCATCCCAAGAACAGAGCTCTCAGGAACCTTTAGAGGATGATATGTCTGACCATCAAACAGAGACTGCTGTTGTTGGTGATGAAGAAGTTGAATCTTCTTACACAGAGTCAGAGTATGAAATGGTTCAGGAGGGAAACCAGATGGTGAGGAGATTGAAGAAGAAGTTTGCTGAAAAGGCAGAAGAAGAAAGGGCTGAAAGAGCTGATCCTAGCTTTATTTCTGAGGAGCCTGAGTCTTCTAAGCCTAAGAAGATGAAAAGAATGGCTAAGGGAGGGCCGTATGAGAGGAAAAAGGCAAAAATTGCTAAGACCACTGTGTCTTCACCTATTATGCCTACTTCAGTTTTTGTCTCAGTATCTTCTGTTGTTACTCCTCCTGCTACTGTTTCTACAGTTCACATTTCTACTTTGCAAACTCCTGAGTTTGCAAATGTAGCTACTTTTATGCCTTCTTTTGTTGAGACTACTACTGTTACTTCTTTGCCAGAAACTTCTATTCCTCAGGATTCAATTCCTAGCGATGATTTATTTTCGGGACTTGATGAGCTTGGAGACATCAATTTCACAGTGAACTATGATGATACTGATCTTAAGAGAAGATTATCTATTCTTTCCAAGGAGTTTGAGATCTATAGGAAAGAGAAAGAGCAAAAGGTTGCTGAGATAGATGAGCTTAAAGCACAAATGTCCTTAATGATAAAGTGGAGAGAGGAGGATCTGGTAGAAAAGAAGAAGATGAAAGACAAAATCTCTGAGTTGGATTTCTTTATCAAATTACAATCAGAAGATTTAGTTGTGTTGAAGAATGAGAATACTGACTTAAGATTCAAGATCAAAGAATTGGAGTCAAAGACTGCAAAGCCAGAAGCTTCAAGTTCTAGAGTGGAAAAGGTGGTGATTGATTTAGATATTGAAAAAGAGGAGAAGAAGGTGGAGAAGAAGGTAGAAGAAGAAGAAGAAGAAGAAGAAGAAGAAGAAAAATTGGACTATGGTGATACTGATATGGACGAACATCCCGATGATTTTGATTATAATGATGATGATAAGACTGGTGGTGATGGTGCTGGAGGTATGACTGGAGGGTCTGGAGAGTTGAATTCAATTACTGGTGCTTTGGTGATTTATTCTCCTCCAAAGGAGTCTTCTGAAGCTGTTCTGATTAGGTCTATGTCATCTGATAGGGCTAGGGATTGTACTGAAGTTGATTTTGAAGATTTAGATGCAATAGAACATCCCATGAGTATTCTTGATTACTCTCTGCCTACTTTTCTTGATTTATTTAAAATGCATTCTGATATAGATTTGCAGAGAAATTTTTCTGAAGTTCAAGTTTATCAAGAAATAGAAGAAGGAGAAATTATGGGTGACTACTCAGTTCAAGACTATCAAAATTTATTTGATGATGATGAATTGATGTTTGATTTTGAAGAAGATGAAGATACTGATTTATCTGATTTTGATAAGGATGTCATTGATGAAGAGTTGTTGAATTTAAACATGATGAAGAAAATATTTGAAGCTGGAAGTATGTCAAGAACAACATTAGATCCAGTTAAAGCTAAGACAAATTTGGATTATTGGAAAGCATTTCAAGATGAAACAAAGTACATCATTGATCACTTACATTCTTTCAAGATTATGACAGAAATGTTTGAAGATAAAGATCCAGAAAACCTAACTAGACAATACAAGAAGTTCAAGATTGGATCTAAATCCAAGATGATTGGAAGGATTATTAGTTATGGTTATTTTCATAACATTTCAGGGAGTTTGATGGATAAAGGATGTTATGTGGTGAAAAGAATAGATGGATGCCAATACTTTGGCAAGGCTACTGATCTGATGAATCTACCAGCATTTGAATGCAAAGATCTTTCAAGATTAAGGATGATAAAGCCTATACAGACTCGACACAATGAAATTTTTGAGAATCTGTTGAAGAAAGAAGCTCGAATGGGATGGAGTTTGTTGACACCACAATTCAGAGAAAGATTCAAAGATTATGTAAAGCCTAAAGTATTCAAGAGACCAAGACTCCGAAAGATGGAACAAGATTGGAATCCATTTTTTAAATTCTGGTTTTATGATGAGAGAACTTCTGAAGGTGTAATTGTATTGAAGCAAGATGATGATTGGAGGGTGATTCGAATGCTTGATCCTATTTTGGATTGTAAATTGCTCAAAAGATGATATTGATTTACTCAACACTGCAGAGATTTAAGCTGAAGATGGTTATCATGATGTTGGAGTGAGCTACAAAGATATGGCAATTCAATATCAGACCATTGCACGAATGTGTTACACCTTGGGTATATATTCTGGTTGCAATTGGAAAGATGTAAATTACCTTTATACTGAATTGATGCAAGTTCAAAAGGAGAGAGATGAAATAGCTGCTAAGATTGAAGCAGAAAGGTTGGCAAAGATACCACGTTCGGTTGTTATACGAGCGGTCGATAATGTGGTTGTCGAAGTTGGAGAATCGAGTGGAGTTAAAGACAGAGTTGAAGAAACAGTTGAAGATACAGTTGAAGATAAAGCTGAAGAAAAGAACTGAATGCAAAGATTAAAGATTTTGATAGCAAACATTTAGGGGGAGTTTGTTAGTACATGTTTGTAATTTTTTGCTATTCAAAAGTTGTATTTATTTTGAGTTTGTATAAAGGTTCGGCTAGGTTATGCTTTAGGTTCGTCTGGCCCACGAACCTTAGCAAATTGGCGAACCTATTGAGTTGATAGGTTTAGCGAACCTATAGCCTGGCAAAGGTTCGGCGAACCTTTTGATTGTCTTCATATGTTCGTCTAACAAACCTAAGGGTTCGCTCAGCGAACCTAAGGGTTCGGCTGGCAAACCATAGGTTCGGCTAGCGGTAAAGGTTCGCTGGTTCCAGTTTCTATAAATAGTAGGTTTGTTTGTAGATCTAGTAGAACTTTGGACAGATTGTTAGAAATTCTCTGTATTTTCTCTGTGTGAGAATTGTGATCTTGTAATCATTTGTTGATAATACAAGAGGTGTTTATTGAATTGATTGTGTTCTTTGTATTTATACATATTGACTATGGATTCCGCACGTGGTTGATAGTTCGTAGGACTTCGTATTCGATCCTGATCGGTTTCAACCAAACCAACATTAGATGTAATAGAACATCCCATGGCAATTCTTGATTACTCTCTGCCTACTTTCCTTGATTTATTTAAAATGAATTCTGATATAGATTTGCAGAGGAAGATTTTTGAGATTCAAGTGGATCAAGAAGTAGAAGAAGGAGAGATCATTGGTGATTATACAGCTCAAGATTATCAAGACTTCTTAGTGGATGATGACGACTTAATGTTTGACTTTGAAGAGGAAGAAGATCTGGATTTGTCTGATTATGATAAAGATATCATTGATGAAGATTTGTTGAACTTAAACACAATAAAGAAAGTGTTTGAAGCTGGGAGTTTTTCAAGAACAACTCTGGATCCGGTTAAAGAAAAGACTTTTAAAGATTTATGGAAGGATATTGAAGAAGAGAAGAAATACATTATTGATCATTTGCATGTATTCAAGATTATGAGAGAAGTTTTTGAAGACAAAGATCCAGACAACCTAACTAAACAATCCACAAAGTTCAAGATTGGATCTACATCCAAAATGATTGGACGGATTATTAGTTATGGTTACTTTCATAACATTTCAGGAAGCCTAACTGGTAAAGAATGTTATGTGGTCAAACGAACTGATGGATGTCAATACTTCGACAAAGCTTCTGATTTGATGACTCTTCCAGCATTTGAATGTAAAGATCTTTCTAGATTAAAGATGATCAAGCCCATTCAGACTCGTCATAATGTAATTTTTGAGAACTTGTTAAAGAAAGAAGTACGTTTTGGATGGAGTTTATTATCACCACAGTTCAGAGAAAGATTTCATGACTATGTGAAGCCAAATGTTTTTAAGAGACCAAGACTAAGAAAGATGAAACAGAACTGGAATCCATATTTTAAGTTCTGGTTCTATGATGAAAGAACGTCTGAAGGTGTTATTCTTTTGAAGCAAGATGATATTTGGAGGGTAATTCGATTGCTGGATCCTATTTGGATTGTAAATTGTTCAGAGGATGATGTTGCTTTTCTGGATACTGCAGAGATTTATGCTGAAGATGGTTATCATGATTTTGGAGTGAGCTTCAAAGATATGGCAATTCAATATCAGACCATTGCACGAATGTGTTATACATTGGGTATACATTCTGGTTGCAATTGGAAAGATGTGAATGATCTTTATACTGAATTGATGCAAGTTCAGAAGGAAAGAGATGAAAGAGATGCTAAGGTTGAAGCAGAAAGGTTGGCAAAGATACCACGTACAGTTGTTATACGAGCGGTGGATAATGTGGTTGTTGAAGTTGGAGAATCGAGTGGAGTTAAAGACAGAGTTGAAGAAACAGTTGAAGATACAGTTGAAGATAAAGCTGAAGATAGAACTGAAGGCAAAGATTAAAGATTTTGATAGCAAACATTTAGGGGGAGTTTGTTAGTACATGTTTGTAATTGTTTTCTATTCAAAAGTTGTATTTATTTTGAGTTTGTATAAAGGTTCGGCTAGGTTATGCTTTAGGTTCGTCTGGCCCACGAACCTTAGCATATTGGCGAACCTATTGAGTTGATAGGTTTAGCGAACCTATAGCCTGGCAAAGGTTCGGCGAACCTTTTGATTGTTTTCATAGGTTCGTCTAGCAAACCTAAGGGTTCGCTCAGCGAACCTTAGGGTTCGGCTGGTAAACCATAGGTTCGGCTAGCAGTAAAGGTTCGCTGGTTCCAGTTTCTATAAATAGCATGTTTATTTGTAGATCTGGTAGAACTTTGGACAGATTGTTAGAAATTCTCTGTGTTTTTTCTGTGTGAGAACAGTGATATTGTAATCATTTGTTGATAATACAAGAGGTGTTTATTGAATTGATTGTGTTCTTTGGATTTATACATATTGACTATGGATTCCGCACGTGGTTGATAGTTCGTAGGACTTCGTATTCGATCTTGATCGGTTTCAACCAAACCAACAACTTTGATGATAAACTACTTGCACACAATCTTTGCCACCTTTAGGTATTATCAATTTTCTTACTAGTTGTTGAATTAGGTTATACTTTATATAATTATTTGTTTCATAAATAAATATGTAGGCTTTTGAATTTGGCAAATTAGGCTGTTGAATATGTAGGCTGTTGAATTTGGCAAGTTATTTCATAAATAAATTGTAATCATCATTTCATTTCCATTTGATGATCATACCACTTTGCTTTCTTGAATTGAAATTTTGGAGCATGATATGTGATCTTGTTTTAAGTTTTGCCCAACTTGCTTTTCAAATTCTCTATTGAGGATGTGTTGGATTAATCTTGATGGTTCGGGCTCGGTTCGGTTGTTTGCGGGTTTAGGCACGGGTCCTGGAGCATAATCAGTTTCACGGTTGCATGAAAGTAGGAGATGACCAAGTTTCTTGGAGTGAAATGAACGTTTACAATTTGGTTATTAAGCATGTGTTTTTATTTTTAGTGTTGTGAGTCATTAGGTTGAAAAAGTCACCGATTATTTAGTTAAGTTTAAAGTAAGGTTGTTATTTACGTTGCATGTAATTTGCGCCTATATAAGGCTTATATTACTATCGAATAAAATGAGCAGCAAAAGATTAAGGAGAAAATCATTTTGTTGTATTTTGTGTATATTTATTTTGGGTTTGAACCAACAATTGGTATCAGAGCACTCGGGTTGAAGAAGAAGCCGGTTTGAGAGTCGGTGTCAAAACGGGGGAGGCCTTTTGGCTGCGAGGCAGAAGAAGAAGCAGTGGAACTGAACGAGAGAAGGAAAAATAAGCAAGAGGACAAGGCTGAACATCGGTGTTAGTCGTAGCAAGAGATCGTAACCGTAGCAAATACCGAAGTCCGAGAAGAACCGGTGAGAAGAAGACCGTGCCCGAAATTTAAATTCTAGTGAGACCAAAAAAGACCGATGGCAACTAGACCAAGAAAG
This sequence comes from Mikania micrantha, assembly GCA_009363875.1. NCBI lineage: Eukaryota > Viridiplantae > Streptophyta > Magnoliopsida > Asterales > Asteraceae > Mikania > Mikania micrantha. The sequence continues at coordinate 36,096,442 of CM018694.1, read as the reverse complement.
ATCGAAGCAGGCAACCGTAACCGGTGGTGTGTGTAAGAAAGAAAGTAGACCAACAAGAAAGTTCTAATCATGATCAGCAAGCTAGGAAGAAAGAACGTCGGCGCTGCAAGGAAGAGAAAGAAGAAAGAAACCAATCGATTTACTGGATGACGGGAAGGAGGCAAGCACTCTTTGTTACTGGTGCATGGGAAGTTGGGAACCATATAAAGAAAAGAAGGAAAGCAAACATTTTCTTTCGTTATTGTTGAAGGCATTAAAGGCAAGAGTTGAAGGCAATACTAATCTGAAGAAAATGAAGGCTACTGACATCAGAAAGGAGTTTGAGAATTTCAACATCATAGGAAATGAAACTTTGGATGCCTTAATTACCAGATACAGACACTTATTGACTGAAGTGAGGAAATATAGCATTGAGTATTCATAGGATGAGAAGATAGATTGTTTGGCTGATGCATTACCTGACAAATGGAATTCCTTGGTGCTCATATTGAGAGAAAACCTACCTGGATTGACATTGGTAGAGTTTATTCAGAAACTGGAGGAACAAGAAATGAAGGACAAACGTAAAGCAAGACGGGTAAATGTCACTCAAGACCCTTCCTTGTATGGTGGTTCAGTTACTACACCTCCTACTGCATCTGCGAGGATACAGACTGCTTTCGTGTCTAGAACTTCTGAATCTATTCAGAGTTCTTCAGTGCCTACAAGTTCTAGCTCACACTGTCCTGTCAATGAGAAAAAGTCTGAGTCTACACCACCTCCAGTTCAGCTTAACACAACAAATTTGGGAAAAGTGACGGTTGAAGCCGTTAAAGATCATATGTCTATTTTGTCATGTGTCGTGAGTGCTTATGATGAGCAGGTGGCTGGGAGAATTGGAAATGCAAATCTGACTTTTGAAGATTATGCACAAATTGATGAGGATGAGATGGAGTTGATAGATACGCAGTGGGCATTGGCGAGTGTTATTCGCAAAATTAATAGATATGAGAAGAAAACCGGGAAGAAATTCACTTTTGACAGGAACACAAAGTTTGGATTTAATCCAAAATCTACACAGTGTTATAACTGTGGTGAACATGGTCATTTTGCAAGAGAGTGCAAGAATCCCAAGAAGCAGGGAAATCTGAATCCATTCAAGCCTAAGGAAGATTATCAGAAAAGATAGAGAAATCTGAAGAATCATCTTCTAAAGCACTTGTAAGTCAAGCTGATGAGGGCTATGACTGGGGTAAACAATATGAAGATCTTATGGGTGCTTTCATGGCTTCTTTGGAAGAAGAATCAGGAAAAGGAAAGGAGAAGATTGATGAGATGACTGAGGTACAGAGTGATTTGTATGAGATAATAGATAGACTCAAAGAGATGAACTCACAGTTGACTTCTGATCTACGAGTATGCACAGAAGCAAACAAGAAATTGATTTCAAAAGAAAAGGCGTTTGATAAGAAGATAATTGATCTTAGTAAAGAGAATGAAGATTTAAAAATCAAGGTTTTACAGAATAACCACGCTGTTTCTGTGAATCTGGATTCAGTTCAGAAGTTGAAAGTTGAGTTGTCAGCTGCAAAAGCTGAAGCTGAGTTGAACAAAGCCAAGCTTGAGAATTATCAGAATTCCGCATATGTCATTGATCATTTTGCGGCTATACAAAGATCTCGTGATAATTCTGGGATTGGTTTTCATTCTGTCCCACCTCCTTCTAGTTTTGTTCCAAGACCACAACTTGAACCGGATTTAGAAATTGATCCTATTTCATTAAAGGAGAGCGGATCTGATCATGAGAGTGATTTTGTTGATAATGATGCTCCTATCATCGAGGACATCACTGATTTAGAATATTCAGATGATATTCTAAGAATGATTGGTCATCAAAAAGCCAATTCTGTTGAAAAGAAGAGTCCAGTTTTTCAGAAATCAAAATCTGAAGTAAAATCTGCGGGAAATTCAGTGGCTAAACAAAAGTTTGTTTCCAAATCAAACCTAAGAGTCAAGACTACTTATACTATCAAGCCAATTGTGTTTGTTGAATCTTCAACTACACAAAAAGGAGAGTCAAGCAAAGTTTTTGAAAAACCAGAGAAATTTTCTAAAAAGATTGACAAGAAGTTTGTCAAAATTGTTGACAAGGTTAACCAAAGTGGGGCTGGAAACAAGGGAAAATCAAAGATTTATCAAAAGAATGACAAAATTAAAGCCACTGGTTTGAAGAAAAAGATTTTATCTCCATCTGTAGCATCCAAATATTTGGAATCATCTAAGGGGTGTGATGAAAAGCCAAAGAAAGTGTCATCAAGGAAATGCTACAGATGCGGGAAACTGGGTCATGTCATTGCTGAATGTGATATGGACAATTGTAACAGATTTCATACTTTTACTCCACGAGAAACACGACAGTGTTTCACTTGTTGAGGAAAAGGGCATATTTCTGTTAATTGTCCAAATCACAAAGTCAAGAAGAAAACTTCTGTTAATGACAATTGTGTGATCCATGCAAGTGGGAATCCTAGGAGGGTTAAGCCTAGTGAGGAAGAGATGAAAATTCTCAGGAAATTTGATCCTGAGTGTGTCTAGGTCAAGGATGAACAATTTTATAAAAGACAAGTTTTTGATAATCAACAAAAAGGTAAAAGAGTTTCGAACAGGTCATCATCATCAGATGATGAATTTTATGATAATTATCCTCATAAAAGATTTTCAAAACAAAATTTTAATTCTAATTCTTGTTGGAAATCCAGATACAGGTCAGGTGATAGATTTGATGTGAGAAATGATGAATACTTGAAGATGCCGTTTCTCAAGATCAAGATGAAGATCCGAATATCACAAATCTTGATCATGGTGTTGAAGTCCCGCAAGTGCTAGTGTCTAGAGTACATGTGAATCACCCTGTGAAGTAGATCATTGGAGATCCGTTTGTTGGAGTACAGACGCGACGACAAATTACAAACGCGGAGAGTTTGTATGTCGAGTTGAAGCGTAATCATGGGACTCAAGAGTTATGGATGCATTCTGCATTTGTTTCTCAGATTGAGCCTTAATCTGTAACTAAAGCCCTGCGTGAGCCTGCCTGGGTGGAGGCCATGCAAGAGGAGCTTAATCAGTTTCAGAAACTGGGAGTTTGGCATTTGGTAGATTTGCCAAAAGGTGAAAAGAAGATAGGCACCAGGTGGGTGTTGAAGTGTAAGCGAGACGATAGAGGCGTAATTGTTCGGAACAAGGTTCGTTTGGTTGTCCAAGGGTTCAAACAAATTGAAGGAATTGATTATGATGAGGTGTTTGCACCTGTGGCGCGGCTTGAAGCGATTAGATTATTTCTATCTTTTGCTGCCCACAAGAAGTTCAAAGTGTTCTAGTTGGATGTTAAGTCTGCATTCCTTTATGGGTCATTGAAGGAGACAGTGTATGTTTGTCAGCCACCGGGCTTTGAGGATCCGATCCACCGGGATCAGGTATACCTCCTGGACAAAGCACTGTATGGTCTTCATCAGGCTCCTCGAGCTTGGTATGAGACCCTCTCGACTCACCTTATTGAACACGGGTTCAATAGGGGTCAGATAGACAAAACATTGTTTTATCGGGAAAAGGGCAAGGACATTCTTCTTGTTCAGATCTATGTTGATGATATCATCTTCAGATCTACTGATGAACAATTGTGTTTGGAGTTTAAAGAGCTGATGATTGAGAAGTTTGAGATGAGTGCTATGTCTGACATCAAGTTCTTTTTGGGTTTACAAATTGATCAGACTGATGATGGAAAAATTCATCAGACCAAATACATTCAAGATGTGCTAAAATGGTTTAGCATGCTTGATTGTAAACCCATTTCCACGCCCATTCAGCCCAATCACGGGATTGAGCCTGATCTTAAGGGGGAGTAATTGATGCTACATTATATCGTGGAATGATCGGTAGCTTGATGTATTTGACAGCCTCAAGACCAGATATTGTATTCGCTACAAGTATCTGTGCTTGCTATCAATCAAAGCCTAAAGTTTCTTATCTGATTGCAGTCAAGAGGATTTTACGTTATCTGAAGGGTACACCAGACACCGGTCTGTGGTATCCTAAGGATGATAACTATACCTTCCATACGTATAGTGATTCAGACTATAGAGGATGCAAGACTGATTCCAAATCAACTACTGGAGGTGCTCAGTTTCTGGGGGAGAGATTAGTATCATGGCAGTGTAAGAAGCAAATATCTGTTGCTACATCTACATGTGAAGCTGAATATGTAGCGGCTGCCAGTTGTTGTTCCCAAGTCTTGTGGATACAACAACAAATGAGAGACTATGGACTGAACTTTTTATCTACCCCGATTCATGTAGATAATGAGGCTGCCATTGCAATTACCAACAATCCAGTGTATCATTCACGTTCCAAGCACATTGATATTCGGTTCCATTTCATACGTGACTGTTATGAAAAGAAACTGATTGATGTGGTGAAGATACACACAAACGAGCAAAGGGCAGACCTTCTCACCAAGGCCTTTGACAAACAACGTTTTGAGTATTTACTCAAATTAAATGGGATCAGGGTCATGGGTGAGGTAATCAAGAATCAACTTCCTTCATAATCATTTTTTATTGAATTAACATCAGATTTTTTATTTTCTCTTTTGTGTTTTTGTTTTTAGGGGGAGAAAATTTTAAAAAATACAAAAACATTAAAAATAAAAAATACAAAAACATAAAAAATTAAAAATCTGAGAAATTGATTCGACCTAATGAGAAATGATAGCACATTATTTGCATTTGGAAACATATCTGTATGTGTTATTAAAATTTAATGAATTATTACAAGTATTAAGTATGATATGAAAGTAGGTTTATAACTTAGTCAGGATAAGTTTAAACAAAGTTTTGATTATATTTTATAAGAAACAGGTGCTTAGAATGCAGTACTTAGTTTTGTCCTGAAAGAGTGGTAATTTTTCTGACAAAATGTTCTTGAAAAGAAAAAAGTCAAAGTACTAGTTTGATCATGTGTTTATTTTTTAAAAGAAATTCTGTTTTTTGTTTTTCTTTTATTTTAGTTTAAAGCTGGAACATTCTTTGCGTATACTTACGTATCGACCTGATTGTTATAGCTTTAAACAATTCAAATTTATTTTCTTGGTTCTGATTAAGATTTGGACAATCTCTGCGTATATGAATATATCGAACTGATTGTTTGAAGCTTAATCTTAAATTATTGTTTCGTTCATTTTCTGGATCATTTGAGCATACGTAAGTATCAACCTTGATTCCAAGATTTTGAACAATTTCAAATTGTTTTTCTATTTTGTTATTTTCAAAAAGAAATTCTGCTTTATTTTTGCATGATCATATTAGTTAAAATTGAAATTATAAGTTTGAGAACATTTATGTTTGTTTAGTTATTCACAAATCGGGGATGTGTTCAAGTAAATGGATTATTATAAAGCGTTTTCATAATCTTGTTTTAAACTGATTTCTTGACTAAGTAATAAATTTAAAAGGATAAGTATACTGACAATCATCTTAAACTTGTAATTTTCAGATAATATTTGAAATAACACAAACAGATGTGTTGAAAACTGTAAAATAATCTGATCTCATGTTAGGATCTTTCTCAAACAAAAAGATTTTATTTTTTTAGGGTAGTTCTTTTGTTAATTTTTGTAGTTTAATTGTTCTAAAAATTTGAAAAATTCCAAAAAGATTTTAATTTTTCATCTGATGTTAAATCAATAATTTTTGATTATTTGTTTGACTTTGGAATGATTGAACATGAATTTGTTTTGAAATTTAATAAAAAATTCAAAATTCTAAAAAGGTTCGTCTGAGTTTGGAGAAGGTTCGCTGAGATGGTTCGTGGAGTAAGGTTCGTTGGTAATGGTTCTCTGGTAAGGTTCGCAGAAAAGGTTCGTGAAAGGCTCGTCTAGAAAAGGTTCGTGATATATATATAGAGGGTTCGCCAGAAGGGTTCGTCACTCTCATCATTTTCACGCTCACGAACCTGCAAGAAGAGATTTTTCGTTTTTCTATCTTTGACCTTCTAGATTTTTTCATTGTTATTTATAGATTCAGAATCATCTCATGAACATTTCTAGGTAGAAATTTTTAAATTTGACCGGCTAATTTGAGAGATCTGATCGATTTTAGGATTTTTAAGATTGAATCTGTTTTTGGACTTAAAACTGATTAAAATCTAAAAATTGAACAAACCATCTTCATTAAAGTTGTTCATTGGCATGTTTCGAACCTGGGTGTATGATTTTTATCATCAGAATCAAAGTTTTGAAATTTTGATTTAAAATCTGGAAAAGGTTCGCTGATGAACAGGTTCGTTGGATGAACAAAGATTCGCCGAACCTTGAGGGTTCGTCTGAATCTGATAGGTTCGTGGTGAACCTATGAATTTTAAAAGAACCGAACCTTTTGGTCAAGGTTCGTTTGATCAACAAGGTTCGTTCATTTTAAGGTTCGTTCATTCTGAGGTTCGTTCATTCTGAGGTTCGTTCATTAGAAGGTTCGTTCATTCAGAAGGTTCGTTCATTCAAAAGGTTCGTTCATCAAAAGGTTCGTTCATGATAAGGTTCGTTCAAAAGGTTTGTCTGGTTAACAGGTTCGTCTGAATTAGGTTCGCCTAGCATTAGGTTCGTCTAAGGGGATAGGTTCGCTGGTCTACTTAGAAATTTTTTAAAATTTTTTAATTTTTTTTGATTAATTTTTTTAATTGTTTTTATTTCTAATTGTAGATATGGCAAATCTAACTTTCGGAGACAAACACAATGTTTGTGCTTACTTGGATCCAACAACAAGGAACGGTCAAGATTTCAGGCCTATGATCGAGTTTCTCAGGAGGTCGTGGATTTATCATGCTATTTCTAACTCCTGCCAGATATATAGATCTCATATCCAGAGTTTCTGGGAATCAGCTCGTGTCATTTCAGTTGATGAGGACTATGTCATTGATGCGAATGTGCTTGGACAAGCAATTCGTATATCAGAGGCTGACATAAGGAGGGTTTTACAGTTTGGAGGTGAACCTGAAGGTGTAACTCTCATTCCTGAGAGGTGCATCAAAGGTTGCTTTCTTCGCATTCGTTATTTTGGAGCTTATAACTCCATTTCTGTGAAGAAGGGAAAGCTACCTCACCAGTACAAATTTCTGGCTCATGTTCTACTCCATTGCCTTAGCATGAGGAAAGGCACGTTTGATGAGCTGAGGGATTTCATACGATCAGCTATGGTGGCGCTTATATTGAACAAACCGTTCAATTTTTCTGCCATGATCTTCCGTTACATGTGTGATAATGTGACGAAGGCTAAGGATAGACTCTACATGTATCCTAGATTTGTACAGATGCTGATAGACGAGAGGTTGCCTAAAGACATGTTACCTAGGGAAGCAGCAGATCTTCTGAAACTCAAACATATGACTAATTCCAGCTTGGGTTAGGTCAGAGTTTATCAGAGGACTGGGGATGCTGTTCTAGGGAAAGACCTGATTGGTCACTGTGCGAGGGCAAACTATGTTGCACCTGAGGAAGATGCCTGGAGACATGTTGATTCAGGATCTGACAACGAAGAATTTGCAGCTGATGAAGATCAAGCACCACCTCCACCTCCACCATGGCAACAACCAAGAAAAACTACTGGTCAATCATCTCGATCCACTCCTCAAGCCAAATCATTCCAAGAACAGAGCTCTCAGGAACCTTTAGAGGTTGATATGTCTGAGCATCAAACAGAGACTGCTGTTGTTGGTGATGAAGAAGTTGAATCTTCTGACACAGAGTCAGAGTATTAAATGGTTCAGGAGGGAAACCAGATGGTGAGGAGATTGAAGAAGAAGTTTGCTGAAAAGGCCGAAGAAGAAAGGGCTGAAAGAGCTGATCCTAGCTTTATTCCTGAGGAGCCTGAGTCTTCTAAGCCTAAGAAGATGAAAAGAATGGCTAAGGGAGGGCCGTATGAGAGGAAAAAGGCAAAAATTGCTAAGACCACTGTGTCTTCACCTATTATGCCTACTTCAGTTTTTGTCTCAGTATCTTCTGTTGTTACTCCTCCTGCTACTGTTTCTACAGTTCACATTTCTACTTTGCAAACTCCTGAGTTTGCAAATGTAGCTACTTTTATGCCTTCTTTTGTTGAGACTACTACTGTTACTTCTTTTCCAGAAACTTCTATTCCTCAGGATTCAATTCCTAGAGATGATTTATTTTCGGGACTTGATGAGCTTGGAGACATCAATTTCACAGTGAACTATGATGATACTGATCTTAAGAGAAGATTGTCTATTGTTTCCAAAGAGTTTGAGAGCTATAGGAAAGAGAAAGAGCAAAAGTTTGCTGAGATAGATGAGCTTAAAGCACAAATGTCCTTAATGATAAAGTGGAGAGAGGAGGATCTGGTAGAAAAGAAGAAGATGAAAGACAAAATCTTTGAGTTGGATTTCTTTATCAAATTACAATCAGAAGATTTAGTTGTGTTGAAGAATGAGAATACTGACTTAAGATTCAAGATCAAAGAATTGGAGTCAAAGACTGCAAAGCCAGAAGCTTCAAGTTCTAGAGTGGAAAAGGTGGTGATTGATTTAGATATTGAAAAAGAGGAGAAGAAGGTGGAGAAGAAGGTAGAAGAAGAAGAAGAAGAAGAAAAATTGGACTATGGTGATACTGATATGGACGAACTTCCTGATGATTTTGATTATAATGATGATGATAAGACTGGTGGTGATGGTGCTGGAGGTATGACTGGAGGGTCTGGAGAGTTGAATTCAATTACTGGTGCTTTGGTGATTTATTCTCCTCCAAAGGAGTCTTCTGAAGCTGTTCCGATTAGGTCTATGTCATCTGATAGGGCTAGGGATTATACTGAAGTTGATTTTGAAGATATAGATGCAATAGAACATCCCATGAGTATTCTTTATTACTCTCTGCCTACTTTTCTTGATTTATTTAAAATGCATTCTGATATAGATTTGCAGAGAAATATTTCTGAAGTTCAAGTTTATCAAGAAATAGAAGAAGGAGAAATTATGGGTGACTACTCAGTTCAAGACTATCAAAATTTATTTGATGATGATGATGATGAATTGATGTTTGATTTTGAAGAAGATGAAGATACTGATTTATCTGATTTTGATAAGGATGTCATTGATGAAGAGTTGTTGAATTTAAACATGATGAAGAAAATATTTGAAGCTGGAAGTATGTCAAGAACAACATTAGATCTAGTTAAAGCTAAGACAAATTTGGATTAGTGGAAAGCATTTCAACATGAAACAAAGTACATCATTGATCACTTACATTCTTTCAAGATTATGACAGAAATGTTCGAAGATAAAGATCCAGAAAACCTAACTAGACAATCCAAGAAGTTCAAGATTGGATCTAAATCCAAGATGATTGGAAGGATTATTAGTTATGGTTATTTTCATAACATTTCAGGGAGTTTGATGGATAACGGATGTTATGTGGTGAAAAGAATAGATGGATGCCAATACTTTGGCAAGGCTACTGATCTAATGAGTCTACCAGCATTTGAATGCAAAGATCTTTCAAGATTAAGGATGATAAAGCCTATACAGACTCAACACAATGAAATTTTTGAGAATCTGTTGAAGAAAGAAGCTCAAATGGGATGGAGTTTGTTGACACCACAATTCAGAGAAAGATTCAAAGATTATGTAAAGCCTAAAGTATTCAAGAGACCAAGACTCCGAAAGATGGAACAAGATTGGAATCCATTTTTTAAATTCTGGTTTTATGATGAGAGAACTTCTGAAGGTGTAATTGTATTGAAGCAAGATGATGATTGGAGGGTGATTCGAATGCTTGAACCTATTTGGATTGTAAATTGCTCAAAAGATGATATTGATTTACTCAACACTGCAGAGATTTATGCTGAAGATAGTTATCATCCTTAATCTATTCTTTTCACCACATAACATCCCTTATCCATCAAACTCCCTGAAATGTTATGAAAATAACCATAACTAATAATCCTTCCAATCATCTTGGATTTAGATCCAATCTTGAACTTATTGGATTGTCTAGTTAGGTTTTCTGGATCTTTATCTTCAAACATTTCTGTCATAATCTTGAAAGAATGTAAGTGATCAATGATGTACTTTGTTTCATCTTGAAATGCTTTCCAATAATCCAAATTTGTCTTAGCTTTAACTGGATCTAATGTTGTTCTTGACATACTTCCAGCTTCAAATATTTTCTTCATCAAGTTTAAATTCAACAACTCTTCATCAATGACATCCTTATCAAAATCAGATAAATCAGTATCTTCATTTTCTTCAAAATCAAACATCAATTCATCATCATCATCATCAAATAAATTTTGATAGTCTTGAACTGAGTAGTCACCCATAATTTCTCCTTCTTCTCTTTCCTGATAAACTTGAACTTCAACAATATTTCTCTGCAAATCTATATCAGAATGCATTTTAAATAAATCAAGAAAAGTAGGCAGAGAGTAATCAAGAATAGCCATCGGATGTTCTATTGCATCTAAATCTTCAAAATCAACTTCAGTACAATCCCTAGCTCTATCAGAAGATACAGAAGTCAATGGAACAACATCTGTAGCAAGCTTGGAAGCAGTATAAACAACAATAGCTCCGGTCACAGCATCTAAACCACTATCACATCCAGCAACTCCACCAGAATCATTAGGATGTTCATCAATGTCAGTATCACCATAATCAACTTCTTCTTCTTCTTTGTCTTCCACCTTCTCTTCCTCCTTCTCTTCCTCTTTCTCTTCCTCTTCCATTTCCATCTCCACATCCACCACTACCTTTTCAATTTAAGAACTTGAAGCTTCTGACTTTGCAGTCTTTGACTCCAGTTCTTTGATCTTGAATCTCAAGTCAGTATTCTCATTCTTCAACACAACTATATCTTCTTATTGTAATTTGATGAAGAAATCCAACTTAGAGATTTTGTCTTGCATCTTCTTCTTCTCTACCATATCCTCCTCTCTCCACTTTATCATCAAAGCCATTTGAGCTTTAATCTCATCAATCTCAGCAACCTTTTGCTCTTTTTCTTTCCTGTAGCTCTCAAACTCCTTAGAAAGAATAGACAATCTTTGCTTGAGATCAGTATCATCATAGTTCACTGTAAAATTTATGTCTCCCAGCTCATCGAGTCCTGAAAATAAATCATCTCTAGGAATTGAATCCTGAGGAATAGAAGTCTCTGGCAAAGAAGTAACAGTAGTAGTCTCCACAAAAGAAGGCATAAAAGAAGTTACATTTACAAACTCAGGAGTTTGCAAAGTATATGTGTGAACTGTAGAAACAGTAGCAGAAGAAGGAATAACAGGTGAAACAGGAACAGAAACTGAAGTATGCATCATAGGTGAAGACACAGTGGTCTTAGCAGTCTTTGCCTTCTTCCTCTCATACGGCCCTCCCTTGGCCATTCTTTTCATCTTCTTCGGCTTAGAAGACTCAGGCTCCTCAGGAATAAACCTAGGATCAGCTTTTTCAGCCCTTTCTTCTTCAGCCTTTTCTGCAACCTTCTTCTTCAGTCTCCTCACCATCTGGTTCCCCTCCTGAACCATCTCATACTCTGACTCTGTGTCAGAAGATTCCACTTCTTCATCACCAGCAACAGCAGTCTCTGTCTGATGCTCAGACATATCAACCTCTAAAGGTTCCTAAGAACTCTGTTCTAGGGATGATTTGGCTTGAGGAGTAGATCGAGGTGATTGACCAGTAGTTTTCCTTGGTTGTTGCCTTGGTGGAGGTGGAGGTGGTGCTTGATCTTCATCAACTGCAAATTCTTCGTTGTCAGATCCTGAATCAGCATGTCTCCAGGCATCCTCCTCAGGAGCAACATAGTTTGCCCTGGCACAGTGACCTATCAAATCCTTTTCCAGCACAGCACACCCAGTCCTCTGGTAAACTCTGACCTGACCCAAGCTGGAATCAGTCATATGTTTGAGTTTCAGAAGATCTGCTGCTTCTCTAGGTAACATGTCTTCAGGCAATCTCTCATCAATAAGCATTTGTACGAACCTAGGATACATGTAAAATCTATCCTTAGCCTTCGTCACATTGTCACACATATAACGGAAGATCATGCCGGAGAAATTGAACGGTTTGTTCAATATAAGTGCAACCATGGCTGATCGCATGAAATCCCTAAGCTCATCGAATGTGCCTTTCCTCATGCTAATGCAATGAAGGAGAACATGAGCTAGAAACTTGTACTGGAGGGGCAGCTTTCCCTTCTTCACAGAAATGGAATTATAAGCTCCAAAATAACGTATGCGAAGAAAACAACCTTTGATGCACCTCTCAGGAATGAGAGTTACACCTTCCGGTTCACCTCCAAACTGTAACACCCTCCGTATGTCACCTCTGATATACGAATTGCTTGTCCAAGCACATTCGCATCAATGACATAGTCCTCATCAACTGAAATAACACGAGCTGATTCCCAGAAGCTCTGGATATGAGATCTATATATCTGGCAAGAGTTGGAAATAGCATGATAAATCCGTGACCTCCTGAGAAACTCGATCATAGGCCTGAAATCTTGACCGTTCCTTGTTGTTGGATCCAAGTAAGCACAAACATTGTGTTTGTCTCCGAAAGTTAGATTCGCCATATCTACAATTAGAAATAAAAACAATTAGAAACAAAAATTAATCAAAAATTAGCAAAAATTTAAAAAATTTGAAAAATTTCTAAGTAGACCAGCGAACCTATCTCCTTAGACGAACCTAATGCTAGGCGAACATAATTCAGACGAACCTGTTAATCAGACAAACCTTTTGAACGAACCTTATCATGAACGAACCTTTTGAATGAACGAACCTTCTGATGAACGAACCTCAAAATGAACGAACCTCAGAATGAACAAACCTTCATATGAACGAACCTTGTTGGTCAAACGAACTTTGACTAAAAGGTTCGGTTCTTTTGAAATCCATAGGTTCGCCACGAACCTATCAAATTCAGATGAACCCTCAAGGTTCGACGAACCTTTGTTCATCTAACGAACCTGTTCATCGGCGAACCTTTTTCAGATTTCAAATCAAAATTTAAAAACTTTGAATCTGATGATAAAAATCATACACCCAGGTTCGAAACATGCCGATGAACAACTTTAATGAAGATGGTTTGTTCAATTTTTAGATTTTAATCAGTTTTAAGTCCAAAAACAGATTCAATCTTAAAAATCCTAAAATCGCTCAGATCTCTCAAATTAGCCGGTCAAATTCAAAAATTTCTACCTAGAAATGTTCACGAGATGATTCTGATTTTTAATGTCAATGAAAAAGTCTAGGAAGTCCAGAATCAAAAATCTAAAAAATCCTTCTTGCAGGTTCGCGAATGATGAAAGTGACGAACCATTCTGGCGAACCCTCTATATATATGTCACAAACCTTTTCCAGACGAGCCTTTCACAAACCTTTGCTGCGAACCTTTTGCAGCGAACCTTTTTACCGAACCATTTCAACGAACCTAGTAAACGAACCTAGTCAACGAACCTAGCTAACGAATCTAGCTAACGAACCTAGCCAGCGAACCTAACTAACGAACCTTACCAGCCAACCATTTCAGCAAACCTTCTTAAACCCAGACGAACCTTTTATAAAATTTTGAATTTTTTATTTAAATTTGAAAACAATTCATGTTCAATCATCCCAAAGACAAACAATTAATCAAAAATTATTGATTTAACATCAGATGAAAAATTAAAATCTTTTTGGAATTTTTCAAATTTTTAGAACAATTAAACTACAAAATTAACAAAAGAACTACCCTAAAAAAATAAAATCTTTTTGTTTGAGAAAGATCCTAACATGAGATCAGATTATTTTACAAATTTCAACACATCTGTTTGTATTATTTCAAATATTATCTGAAAATTACAAGTTTAAGATTGTCAGTATAATCCTTTTAAATTTATTACTTAGTCAATAAATCAGTTTAAAACAAGATTATGAAAACACTTTATAATAATCCATTTTCTTGAACACATCCCCGATTTGTGAATAACTAAACAAACATAAATGTTCTCAAACTTATAATTTCAATTTTAACTAATCTGATCATGCAAAAATAAAGCAGAATTTCTTTTTGAAAATAGCAAAATAAAAAACAATTTGAAATTGTTCAAAATCTTGGAATCAAGGTTGATACTTACGTATGCTCAAATGATCCAGAAAATGAACGAAACAATAATTTAAGATTAAGCTTTTAACAATCAGTTCGATATATTCATATACGCAGAGATTGTCCAAATCTTAATCAGAACCAAGAAAATAAATTTGAATTGTTTAAAGCTATAACAATCAGGTCGATACGTAAGTATACGCAAAGAATGTTCCAGCTTTAAACTAAAATAAAAGAAAAACAAAAACAGAATTTCTTTTAAAAATTAAACACATGATCAAACTAGTACTTTGATTTTTTTTTTCAAGAACATTTTGTCAGAAAAATTACCACTCTTTCAGGACAAAACTAAGTACTGCATTTTAAGCACCTGTTTCTTATAAAATATAATCAAAACTTTGTTTAAACTTATCCTGACTAAGTTATAAACCTACTTTCATATCATACTTAATACTTGTAATAATTCATTAAATTTTAATAAAACATACAGATATGTTTCCAAATGCAAATAATGTGCTATCATTTCTCATTAGATCGAATCAATTTCTCAGATTTTTAAATTTTTTATGTTTTTGTATTTTGATTTTTTAATGTTTTTGTATTTTTCAAGATTTTCTCCCCCTAAAAACAAAAACACAAAAGAGAAAATAAAAAAAATGTGATGTTAATTCAATAAAAATGATTATGAAGGAAGTTGATTCTTGATTACCTCACCCATGACCCTGATCCCATTTAATTTGTGTAGATAATCAAAACTGTCACACCCCCACCCCTCGTCACCTCGTGTATGATCTGAAGTCACTGAACCGGTTGCGGAAGCATAGTGGTGATGTCTCCGAGGTGAGGGGTGACTTACTTGATCCGATATCATAAGCACACAGATTAACTTAAAATAAATATAATACAGGGTTTCGTCATTACAATCAGTATCATAATTTACAACTAAGTTTATTACATAACTAACTTATTTAATTACTAGTGTTTGAAGTGCTGCCTCACCGAGTGTCACTGTCTCCCTGCAAAAAGATTTAAGTTTGAAACGTCAACACAAAGCTGGTGAGTTCGACAGTTCATTTTAAAACAATATGATATGATAAGCATGTTCTCAAAAGTTCAGTTCCGGATAACCATGGGACCCGTATCTAGTTCCTTTCGGACGTCTAGTCTGTCTCAAGATATTACCCGTCGGTACATATCTTAGTGCCTCATTATCTTAATGTCTATCATACCATTAAGAAGTTCAGGAAACAGATAACAAACATTCACACAAGGGGAGATGCAATCCTCCCAGCGAATGGGGTGTCAACCAATAGTACTATCAATGTTTTCTGTTCGGCCACACATGGGTTCACTAGATACAGTTCAGAAATGAGGACTTTCAGTTCCATGATAGAGTTCAGTCTATAGGCAAAATCCCATGAAATCACACAAAATCACATGAAATCACACAGATATCATTGATGCATATCATATGTTCAGACAACAGTTTACAGAGTTTCCCCGATGTTTATAAAAGATTAAAAATAAAAGGGGGTTGTACGAAACTCACCTGATAATATAGGTGTAGCAGAGTATCACCAAACTGATAGTACATAGATGATTCTGCATTTAGTTATCTTTAATAAGTTATTTATGTTCTAGTTTACTGATTAGATCTTTCTGAACGTTCAATGTCAAAGACATTGCTTAGTAAATCATCAACTCGATACTAATTATGTAATTAATTAATATAATGTTATATCATACAATGTATGATAATGTAGGAACCTACATTGCATTAGATTCCTAATACAAAGTTGATGACACTCTTGATTAATCAGAATAATCCCAGATTAACCAAATAGTTAATGTTGTTGATTATGATACTGTAACAGTTTCTAGACAATTTAATGGCTTAGGAATGATTAAATCCTTGTTTGTTGATTACCCAATTATCATGAAATATCACAATGTAGCATCAAAATAGGTGTAATAACTAGGTTTAACATACTAATCTGACTGTTATCATAAACATCAGATAATCATTCCAATAAGTATGTTAATGATCGTGATTAGTTTGAAACACTTGGATTTAACCTTGCATTTCAAGGATTAATCCAACTAATCACCTACATTGTTATAATCAAATGGATTAAACCATTATAATCATGGGTATGATTTCATGCAAACCGGGCATTACAACGGATCAAAACAAGAATTTAACCGTTAAAACTTCGTGTTCTTTGTTTATAACCAATCCTAGCCATTATCTAGGCAATAATCAACAATCCTAACTATATCATTACGTTCAAAATCAAGATCTAATCAATCAAAATCAAACTAGAAGGTTTAAACGGATCATTACCTAATCAGACGGATTTCTGACTTCAAAACAACGATCATAACTTGTATAGATAATCCCTGGTGCGATCCTTGCGTTCAGAAAGCTTGAAAATGGTGATTAGATGATGGTTTGTGTGTTGTTTTCGTCTGGTGTACGCTGCAGTTCGAGATGATAAAGAAAATAACATCTTGCATGAAATCTGATGAAGTAGATCAGATTGTTGCACCGCATCCATCGCGTACCGCGGCTGGGAGATCAAAAAGGTGTCGCGTACCGCGAAGATTTCCGGAAGAATCTTTGATATTTTGCAAGCATCGCGTACTGCGGAGGATTCTCAATCCCTCCATCGCGTACCGCGATGGGTCCAATCGACCAACACTTAGTAATTTTTCTTCATTTTTCGATTCCGGGTTATCTTGGACTCCGTTTTGAGCACGGTTTTCGCCCACGTTCATCATTTCTCACCTACTATCATTCTGTATCAATTACAAGTATTAAAACAACGTGGATTTCTAGAACGATCAAATGTGTCCACGTCATTAATGACGTAATTCTCGTATGCAACTGTCACAGTCTCCTCCTGTTAGAGAAATTTCGTCCCGAAATTTAGTGAAGACTTACATTATGACAATCATTTATGAGTATAGATGTGGATACTTTGATTTCATTTGATCTTCACGTTCCCAAGTATATTCAGGTCCACGTTGCGAGTTCCATCGCACTTTAAAGATTGGTATGCGACTACGTTTTAACACTTTCGTTTCTCGATCCATTACCTCTACTGGTTCTTCACTGAACTAAAGTTTTTCATCAACATGAATCTCTTCTAGAGGTACGATCAATGATTCATCAGTTAAGCACTTCTTCAGATTGGATACATGAAAGACATCATGAATATTACTGAGTTCAAGAGGTAACTCAAGTCTGTAGGCTACTGGTCCAATTCGTTCAAGAATTTTAAATGGCCCTACAAATCTTGGCGAAAGTTTACCTCTCTTTCCGAATCTGAAAATGCCTTTCCAAGGTTAACCAAAGTGGGGCTGGAAACAAGGGAAAATCAAAGATTTATCAAAAGAATGACAAAATTAAAGCCACTGGTTTGAAGAAAAAGATTTTATCTCCATCTGTAGCATCCAAATATTTGGAATCATCTAAGGGGTGTGATGAAAAGCCAAAGAAAGTGTCATCAAGGAAATGCTACAGATGCGGGAAACTGGGTCATGTCATTGCTGAATGTGATATGGACAATTGTAACAGATTTCATACTTTTACTCCACGAGAAACACGACAGTGTTTCACTTGTGGAGGAAAAGGGCATATTTCTGTTAATTGTCCAAATCACAAAGTCAAGAAGAAAACTTTTGTTAATGACAATTGTGTGATCCATGCAAGTGGGAATCCTAGGAGGGTAAAGCCTAGTGAGGAAGAGATGAAAATTCTCAGGAAATTTGATCCTGAGTGTGTCTAGGTCAAGGATGAACAATTTTATAAAAGACAAGTTTTTGATAATCAACAAAAAGGTAAAGGAGTTTCGAACAGGTCATCATCAGATGATGATGAATTTTATGATAATTATCCTCATAAAAGATTTTCAAAACAAAATTTTAATTCTAATTCTTGTTGGAAGTATGTCAAGAACAACATTACATCCAGTTAAAGCTAAGACAAATTTGGATTATTGGAAAGCATTTCAAGATGAAACAAAGTACATCATTGATCACTTACATTCTTTCAAGATTATGACAGAAATGTTTGAAGATAAAGATCCAGAAAACCTAACTAGACAATCCAAGAAGTTCAAGATTAGATCTAAATCCAAGATGATTGGAAGGATTATTAGTTATGGTTATTTTCATAACATTTCAGGGAGTTTGATGGATAAAGGATGTTATGTGGTGAAAAGAATAGATGGATGCCAATACTTTGGCAAGGCTACTGATCTAATGAGTCTACCAGCATTTGAATGCAAAGATCTTTCAAGATTAAGGATGATAAAGCCTATACAGACTCAACACAATGAAATTTTTGAGAATCTGTTGAAGAAAGAAGCTCAAATGGGATGGAGTTTGTTGACACCACAATTCAGAGAAAGATTCAAAGATTATGTAAAGCCTAAAGTATTCAAGAGACCAAGACTCCGAAAGATGGAACAAGATTGGAATCCATTTTTTAAATTCTGGTTTTATGATGAGAGAACTTCTGAAGGTGTAATTGTATTGAAGCAAGATGATGATTGGAGGGTGATTCGAATGCTTGATCCTATTTTGGATTGTAAATTGCTCAAAAGATGATATTGATTTACTCAACACTGCAGAGATTTAAGCTGAAGATGGTTATCATGATGTTGGAGTGAGCTACAAAGATATGGCAATTCAATATCAGACCATTGCACGAATGTGTTACACCTTGGGTATATATTCTGGTTGCAATTGGAAAGATGTAAATTACCTTTATACTGAATTGATGCAAATTCAAAAGGAGAGAGATGAAAGAGCTGCTAAGATTGAAGCAGAAAGGTTGGCAAAGATACCACGTTCGGTTGTTATACGAGCGGTGGATAATGTGGTTGTCGAAGTTGGAGAATCGAGTGGAGTTAAAGACAAAGTTGAAGAAACAGTTGAAGATACAGTTGAAGATAAAGCTGAAGAAAAGAACTGAAGGCAAAGATTAAAGATTTTGATAGCAAACATTTAGGGGGAGTTTGTTAGTACATGTTTGTAATTTTTTGCTATTCAAAAGTTGTATTTATTTTGAGTTTGTATAAAGGTTCGGCTAGGTTATGCTTTAGTTTCGTCTGGCCCACGAACCTTAGCATATTGGCGAACCTATTGAGTTGATAGGTTTAGCGAACCTATAGCCTGGCAAAGGTTCGGCGAACCTTTTGATTGTCTTCATAGGTTCGTCTAACAAACCTAAGGGTTCGCTCAGCGAACCTTAGGGTTCGGCTGGCAAACCATAGGTTCGGCTAGCGGTAAAGGTTCGCTGGTTCCAGTTTCTATAAATAGCAGGTTTGTTTGTAGATCTAGTAGAACTTTGGACAGATTGTTAGAAATTCTCTGTATTTTCTCAGTGTGAGAATTGTGATCTTGTAATCATTTGTTGATAATACAAGAGGTGTTTATTGAATTGATTGTGTTCTTTGTATTTATACATATTGACTATGGATTCCGCACGTGGTTGATAGTTCGTAGGACTTCGTATTCGATCCTGATCGGTTTCAACCAAACCAACATTAGATGCAATAGAACATCCCATGGCTATTCTTGATTACTGTCTGCCTACTTTCCTTGATTTATTTAAAATGAATTCTGATATAGATTTGCAGAGGAAGATTTTTGAGATTCAAGTGGATCAAGAAGTAGAAGAAGGAGAGATCATTGGTGATTATACAGCTCAAGATTATCAAGACTTCTTAGTGGATGATGATGACTTAATGTTTGAATTTGAAGAGGAAGAAGATCTGGATTTGTCTGATTATGATAAAGATATCATTGATGAAGATTTGTTGAACTTAAACACAATAAAGAAAGTGTTTGAAGCTGGGAGTTTTTCAAGAACAACTCTGGATCCGGTTAAAGAAAAGACTTTTAAAGATTTATGGAAGGATATTGAAGAAGAGAAGAAATACATTATTGATCATTTGCATGTATTCAAGATTATGAGATAAGTTTTTGAAGACAAAGATCCAGACAACCTAACTAAACAATCCACAAAGTTCAAGATTGGATCTACATCCAAAATGATTGGACGGATTATTAGTTATGGTTACTTTCATAACATTTCAGGAAGCCTAACTGGTAAAGGATGTTATGTGGTCAAACGAACTGATGGATGTCAATACTTCGACAAAGCTTCTGATTTGATGACTCTTCCAGCATTTGAATGTAAAGATCTTTCTAGATTAAAGATGATCAAGCCCATTCAGACTCGTCATAATGAAATTTTTGAGAACTTGTTAAAGAAAGAAGCACGTTTTGGATGGAGTTTATTATCACCACAGTTCAGAGAAAGATTTCATGACTATGTGAAGCCAAATGTTTTTAAGAGACCAAGACTAAGAAAGATGAAACAGAACTGGAATCCATATTTTAAGTTCTGGTTCTATGATGAAAGAACGTCTGAAGGTGTTATTCTTTTGAAGCAAGATGATATTTGGAGGGTAATTCGATTGCTGGATCCTATTTGGATTGTAAATTGTTCAGAGGATGATGTTGCTTTTCTGGATACTGCAGAGATTTATGCTGAAGATGGTTATCATGATTTTGGAGTGAGCTTCAAAGATATGGCAATTCAATATCAGACCATTGCACGAATGTGTTATACATTGGGTATACATTCTGGTTGCAATTGGAAAGATGTGAATGATCTTTATACTGAATTGATGCAAGTTCAGAAGGAAAGAGATGAAAGAGATGCTAAGGTTGAAGCAGAAAGGTTGGCAAAGATACCACGTTCAGTTGTTATACGAGCGGTGGATAATGTGGTTGTTGAAGTTGGAGAATCGAGTGGAGTTAAAGACAGAGTTGAAGAAACAGTTGAAGATACAGTTGAAGATAAAGC
This sequence comes from Mikania micrantha, assembly GCA_009363875.1. Lineage (NCBI taxonomy): Eukaryota > Viridiplantae > Streptophyta > Magnoliopsida > Asterales > Asteraceae > Mikania > Mikania micrantha. The sequence goes on along the minus strand of CM018694.1, from coordinate 36,075,438 downwards.
TGAAGATAGAGCTGAAGGCAAAGATTAAAGATTTTGATAGCAAACATTTAGGGGGAGTTTGTTAGTACATGTTTGTAATTGTTTTCTATTCAAAAGTTGTATTTATTTTGAGTTTGTATAAAGGTTCGGCTAGGTTATGCTTTAGGTTCGTCTGGCCCACGAACCTTAGCATATTGGCGAACCTATTGAGTTGATAGGTTTAGCGAACCTATAGCCTGGCAAAGGTTCGGCGAACCTTTTGATTGTTTTCATAGGTTCGTCTAGCAAACCTAAGGGTTCGCTCAGCGAACCTTAGGGTTCGGCTGGTAAACCATAGGTTCGGCTAGCAGTAAAGGTTCGCTAGTTCCAGTTTCTATAAATAGCAGGTTTGTTTGTAGATCTGGTAGAACTTTGGACAGATTGTTAGAAATTCTCTATGTTTTTTCTGTGTGAGAACAGTGATATTGTAATCATTTGTTGATAATACAAGAGGTGTTTATTGAATTGATTGTGTTCTTTGGATTTATACATATTGACTATGGATTCCGCACGTGGTTGATAGTTCGTAGGACTTCGTATTCGATCTTGATCGGTTTCAACCAAACCAACAACTTTGATGATAAACTACTTGCACACAATCTTTGCCACCTTTAGTTATTATCAATTTTGTACTAGTTGTTGAATTAGGTTATACTTTATATAATTATTTGTTTCATAAATAAATATGTAGGCTTTTGAATTTGGCAAATTTGGCTGTTGAATATGTAGGCTGTTGAATTTGGCAAGTTATTTCATAAATAAATTGTAATCATCATTTCGTTTCCATTTGATGATCATACCACTTTGCTTTCTTGAATTGAAATTTTGGCGCATGATATGTGATCTTTTTTTAAGTTTTGCCCAACTTGCTTTTCAAATTCTCTATAGAGGATGTGTTGGATTAATCTTGATGGTTCGGGCTCGGTTCGGTTGTTTGCGGGTTTAGGCACGGGTCCTGGAGCATAATCAGTTTCACGGTTGCATGAAAGTAGGAGATGACCAAGTTTCTTGGAGTGAAATGAACGTTTACAATTTGGTTATTAAGCATGTGTTTTTATTTTTGGTGTTGTGAGTCATTAGGTTGAAAAAGTCACCGATTATTTAGTTAAGTTTAAAGTTAGGTTGTTATTTACGTTGCATGTAATTTGTGCCTATATAAGGCTTATATTACTATCGAATAAAATGAGCAGCAAAAGATTAAGGAGAAAATCATTTTGTTGTATTTTGTGTATATTTATTTTGGGTTTGAACCAACAATTGGTATCAGAGCACTCGGGTTGAAGAAGAAGCCGGTTTGAGAGTCGGTGTCAAAACGGGGGAGGCCTTTTGGCTGCGAGGCAGAAGAAGAAGCAGTGGAACTGAACGAGAGAAGGAAAAATAAGCAAGAGGACAAGGCTGAACATCGGTGTTAGTCGTAGCAAGATATCGTAACCGTAGCAAATACCGAAGTCCGAGAAGAACCGGTGAGAAGAAGACCGTGCCCGAAATTTAAATTCTAGTGAGACCAAAAAAGACCGGTGGCAACTAGACCAAGAAAGATCGAAGCAGGCAACCGTAACCGGTGGTGTGTGTAAGAAAGAAAGTAGACCAACAAGAAAGTTCTAATCATGATCAGCAAGCTAGGAAGAAAGAACGTCGGCGCTGCAAGGAAGAGAAAGAAGAAAGAAACCAATCGATTGTGAAACAAGTCGATAGTTATGAGGGTCGGTTACTGGATGACGGGAAGGAGGCAAGCACTCTTTGTTACTGGTGCATGGGAAGTTGGGAACCATATAAAGAAAAGAAGGAAAGCAAACATTTTCTTTCGTTATTGTTGAAGGCATTAAAGGCAAGAGTTGAAGGCAATACTAATATGAAGAAAATGAAGGCTACTGACATCAGAAAGGAGTTTGAGAATTTCAACATCATAGGAAATGAAACTTTGGATGCCTTAATTACCAGATACAGACACTTATTGACTGAAGTGAGGAAATATAGCATTGAGTATTCATAGGATGAGAAGATAAATTGTTTGGCTGATGCATTACCTGACAAATGGAATTCCTTGGTGCTCATATTGAGAGAAAACCTACCTGGATTGACATTGGTAGAGTTTATTCAGAAACTGGAGGAACAAGAAATGAAGGACAAACGTAAAGCAAGACGGGTAAATGTCACTCAAGAATCTTCCTTGTATGGTGGTTCAGTTACTACACCTCCTGCTGCATCTGCGAAGATACAGACTGCTTTCGTGTCTAGAACTTCTGAATCTATTTAGAGTTCTTCAGTGCCTACAAGTTCTAGCTCACACTGTCCTATCAATGAGAAAAGTCTGAGTCTACACCACCTCCAGTTCAGCTTAACACAACAAATTTGGGAAAAGTGACAGTTGAAGCCGTTAAAGATCGTATGTCTATTTTGTCATGTGTCGTGAGTGCTTATGATGAGCAGGTGGCTGGGAGAATTGGAAATGCAAATCTGACTTTTGAAGATTATGCACAAATTGATGAGGATGAGATGGAGTTGATAGATACGCAGTGGGCATTGGCGAGTGTTATTCGCAAAATTAATAGATATGAGAAGAAAACCGGGAAGAAATTCACTTTTGACCGGAACACAAAGTTTGGATTTAATCCAAAATATACACAGTGTTATAACTGTGGTGAACATGGTCATTTTGCAAGAGAGTGCAAGAATCCCAAGAAGCAGGGAAATCTGAATCCATTCAAGCCTAAGGAAGATTATCAGAAAAGATAGAGAAATCTGAAGAATCATCTTCTAAAGCACTTGTAAGTCAAGCTGATGAGGGCTATGACTGGGGTAAACAATATGAAGATCTTATGGGTGCTTTCATGGCTTCTTTGGAAGAAGAATCAGGAAAAGGAAAGGAGAAGATTGATGAGATGACTGAGGTACAGAGTGATTTGTATGAGATGATAGATAGACTCAAAGAGATGAACTCACAGTTGACTTCTGATCTACGAGTATGCACAGAAGCAAACAAGAAATTGATTTCAAAAGAAAAGGCGTTTGATAAGAAGATAATTGATCTTAGTAAAGAGAATGAAGATTTAAAAATCAAGGTTTTACAGAATAACCACGATGTTTCTGTGCATCTGGATTCAGTTCAGAAGTTGAAAGTTGAGTTGTCAGCTGCAAAAGCTGAAGCTGAGTTGAACAAAGCCAAGCTTGAGAATTATCAGAATTCCGCATATGTCATTGATCATTTTGCGGCTATGCAAAGATCTCGTGATAATTCTGGGATTGGTTTTCATTCTGTCCCACCTCCTTCTAGTTTTGTACCGAGACCACAACTTGAACCGGATTTAGAAATTGATCCTATTTCATTAAAGGAGAGTGGATCTGATCATGAGAGTGATTTTGTTGATAATGATGCTCCTATCATCGAGGACATCACTGATTTAGAATATTCAGATGATATTCTGAGAATGATTGGTCATCAAAAAGCCAATTCTGTTGAAAAGAAGAGTCCAGTTTTTCAGAAATCAAAATCTGAAGTAAAATCTGCGGGAAATTCAGTGGCTAAACAAAAGTTTGTTTCCAAATCAAACCTAAAAGTCAAGACTACTTCTACTATCAAGCCAATTGTGTTTGTTGAATCTTCAACTACACAAAAAGGAGAGTCAAGCAAAGTTTTTGAAAAACCAGAGAAATTTTCTAAAAAGATTGACAAGAATTTTGTCAAAATTGTTGACAAGGTTAACCAAAGTGGGGCTGGAAACAAGGGAAAATCAAAGATTTATCAAAAGAATGACAAAATTAAAGCCACTGGTTTGAAGAAAAAGATTTTATCTCCATCTGTAGCATCCAAATATTTGGAATCATCTAAGGGGTGTGATGAAAAGCCAAAGAAAGTGTCATCAAGGAAATGCTACAGATGCGGGAAACTGGGTCATGTCATTGCTGAATGTGATATGGACAATTGTAACAGATTTCATACTTTTACTCCACGAGAAACACGACAGTGTTTCACTTGTGGAGGAAAAGGGCATATTTCTATTAATTGTCCAAATCACAAAGTCAAGAAGAAAACTTCTGTTAATGACAATTGTGTGATCCATGCAAGTGGGAATCCTAGGAGGGTAAAGCCTAGTGAGGAAGAGATGAAAATTCTCAGGAAATTTGATCCTGAGTGTGTCTAGGTCAAGGATGAACAATTTTATAAAAGACAAGTTTTTGATAATCAACAAAAAGGTAAAAGAGTTTCGAACAGGTCATCATCAGATGATGATGAATTTTATGATAATTATCCTCATAAAAGATTTTCAAAACAAAATTTTAATTCTAATTCTTGTTGGAAATCCAGATACAGGTCAGGTGATAGATTTGATGTGAGAAATGATGAATACTTGAAGATGCCATTTCTCAAGATCAAGATGAAGATCAGAATATCACAAATGTTGATCATGGTGTTGAAGTCCCGCAAGTGCCAGTGTCTAGAGTACATGTGAATCACCCTGTGAAGTAGATCATTGGAGATCCGTTTGTTGGAGTACAGACGCGACGACAAATTACAAACGCGTAGAGTTTGTATGTCTAGTTGGAGCGTAATCATGGGACTCAAGAGTTATGGATGCATTCTGCATGTGTTTCTCAGATTGAGCCTAAATCTGTAACTGAAGCCCTGCGTGAGCCTGCCTGGGTGGAGGCCATGCAAGAGGAGCTTAATCAGTTTCAGAAACTGGGAGTTTGGCATTTGGTAGATTTGCCAAAAGGTGAAAAGAAGATAGGCACCAGGTGGGTGTTGAAGTGTAAGCGAGACGATAGAGGCGTAATTGTTCGGAACAAGGTGCGTTTGGTTGTCCAAGGGTTCAAACAAATTGAAGGAATTGATTATGATGAGGTGTTTGCACCTGTGGCGCGGCTTGAAGCGATTAGATTATTTCTATCTTTTGCTGCCCACAAGAAGTTCAAAGTGTTCTAGTTGGATGTTAAGTCTGCATTCCTTTATGGGTCATTGAAGGAGACAGTGTATGTTTGTCAGCCACCGGGCTTTGAGGATCCGATCCACCGGGATCAGGTATACCTCCTGGACAAAGCACTGTATGGTCTTCATCAGGCTCCTCGAGCTTGGTATGAGACCCTCTCGACTCACCTTATTGAACACGGGTTCAATAGGGGTCAGATAGACAAAACATTGTTTTATCGGGAAAAGGGCAAGGACATTCTTCTTGTTCAGATCTATGTTGATGATATCATCTTCAGATCTACTGATGAACAATTGTGTTTGGAGTTTAAAGAGCTGATGATTGAGAAGTTTGAGATGAGTGCTATGTCTGACATCAAGTTCTTTTTGGGTTTACAAATTGATCAGACTGATGATGGAAAAATTCATCAGACCAAATACATTCAAGATGTGCTAAAATGGTTTAGCATGCTTGATTGTAAACCCATTTCCACGCCCATTCAGCCCAATCACGGGATTGAGCCTGATCTTAAGGGGTAGCTAATTGATGCTACATTATATCGTGGAATGATCGGTAGCTTGATGTATTTGATAGCCTCAAGACCAGATATTGTATTCGCTACAACTATATGTGCTTGCTATCAATCAAAGCCTAAAGTTTCTCATCTGATTGCAGTCAAGAGGATTTTACGTTATCTGAAGGGTACACCAGAAACCGGTCTGTGGTATCCTAAGGATGATAACTATACCTTTCATGCGTATAGTGATTCAGACTATGGAGGATGCAAGACTGATTCCAAATCAACTACTGGAGGTGCTCAGTTTCTGGGGGAGAGATTAGTATCATGGCAGTGTAAGAAGCAAATATCTGTTGCTACATCTACATGTGAAGCTGAATATGTAGCGGCTGCCAGTTGTTGTTCCCAAGTCTTGTGGATACAACAACAAATGAGAGACTATGGACTGAACTTTTTATCTACCCCGATTCATGTAGATAATGAGGCTGCCATTGCAATTACCAACAATCCAGTGTATCATTCACGTTCCAAGCACATTGATATTCGGTTCCATTTCATACGTGACTGTTATGAAAAGAAACTGATTGATGTGGTGAAGATACACACAAACGAGCAAAGGGCAGACCTTCTCACCAAGGCCTTTGACAAACAACGTTTTGAGTATTTACTCAAATTAAATGGGATCAGGGTCATGGGTGAGGTAATCAAGAATCAACTTCCTTCATAATCATTTTTTATTGAATTAACATCAGATTTTTTATTTTCTCTTTTGTGTTTTTGTTTTTAGGGGGAGAAAATTTTGAAAAATACAAAAACATTAAAAATAAAAAATACAAAACATAAAAAATTAAAAATCTGAGAAATTGATTCGACCTAATGAGAATGATAGCACATTATTTGCATTTGGAAACATATCTGTATGTGTTATTAAAATTTAATGAATTATTACAAGTATTAAGTATGATATGAAAGTAGGTTTATAACTTAGTCAGGATAAGTTTAAACAAAGTTTTGATTATATGTTATAAGAAACAGGTGCTTAGAATGCAGTACATAGTTTTGTCCTGAAAGAGTGGTAATTTTTCTGACAAAATGTTCTTGAAAAGAAAAAAGTCAAAGTACTAGTTTGATCATGTGTTTTTTTTTTAAAAGAAATTCCGTTTTTTGTTTTTCTTTTATTTTAGTTTAAAGCTGGAACATTCTTTGCGTATACTTACGTATCGACCTGATAAACAATTCAAATTTATTTTCTTGGTTCTGATTAAGATTTGGACAATCTCTGCGTATATGAATATATCGAACTGATTGTTTGAAGCTTAATCTTAAATTATTGTTTCGTTCATTTTCTGGATCATTTGAGCATACGTAAGTATCAACCTTGATTCCAAGATTTTGAACAATTTCAAATTGTTTTTCTATTTTGTTATTTTCAAAAAGAAATTCTGCTTTATTTTTGCATGATCATATTAGTTAAAATTGAAATTATAAGTTTGAGAACATTTATGTTTGTTTAGTTATTCACAAATCGGGGATGTGTTCAAGTAAATGGATTATTATAAAGCGTTTTCATAATCTTGTTTTAAACTGATTTCTTGACTAAGTAATAAATTTAAAAGGATAAGTATACTGACAATCATCTTAAACTTGTAATTTTCAGATAATATTTGAAATAACACAAACAGATGTGTTGAAAACTGTAAAATAATCTGATCTCATGTTAGGATCTTTCTCAAACAAAAAGATTTTATTTTTTTAGGGTAGTTCTTTTGTTAATTTTTGTAGTTTAATTGTTCTAAAAATTTGAAAAATTCCAAAAAGATTTTAATTTTTCATCTGATGTTAAATCAATAATTTTTGATTATTTGTTTGACTTTGGAATGATTGAACATGAATTTGTTTTGAAATTTAATAAAAAATTCAAAATTCTAAAAAGGTTCGTCTGAGTTTGGAGAAGGTTCGCTGAGATGGTTCGTGGAGTAAGGTTCGTTGGTAATGGTTCTCTGGTAAGGTTCGCAGAAAAGGTTCGTGAAAGGCTCGTCTAGAAAAGGTTCGTGATATATATATAGAGGGTTCGCCAGAAGGGTTCGTCACTCTCATCATTTTCACGCTCACGAACCTGCAAGAAGAGATTTTTCGTTTTTCTATCTTTGACCTTCTAGATTTTTTCATTGTTATTTATAGATTCAGAATCATCTCATGAACATTTCTAGGTAGAAATTTTTAAATTTGACCGGCTAATTTGAGAGATTTGATCGATTTTAGGATTTTTAAGATTGAATCTGTTTTTTGACTTAAAACTGATTAAAATCTAAAAATTGAACAAACCATCTTCATTAAAGTTGTTCATTGGCATGTTTCGAACCTGGGTGTATGATTTTTATCATCAGAATCAAAGTTTTGAAATTTTGATTTAAAATCTGGAAAAGGTTCGCTGATGAACAGGTTCGTTGGATGAACAAAGATTCGCCGAACCTTGAGGGTTCGTCTGAATCTGATAGGTTCGTGGTGAACCTATGAATTTTAAAAGAACCAAACCTTTTGGTCAAGGTTCGTTTGATCAACAAGGTTCGTTCATTTTAAGGTTCGTTCATTCTGAGGTTCGTTCATTCTGAGGTTCGTTCATTAGAAGGTTCGTTCATTCAGAAGGTTCGTTCATTCAAAAGGTTCGTTCATCAAAAGGTTCGTTCATGATAAGGTTCGTTCAAAACGTTTGTCTGGTTAACAGGTTCGTCTGAATTAGGTTCGCCTAGCATTAGGTTCGTCTAAGGGGATAGGTTCGCTGGTCTACTTAGAAATTTTTTAAAATTTTTTAATTTTTTTTGATTAATTTTTTTTCTAATTGTTTTTATTTCTAATTGTAGATATGGAAAATCTAACTTTCGGAGACAAACACATTGTTTGTGCTTACTTGGATCCAACAACAAGGAACGGTCAAGATTTCAGGCCTATGATCGAATTTCTCAGGAGGTCGTGAATTTATCATGCTATTTCTAACTCCTGCCAGATATATAGATCTCATATCCAGAGTTTCTGGGAATCAGCTCGTGTCATTTCAGTTGATGAGGACTATGTCATTGATGCGAATGTGCTTGGACAAGCAATTCGTATATCAGAGGCTGACATAAGGAGGGTTTTACAGTTTGGAGGTGAACCTGAAGGTGTAACTCTCATTCCTGAGAGGTGCATCAAAGGTTGCTTTCTTCGCATTCGTTATTTTGGAGCTTATAACTCCATTTCTGTGAAGAAGGGAAAGCTACCTCACCAGTACAAGTTTCTGGCTCATGTTCTACTCCATTGCCTTAGCATGAGGAAAGGCACGTTTGATGAGCTGAGGGATTTCATGCGATCAGCTATGGTGGCGCTTATATTGAACAAACCGTTCAATTTTTCTGGCATGATCTTCCGTTACATGTGTGATAATGTGACGAAGGCTAAGGATAGACTCTACATGTATCCTAGATTTGTACAGATGCTGATAGACGAGAGGTTGCCTAAAGACATGTTACCTAGGGAAGCAGCAGATCTTCTGAAACTCAAACATATGACTAATTCCAGCTTGGGTCAGGTCAGAGTTTATCAGAGGACTGGGGATGCTGTTCTAGAGAAAGACCTGATTGGTCACTGTGCGAGGGCAAACTATGTTGCACCTGAGGAAGATGCCTGGAGACATGTTGATTCAGGATCTGACAACGAAGAATTTGCAGCTGATGAAGATCAAGCACCACCTCCACCTCCACCATGGCAACAACCAAGAAAAACTACTGGTCAATCATCTCGATCCACTCCTCAATCCAAATCATTCCAAGAACAGAGCTCTCAGGAACCTTTAGAGGTTGATATGTCTGAGCATCAAACAGAGACTGCTGTTGTTGGTGATGAAGAAGTTGAATCTTCTGACACAGAGTCAGAGTATTAAATGGTTCAGGAGGGAAACCAGATGGTGAGGAGATTGAAGAAGAAGTTTGCTGAAAAGGCCGAAGAAGAAAGGGCTGAAAGAGCTGATCCTAGCTTTATTCCTGAGGAGCCTGAGTCTTCTAAGCCTAAGAAGATGAAAAGAATGGCTAAGGGAGGGCCGTATGAGAGGAAAAAGGCAAAAATTGCTAAGACCACTGTGTCTTCACCTATTATGCCTACTTCAGTTTTTGTCTCAGTATCTTCTGTTGTTACTCCTCCTGCTACTGTTTCTACAGTTCACATTTCTACTTTGCAAACTCCTGAGTTTGCAAATGTAGCTACTTTTATGCCTTCTTTTGTTGAGACTACTACTTTTACTTCTTTGCCAGAAACTTCTATTCCTCAGGATTCAATTCCTAGAGATGATTTATTTTCGGGACTTGATGAGCTTGGAGACATCAATTTCACAGTGAACTATGATGATACTGATCTTAAGAGAAGATTATCTATTGTTTCCAAAGAGTTTGAGAGCTATAGGAAAGAGATAGAGCAAAAGGTTGCTGAGATAGATGAGCTTAAAGCACAAATGTCCTTAATGATAAAGTGGAGAGAGGAGGATCTGGTAGAAAAGAAGAAGATGAAAGACAAAATCTCTGAGTTGGATTTCTTTATCAAATTACAATCAGAAGATTTAGTTGTGTTGAAGAATGAGAATACTGACTTAAGATTCAAGATCAAAGAATTGGAGTCAAAGACTGCAAAGCCAGAAGCTTCAAGTTCTAGAGTGGAAAAGGTGGTGATTGATTTAGATATTGAAAAAGAGGAGTAGAAGGTAGAAGAAGAAGAAGAAGAAGAAGAAGAAGAAGAAGAAGAAGAAAAATTGGACTATGGTGATACTGATATGGACGAACATCCCGATGATTTTGATTATAATGATGATGATAAGACTGATGGTGATGGTGCTAGAGGTATGACTGGAGGTTCTGGAGAGTTGAACTCAATTACTGGTGCTTTGGTGATTTATTCTCCTCCAAAGGAGTCTTCTGAAGCTGTTCCGATTAGGTCTATGTCATCTGATAGGGCTAGGGATTGTACTGAAGTTGATTTTGAAGATATAGATGCAATAGAACATCCCATGAGTATTCTTGATTACTCTCTGCCTACTTTTCTTGATTTATTTAAAATGCATTCTGATATAGATTTGCAGAGAAATATTTCTGAAGTTCAAGTTTATCAAGAAATAGAAGAAGGAGAAATTATGGGTGACTACTCAGTTCAAGACTATCAAAATTTATTTGATGATGATGATGATGAATTGATGTTTGATTTTGAAGAAGATGAAGATACTGATTTATCTGATTTTGATAAGGATTTCATTGATGAAGAGTTGTTGAATTTAAACATGATGAAGAAAATATTTGAAGCTGGAAGTATGTCAAGAACAACATTAGATCCAGTTAAAGCTAAGACAAATTTGGATTATTGGAAAGCATTTCAAGATGAAACAAAGTACATCATTGATCACTTACATTCTTTCAAGATTATGACAGAAATGTTTGAAGATAAAGATCCAGAAAACCTAACTAGACAATACAAGAAGTTCAAGATTGGATCTAAATCCAAGATGATTGGAAGGATTATTAGTTATGGTTATTTTCATAACATTTCGAGTGGTCTACGGCGATTATCAGCATAACTCTTTTGACGATCGCGAGCAGCTTTGATTCGTTCCTGAATGAGTGCGATCTTATCAGTTGTTTCCTGAATGAATTCTGGGCCTATGATTCGATTCTCACCTACTTCTGACCAACAGATAGGTGATCTACACTTGCGTCCATAAAGTGCTTCAAATGGAGCGCATTGAATACTGGTATGGTAGCTGTTATTGTATGAGAATTCAACAAGTGGAAGATGAATATCCGAGCTACCTCCAAAATCAATCACACAGCTTCTGAGCATGTCTTCAAGAGTTTGATTGGTTCATTCAGTCTGTTCGTCAGTTTGTGGATGATAAGCTATGCTCAAATTGATTTGCGTGCCCAGAGCATTCTGGAGAGTTTGCCAAAATCGAGACATAAATCGACTATCTCTGTCAGAAATGATAGAGATCGGTACTCCATGTCGAGACACAATCTCATTAACATAGAGTTTAGCGAGTCGATCCATAGAATAGTCTTCTCGGATGGGTAAGAAATGGGCAGATTTCGTAAGGCGATCAACGATAACCCATATAGAGTCATGATTACGTGATGTTCTGGGTAATTTAGTAATGAAATCCATAGAGATCTGATCCCATTTCCACATGGGAATCTCAGGTTGTTGCAATAAGTCGATCCACGTATTCAGCTATGTGTTTCTTCATTCCAGGCCACCAGTAAAAGTCTTTAAGATCTTTATACATTTTATCAGCACCAGGATGAATAGAATACCTGGATTTATGCGCCTCATCCAAGATAATAGTTCGAGAGTTACCGAATAGGGGAATCCACATTCGGTTTTTGAAATACAACAGTCCATCGTTTTTGGTATCGAGTTTCTTATCTAATCCTCTTAGTCCCTCAGCAGAATAGTTCGTTGCTTGTAAAGCTTGTTGCTGAGCGTCTTTGATTTGTGGAATTAGACTGGTTTGAATAGTCATACCTAACGCTTTCACACGTAAAGGCTTGACTCGTTCCTTGCGACTTAAAGCATCAGCTACAACATTTGCTTTGCCTGGGTGATAACGAATCTCACAGTCGTAATCGTTCAACAGTTCAACCCATCGCCTCTGTCGCATGTTCAACATTTTCTGATCTAGAATGTGTTGGAGGCTTTTGTGATCAGTGTATATAATACACCTAGTTCCGTATAGATAATGTCTCCAAATCTTGAGTGCAAACACCACTGCACCAAGTTCTAGATCATGTGTGGTATAATTCTTCTCGTGTACTTTCAGTTGTCGAGAATCATAAGAAATTACCTTATCCTTCTGCATTAGAACACACCCAAGACCTTGACGTGAAGCATCACAATACACTGTGAAGTTATCAGTACCTTCCGGTAGTGCCAAGATAGGTGTGTTGAAGAGTTTGTGTTTCAACAGTTGGAACGCCTCCTCCTGTTGAAAATCCCATATAAACGGTTGATTTTTCTGTGTCAATGTGGTCAATGGCAAGGCTATCTCTGAAAAATTCTTAATAAACCGGCGATAATAACCTGCCAACCCCAAAAATTGGCGTATTTCAGTCGGGGTTCGTGGTGTCTCCCATTGTTTCACCGCCTGAATCTTATTGGGATCCACTTGAATACCGTTTTGATTTACTACATGACCAAGAAATTGAACTTCTCGTAACCAGAACTCACACTTGGAGAACTTGGCATATAATTTTTCACGTGCCAAAAGTTCTAGAATTAATTTCAAATGTTGAGCATGTTCTTGTTGATTGCGAGAATATATGAGAATATCATCAATAAACACAATCACAAGAGTTGAAACAAATCAGTACCAACTACCCTTGGTCTTTCATAAGGAGATAAGATTCTTTCCCATAAGTTTGTATCCGTGACATTTAGATGAGTCTCAAATCGTCCTTTCCAACTGTCATAATCAGCTAAATCCAATAGCTTTGGCACTTTATTTGTACTACCCACTTCATTCTCACTGATTAAAATGCTCTGAAGTTTGGAATTCTGACTTGCCATCGCAGCGTACATGTCTGACTTGCCGAACCTCATACGAACCTCAGCCGAACCTCAAACGAACCTCAGCCGAACCTTCAGACAAAATTTTGTCTTAGCCGAACCTTTAGGCGAACCTCAGCCGAACCTATGGACTAAAATTCGTCTTAGCCGAACCTTCAGGCGAACCTCAGCCGAACCTATGGACAAAATTTGTCTTTTGAGCAACGAACCTTTGAGTAGCAAACCTTGAAACTCACGAACCTTTGCACAGACGAACCAAGAAACTGGCAAACCTTTAGTTCAAACGAACCCTCAGCCGAACTATGAACAGTAAACAGCGAACCTCAGCCGAACTATCACCCAAACTTGCCGAACCTTGACAAAATCTTTGCCGAACCTTCACCGAACTATTGCCGAACCTTTGCCGAACCTTCAGCCAACTATGAAACGAACCCTCTGAAAAACCAGAATAACAGCGAACCTTTGTCTTCAGCAAGTCACAGGTTCGTCCCACTAACCTGTAGCGCAGATTTTGAAATTTTTGAGCGGGAAATCTTCCAAAACTTAAAAAAATCCTTCCAAATCTCTACCAAAACACCTCTAAAACTTCAATTGTTGTAATTCAACAACAATTGATGATAAACACAGTCACAAATCACCAGAAAATCAATCAAGAAGAGAGAATTTGATCCATCAAATATCTTCAAATCTTCAATTGCGTGAATTCTTTGAAATTGTTGTGTAGAACCTCAACCAAACGCTCTGATACCACTGTTGGTTTGGTTGAAACCGATCAGGATCAAATACAAAGTCCTACGAACCATCAACTACGTGCGGAATCTATTGTCAATATGTATGAATACAAAGAACACATGCAATTCAATAAACACCTCTTGTATTATCAACAAATGATTACAAGAAGACAATTCTCACACAGAGAAAATACAGAGAATTTCTAGCAATCTGTCCAAAGTTTACCAGATCTACAAACAAACCTGCTATTTATAGAAACTGGTACCAGCGAACCTTTACTGCTAGCCGAACCAATGGTTTGCCAGCCGAACCCTAAGGTTCGCTGAGCGAACCCTTAGGTTTGTTAGACGAACCTATGAAAACAATCAAAAAGTTCACAGAACCTTTGCCAGGCTATAGGTTCGCTAAACCTATTAACTCAATAGGTTCGCCAATATGCTAAGGTTCGTGGGCCAGACGAACCTAAAGCATAACCTAGCCGAACCTTTATACAAATTCAAAATAAATACAACTTTTGGATAGCAAAAAATTACAAACATGTACTAACAAAACATGTACTAACACTTTATTACTTGATCTTGATGCAAAATAAAAGAAAACAAATAAACCGACACAAGTGAGTCGGTTATTTACACACATATATTGAAGCTTTCCCTTAAAATTTTGTAAAGTCGATGTTAATCTCTTCAGATTGATTTTTGGTGTAAAGAGATAGAACTTACGAATAAGAAACTATCTTTCAAGAGATCGGTACGCATCGAGGTATAGATTTCAATCTCTTAGATTAACTAATAAATATATATTATAATGTTAGGGTTAAGATCCGACCCTATATATATACAGATAATATGTTAATTATTATTTATTTTAGGAACTGAAAATAAACGCATCAGGAATCATCCTTGGAAATAGTTATAAGAATAGATTAAGCAGAAACGCTACCCAAATTTATATTGAGAAGTTCTAAGCTGTCACACAGCCAATCAAAAATCCAGGTGAATACATCTAACTTCTTTTTAAATATAAATGATTTTTTATGAGCATGGTTTGTTTAAACTTTGACGCGTAAAGGGATACTACGTGACCAGCATTTAGGCTATTAGTATACGTATGATTTGCAAATTGTATCTGCATATGGGTGAAATTCCCATACGTGGCTGGTACAGGTGGGATGGAAGGTTAAACGTAAGACGTACTGCGCAGGCAACCTAACCAGTGACCAGCAGTGGGCTGGAGGGAACAAAACGTAAGACGCGCTGCACTGTAGTTCCTAACTAGTGACAGTTATAAACCAGTGTATGCAGTAGTTGTATCGATCAGTGAAATAGCCTGCTAAATGTGTAGTATTGCCAATATTACTTATGGTTAAAGGACCGAAAATGCTATGCATATACAACAGCAAGGTTCAAGGGGGAGTATGTTAGTGCATTTTCTGCGTGAAAGCTGCATTTAATGTGTGAACCTGGCTTGTTGTATATGAAATCATAGTCTGTTGAAGATGATTAAGGGTTCGGCTAAAGGTCCAAGAAGGTTTGGCTATGATTGATGGCTAAAAGGTTTGGTGGTCACATGGTTTAAGGTTTGGCAAACCCATTGGCAAACCTTTTGAAACCTATATATAGGTAGATTTGGAAGACTTGGAGTTGTAGAGCTCACAATTCACACACACAAAGTCAAATTCTCTCTCAAGCTCAAGATCAAGACTCTCTTCATCATTGTTTCTTTTGATCTTTCAAGTGTTGTATTTTCACGTTTATTGTTTGTAAACACTTGGATATCAATGAAGAATTCAGATTCATGATCTATTACATTGTCATTGTTGATTCAAATCTAGTTGTAAACGGATTCCGCACGTTTATGATCGAATCGTAGAATTTCGTGATCGATTCTTCAAATCTACAGTACCAACCTCACTCGCCGTTAGTTTTTCAAACATATGGTACCACGACGCTATTGTCGGTTTATCACACCAAAATCAATGGTAAACGATTTTCTTGAAGGGACTTACGACTGAACATGTACACATAAACACATGACTGTTATGATATAATACAAACAGCCTTAATAATAATTAGTTTTTGTTATGTGTTCTCCCATTGTCACAGTCTTAGTGTCATCTGTTCTCAGTGTTATGTGTTCCCGAAGTCTTTTACAAAGTGTTATAAGAACTAGTCTTATTACACGATGTTAATATATATGGTGAATGCTATCATCATCATGAAATTATGTTATCATGATTATCATTCTTGTTATCACTTGTAATTGTCTCATGTTATCTCATTGTAAATAACAAAATGATTTAAGATCAAATCTTATTTTACTAGAGTTATTTGAATATTGGATGAATTCATGAAGTTATGTTATCATGAAACATCTTTGATTTGTCATTGTTGTTAATGAACACACAAGCATGCACACTGATCTTGATATAAGTGTGATAATAAAGATGAAATCTTTATTATCTAAATCACATGATATTTGAAGTAATGTCCTAAAGCTTTTAATAATTTAAAAGAGTTAGCATGTTTCTCAGCTCCGCATTTAAAATCAAAAGATTAGAAAAGGGGCATATGAACTCACCTTGTTGCAGTAGTGGTTGACTAAGACTCAAGAATTGCACGCGCTCACTGTTGTCGTACTGATGTATTCACAGTCCTGTGTTTGATTCAATGTTATATGAGCTATGATCCCTTATTTGATTGTTCTTTTTAAAATCTGAGTTGTTAATTGAGCTCGTGTAGTGAAATGACTCATTCTTGTGATATTCATAAGAATCACTCATGCTAATGAGCGGTCACACGAACGACTCATGCTAATGAGTAGCTCATACGAATGATTAGTTCACACGAATGACTCATGTTAATGAGTGTTCACACGAATGAGTAACTCACACGAATGACTCATGCTAATGAGTAGCTCACACGAATAACTCATGCTAATGAGTAGCTGACACGAATGACTAGCACACACGAATGAGTGGCTCATTCTTATGACTTCATACGAATGAGTGGCACATTCTTATGAGCCATTCGCCTGAAACGGGTTTCAGCCTTGGCATGTGGCAATTTCGAGTTTAGTCGAATATATAGTCATTTTGAGTGGGTATATGTGAGAAAACTCATTTAGAAGGTGTATGGGTCGGAAAAAAAGATGTTTAAAAACGGCTAAAGCCTCAGTTTTTGTCGGGTTTGTAGAAAACCCTACAAATCGAACCTTCTCTCTAAGATTCCGGCCAATCGAGTTTGAGATGGAGTATGTCCTTTGTACTACGAGCTTCCTTTCGTCGAGAGGATCGTTTTGACATGTTAGTGCATTTTCTGTGTGAAAGATGCATTTAATGAGTGAACCTGGCTTGTTGTATATGAAATCATAGTCTGTTAAATATGATTAAGGGTTCGGCAAAAAATCCAAGGTTTGGCTATGATTGATGGCTAAAAGGTTTGGTGGTCACATGGTTTAAGGTTTGGCAAACCTATTGGCAAACCTTTGGCAAACCTTTTGAAACCTATATATAGGTAGACTTGGAAGACTTAGAGATCTAGAGCTTACAATTCACACACACAAAGTCAATTTCTCTCTCAAGCTCAAGATAAAGACTCTCTTCATCTTTGTTTTTTTGATCGTTCAAGTGTTGTATTTTCACGTTTATTGTTTGTAAACACTTGGATATTAATGAAGAATTCAGATTAATGATCTATTACATTGTCATTGTTGATTCAAATCTAGTTGTAAACGGATTCCGCATGTTTATGATCGAATCGTAGAATTTCGTGATCGATTCTCCAAATCTACATGACATCTTGTTTGCACGATTTGATGAAGATTTGAGTGGGTAACTTGTTGATTTTGTGATGAAATGTTAGAGAGAGAGAGAGCTTGGACGGTTCAAGAGAGAGAGAGAGGGTGAAAATGGATGCATTCAATGTGTGGCAGATGAAGAATAAAGAATTAAAGGTTTTTATACCCCGGGTGGTTTCGGGTTCGTTCGGTTGTCCGGTTTCACATTCACGTCGTGTTTCCGTAACGTCACGCGTATTTTTCGTAACTTTAATAATTTAAATAGTTTGATTTAAATATTTTTAAGGATGTAATTCCTAATAAATCTTTTAAATTTATTTTTCTTATTTTATTTTTTCAAAAACGTCAATTTTTAATGTTTCGTCAGATTGTATCACCTCCGCGCGTATTCGTTCGAATCGTCAACTGAACGAACATGGCGATAGCTTTACTTTCTTACTTTTGTTCTCTGCTTTTCAGTTTTCGTTCAGAACGTTAAACCCTCACATATGTTCGTGTGAATTGTCACCCACGCAAACACATTGCTAGTTTATTATTCTGAAACGATACTGAATTACGGTTTTGAATTGTACTTTCTCACTGACGGACTCAAATATACTTGCCTATTTTCACATTAACTGTTTTCACAATGTTTTCTCATGAAATTGTCGGCTATCTGATTCCTGTTATGTGTGGATATGAGATCACAACCGATATGTCTTTGTCATTTGTTTTCACCGTTGTTATTTCTAGTTCCTTGTTGTATATTTATTTTCCAATTTTCATTAAAATACCTACAACTGTTACTTCTTTTCATAGTCCTGTTGTCACACAAGAACATTGTATTTACACACAGTAAATGGTTAAAGTACACATACCATACGGATTGCCGGACGATCTGGTAGTAGTTGTCACAACAAGCATGAGACTTTCAATTGTTATCCAAAAACAAGTATTCTGGTGTGTGAAACACTAACCTTTGTTGTTACATGTGACAACCAGTACCAGACCATCCGACAAGACCGTACGGTGTGTGTACTTTCACTATTTACTGTGTGTAAATACAATGCGCAAACAGTTGTGTGACAACAGAACTCAGAAAACAAACAACAGTTGTATGTGGTTAAGTGAAAACTTAAATGCAGGAAATACAACAACTCACGAGAAACAACAGTGTACAAACAAA
This sequence comes from Mikania micrantha, assembly GCA_009363875.1. Taxonomy (NCBI): domain Eukaryota; kingdom Viridiplantae; phylum Streptophyta; class Magnoliopsida; order Asterales; family Asteraceae; genus Mikania; species Mikania micrantha. The sequence continues at coordinate 36,056,726 of CM018694.1, read as the reverse complement.
TGACAAGAACAAATCGGTTGCGATCTGATATCCACAGATGACAGGAATCAGATGGCCGACAACTCAGTATTAAAGCAATGTGAATTCGATAATAAAAATGTGAAAACAGGAAGTTTAGTTGAGTCCGTCTGTGAGAATGTTCAATGTAAAACAATAATTCAGTATTGTAGACGAATAATAAACCGACAGTGTGTTTGCGCGGGTGACGATTCACACTAACATATCTGTGGGTTCAGCGTTCTGAACGATAACTGAGAAGAAGAAAACCAAATCAGAAAATGAAACGTACGATCGTGTTCGTACAGTTAGCGCCCTGTACGAAAACGCGCGTAAGTGACGTTTTCTGACGAAACAACGAAGTTTAACGATTTAATCACGAACGAAACAGTAAAAATAAGAGAAACAAAATATTTTATGTTTTACAATTTTCAAACTCATCGAAACAATTCGAGAAGAATCATTTATTTAAGATTCGTAAAATACGCGTTTTAAATTACGGAAACGCGACGAAAACGAGAACCGAGCAACAAAAACGAACCCGAACACACGCGGGGTATATAAAGACTAAATGAGGTCATCTTTCTCATTTAATACTCTCACACTCTCTCTCTAAAACCCAAATCCGACACTTTCTCTCTCTAGGGTTTTCTCCACCTTCAAGCACTCATATCTCCCTAAATACTAAACCAAATCATTCCATTTTTTAGCCTAAACGAAGATCTTGATCTCCTTTACAAGGAAGTACAACCAATTTGGGGTGAAATCCAACAAAACTCGAGGTATGGAGCTGTGAATATCACGAAATTTAGGGTTTTTAACCCCTAGGTCGACCCCCCCATACTAGCCAGACCTAAGCACTTCCTTTCCATCGTATCCTTCGAGAATGGTTCGCCTGCACTTAGCCACTGAGAAACACCATCAACTTTGACATAATCCTGAGTTGAACAACAAGTTGGAGCCTCGCCAGCAGCCGACCGAATGACTGCTGGGCGGCCAACAGACCACCGAGTGAACCACGACCGAAGGAGGGCTGGGGCCGAAGGGACAGGCCGCATGAGCAAGGCCGAAAGGCCTCATTCTCTCGGCACAGCTGCCATTCCTTCGCCCAGAAGGAGTCCTCATTCGGGCAAGGAGTTCAATCAACCGAAGGAGAGCCAACCGAAGAAGAATGGCAGAATGGGACTCATTCTAGTTTAGTTGATTCGAGTGACTACTCTTCATTCGGCCAAGGGCCCAGATTCGGCCGAACCAGAGTGCCAACCATCCCATTCGATCAGGCCATGAGCCATTCGACCTAGCCTTCTCATTCGGTCATGATCCTTATTCGACCATCTAGTCCATCAGGCTACATACATTCGGTTACACCCATCACTCGATCAGCCATCCACATCATGAGCCAAATTCTCTATTTGGGCTAGCCGACATCATGTGGCCCAAGACACTATCATTCGGCCCAAGAGGCTGTTTCGGCCTAGGACTTTTCTTTCGGTCCATGGCCATTAGTTGGCCCAATTATTTGGTCCATATAATAAACGTAGTGAATCAATACTTGAAATCAATTAAAATGGATTATGGGCATGGGATTATGGTCTATTACTACAAAGGTGGCAACATTTTTATGAACATTTATACATAACACCTAACAATTACTTTTATAAAAATTAATGATGACAAGTGATTATCTAAAACATATGGGAGAGATGTTCAAAACATGCTAGCTAGTCTAAATGACTACATGGGTAATGTGCAAGCTTGATACAAAACCTAAAAGATACTTAGGAACTAATTGGGATTTCAACCCTACACCATACTTTACGGATAAGACAAGTGCAATACAAAATCAATAATAATACATACCACCCTTAACCTAATTGGGTTAGGTGCTGTTTAAATCCATAACAAGTAGACAAGATCGAATGACGACCGAGACTTACGGGTGTTAGCCAACTTTAGGGCTAACACATACACATACACACACCCACACTTATAACTTATACTTATAAGTTACAAACAATGTGAAATTAATACAGGATCGTGAAAACAACAACGAGTACAACAAAGAGCACGTGCATTTCCTGTTTATACATAGTCAACCACATCAACAACAAGGTGAGTTCATAAGCCCCTTTTCTAATCTTAACTGATTTCAAAGCTCGGGGCTGAAAAACATGCTTAAAGATTTTAATTACTTAAAAGTTTTGATATAATATACTGATTTTACTATGATTTAGGAAATATTGTTTATCCTTATTACAGTTTATCATAGTATGCTTGCTTGTCTGATTATTAACATAACGGAGATACGTAGTATGAGACATCTTAATATAGCTTCATGACTCATCCACACAATAGAATAATACTAGTTGAAAGATTTTATCTTACAACAGCTTATTATTCTTACACGAATGAACAATAAGATAATCAAGAGGTAACATGCTGATAACCATTACGAATAACAAGAATGATACTCATGATAACGTAACTTCATGAATACAAGATCATTCACCCATTACTGACATCGTGTAATAAGACAAGTTCTTATAACACTTTGTTAGAGTCGATAAGATCACACAACATATAGATAACAGTTGAGACAATTACTTGTGATATCGAGGAAGATATCATGACAACATACTTTCAGGATGTCATTCCCTGCACATGCTACCACTGGGTATTAAGACTTGATCTTAGCACACATTGTTAACACATGGGAACACATAACAATGAGAATATCATTGTGAACATCATTGAGGACATCATACCTTGATTATTACATGACTGTTTATAATAAATCACACACTTGTAACAGGATTTTGGGGGATTCTATAGTTGCGAGCTTGGGACATTTGGTTAACCTTATTAAATAATCATAACGCTGACATCATTCCTAATAAACATTATACCAAAAGAGTCATAACTCCATTTTCATTGAAATGGAGTTGACTCGATTTAGTAGGATCATACCGAGCATTGTATGTGATAACATTCCAATTATTAACACTCTAAAGGTTTTGGGGAAAATATTCATTCAAATAGATATCGTGGGTAGGATATCTTACACGCCGGGTTGGTCAGAAATGACAACCACTGGGACAACTATGTCTCAATCTAGGTATCATGGAGAGGATACCTTACACTCCAAACCAGTCAGAGAACACATACCTAGAGAATCGAAACTTTCATTCTTCTAGATATTATGGAGAGAATATCTTGCACGCCAAAATTCATCAATGATAACACGCCTAGAGACAATTAAGTCTCACTCAGATATTGTGGGAAGGATATCTTACAGAACGGACTGGGCAGTACGACAGTCACAAAGACTATTAAGTCTCGCACTAGATATATTTGGAGGATATCTTACACTCTAGGCTAATCAGTAATGATCAGCTACAAAGACTATTAAGTCTTGCTCTAGATATCGTTGGGGGATATCTTACACGCTGGGCTAATCTGTAAGGAATAGCTAACAGAGACAATTACATCTCTTTTTCAAATATTGGGATATCTTACACGCCGGGCTAATCCGTAAGGAATAACTAATAGAGATAAATACGTCTCTTTTTCAAATGTTGGAAAAATCATAATTGGGGATTTGCGGGTGAAATGAAATGGGTATCCATAGTTGTGTTACAAGTGGTGTGTGTAACATCAGTGCCGGAATCGTACCGGAATAGTGATCTCAACAGTGCCATGAACAATAAAAAGGTACGAACTATACGCATTTCATTTTATGTTAGGTTCATATCATAAATCATTATCATATCATGTTATCAAACAGCATATTCACAATCATTTCAGGGAAACAGAATTCATGAACACATGGTTTATCAGTCAGATAGTTATCTGGCAATACAGAACCATCATGTTACTATTGTTAGGATTTTATTATGTATAACGTATGTGAGGCTTTATAGAACAAAACACGCGGATTTCGTTACATGAATGCTAAATCGACAGGTTATTCGTATAGATGACGATCTGTACGAATATATCTGGAAGTTTAACGCTCTGAATGATATCCGATAATTAGAAAACAATATTGAAAAGTATAGTTATCGCCGTGTTCATACGGGTGACGATTCGAACGAATACGCGCGACGACTGTACGATTCGATTTTAAACAGTAAATTTAATATTTTGAAAATTTAAATAAACGAAATAAATTTAGTTAATTTACTAGGAATAACCACCTAAAATAATTTCGTAAGTCTTATTTTAAATTCGGATCGTTTCGTTACGAAAACTACGAAAAACCGACGTACGCGAAACCGAGCGAAACCGAACAAACCCGAACAAACCCGGGTTATTTGAAGCCATTTAATGAGGCATTCAAGACCTCAACCACCACCAATCTCTCTCTCTCTCTCTCACAATTTCGTCCCCCTCTCTCTAGAATTTTTCTCAACCTTCTCTCTAAGATTTCTCATCCATTTCTCCACAAAATCGCGAGTTTTTGGTGTCAAAACGACCACTACAACCTGTAGATCACGAAAGTACGAAGGATCTAAGATTTCATCCACTGATTTTGAGGTAAATCTTTAGTTTATTTTCGTTTTTTAGTCTGAAATCCGAATTTTATAACATATTGTTGTTGTAACCGACCTAAGCACCTAGAAACCTTAAGATACACACCTGCACGCAACTAGGAAGCTCTAAGTACTAACCTGCAACAAGTTAGAACTGAAGACGAAGAGGACGAAGCTGGGCTCGCGTAGGGGCCGATCGGCCGAACCTGGGCACAGGTGGCCAAACCTCTGGCACCAACCAGAACCTTCCTGGTAGTCGAACCATTTAAGCCCCCACGAATCTGATAAGCCAAGAACCTTTGATCAACGAACCAACGAAGTGGCCGAGTCCTTGGGGAAGACACCCTGCATGGCCGAACCATGGCCATGCAAACCCTAGGAGCCACGAACCTTCGAATGGGCCGAACCCTCGATTTAGACGAACCTGGTGCCAGTTAAGGTCTTCACCCATGAACATGAGGCCATTACGGAACCTGTGACCATGGCCGAACCCTAAAGGTTCGCCGAATCTAATGCTCTAGCCGAACCAAGGGCTGCTGAAGACAGGTTCGCTGACTCAAGTGGCGACCGAACCTAAGTGTTATCAAATTATCATATTGATGGACCTAGAGCTGTTAAACATAGTTTTAAGAACCAAGGGAATGGATATACGAGTACTCAAAGCCTAGAACGAACCAAGGAACATGCATTTATGTATGTGTGCACGCATTAGTGTGTGTGTACATGGGAAGTATAATGGAGTTCATGACCTATCACCAACTTGAGAAATCTAAGAGTTTAACAAGAAATCATGAATGAGGATTTTCAAGATCAATAGTTTTCTTAAATTATGTTGACACTTAAACATAAATATTGGACATTATAGCCTAAGGTTATGGTGTTAAATTCAACATTAACATCTAACACTTAGAAACTCGCATACGACTATATAACTAAATTAGATTGTTCAACTGAACACTCTAAGCTAAGTTATACACACGGGCGAACAAAGAACTATCGGAAACAAAGATCTAGTAACAGGTTTAAGATTAATCGAATGTGATTAACCTAAGCCTAATTTGATAATTATAATTTCTTAAATTAAGTTATAAGTTTTTAGTTAAGATATTCTGTAAATTAAATAAAATGGTTTTTAACTTAACGATGTAAAATAAAGTGTTTAAAATGTTCTAATTAAGAGACATTGAAAATGAACAACAGAAACCATACATCGCTAAGGTGTAATGGTAATTATTTATGGGATTGGGGTTATGATTGGGTAATATATTAGATTAGTTAGAGAGAATTCTAGTAAGCACATTAGTAAACTAGGACACATAGTTGCACACCGAGACCAAAACCCTAGATACGACGACTATTATACATACTTATCGAATTCGGATTCTCTTAAAACAACTCAGGAACCGAAGAAACATAGTCTACAACAACGAGCGCACATTTTGTGGTATTACAGTACATAGCAACACAGGTGAGTTCATTACCACTTTTCTAAACATTTTTGTTTTCAAACGCGGGGCTGAGAAGCATGCGTAAATCTTTTTATTTAAATTGTTTTACGTAAATGCTTTTACTTATTATATTCTTTATATATGTGTTTGTTATACTTCTAGACTCCTGTCTAGGTAATTGTTATACATATTGAACTATCAAGTTAATTAAATTACTCTTATGTGTAATACCTTAAATCTAAAACTCTAAACAAACCCTTAGTCCATCAAACCCAAATTCAAGAATCTAAATTCAAAGTGGAATCAAAGGAACTAAAGCTTAAGATCAAATTCAATGGAATCTAATCCAGTGTGTGATAAGTAAACTATGGATCCTAATAAAAAATCTATAATCAAGAATCTATAATCATTGTCGAATCATGGAAATCAAAAGATCAGAATCAAGAGAATCAAGTGAATCATGGGAATCATAACCGTGTGTGAATCATGGAAATAATGAAATCATTAATTTAATGAAATCATTAATGCTTAAATTAAGGTGGATGTCAGTTGTATAGAAATCAAGACCACGTGTAACACACGGAAAGTCTCGGCATAAATAGTAGATGTTGGTTTGGTTGAATTCCAATCAGGATCGAATACAAAGTCCTACTAACTATCAACTACGTGCGGAATCCATAGTTAATATGTGGAAAATCAAAGAACACAAGCAATTCAATAATCAACTCTTGTATTATCAACAAATGATTACAAGACTTCACTCAGAAAACACAGGTCTCACACAGAGAAAATCTCAGAAGTTCTGTCCAAAGTTCTACTAAAAAACAGACAAACCTTCTATATATACAAAACAGATCAGCAAACCTTTTTTGGTAGCCAAACCCTAGGTTTGCCAGCCGAACCCTAAGGTTCGCTGAACGAACCCTTAGGTTCGCTAGATGAACCTATTTAGACATACCAAAAGGTTCGCCGAACCTTCTCCAAGTTATAGGTTCGCCGAACCTATCAAAACAATAGGTTCGCCGAACCTGCCTAGGTTCGTGGGCCAAACGAACCTATGGCAAACCTTTAGCCGAACCTTCTCTAAAACTCAAAATAAATACAACTTTTGAATAACAAACAATTACAAATATGTACTAACAGTAGACTCTTGTAGTCAAGCTATATGGGCAATAACGGAAACTCTTAAACAAATCAAAATCAGGAGAATCAAAGAAGATCAAGAATCAAAGGATATCCTTAAAGTCCCGGCATGTACAGTAGACCAATGGGTCAAGCTGATATGGGCATCATTAAAGTCCCGACACATATACCAGACTCCTTGTGGGTCATGCCTGATATGGGCCACGTGTGAGAGGGTACAACTTGGACAAACACCAACAACTAAGTCTAATTGATTGAGTCAAATAAGGCAAAATCATCATGTCTTAGTTGTATTTAAATGCTTTATTATTAATTTAATTAAACATTTAATATTATATTTCTACAAGTGCTTTGGGGGTAATCATGAATACATGGTGAACTCAAGGGATATAAGGTAAATCTAATTGTGGAAATCAGAATCTATATTGAAGGTGAATGGAGTGAAACGCTTAATTATCATTAACAAAAATATGCTAAGCAGTCCGGTATGTGGTGGGGCGGTGGCTGGGGCTTGTCCCCTACATATGCCATATATATAAGCATACTTGATTGGATATTATGAGGTGGTTGTTGATGAGGTTAAGGTTGTCATTTCGAGGGATCAAGGTAAACATTTTCAGGGTAATCAAATTTTATGAATCAGAATTTATGAAATCAAAGAGGTGGGATGAAATGCTTAATTATCACCAGGAACAATATATCATGTGGTTTAGTATGTGGTGGGACGGTGGCTGGGCGGGCGGTAAGTTCGACCCTACATATGCCCTATATATAAGCATACTGAACTGGATGGTATAGGTGGTTAATGGTGAGGTTAAGGTTGTCATTCAGGTTATTCAAAATCATTTTTATAAAACTACATGAACTCTCCAACCATGTGTTGACTTTATTTTTGCATGACTTCTCAGGTGACGAACAGGTCAACTAAGGAGTTATTACTTTTGGACTAGGATACCAGTTAGAGGACCTAGCTTTTTGGACCTGCATATTTTTGAAACATCATTTCATAGATTATTTTATATATCTTGTGCATATACAAGATTGATGACTTATGATGTTGGTAGTAGATTTACAATGTTAAATTATGAACTAAACTGTTGTAATTTAACTTTGTAATTATATTTTCATTTAGTAGTTTCTCATTTATATATATCATGTGCAATGTAAACAATCTGATCATTCTGATTATCACTCACGATATCGCGCCCCGGTAGCTTCCGCCCGACGGGAAAGTCGATCCAACCCGCCGGCTCAGGGTGTGACAGATTGGTATCAGAGCCATGGTTATAGAGAAACATAGGTCAGTTATTTAAACGGTTTGGCCTAGACTATAACCTAGGGACCCTGCATGTGGAGAACACAGGACTTAAGACTTTATTTGCATTGTGTCTTCAGCATTCGATCACAGCACTAACTGATAATTTTGTTGGTTATGATCAGAATGCCGCCGAGAAGACCTCCTTCTATTGTACCACCACCACCACAAAGTTCAGCTCCACATTCATCAACGCCATCACCAGCTGATTCACCTTTACCTCCTCCACCTTCTCATCCACTCAACCGACCTCCAAGTCCGAGCACGACTCAGATACTGGATCCTGCCACTATTGCCCTAGCAACACTACTGAGCAGTCAGCTGACTAATCAGCTGAAGGAAGTGATACCGGAGATGCTCAACCGAATCCGGAACGACAACAACAATACTGGGAACTCATCAGGGGAAGCTAGTGGGAACACTGGCAATGCATCACACTACTCTTACAAGTCTTTCGTGGGATGTAAACCGCCTAGCTTTAGCGGTACTGAAGGAGCCGTTGGATTAATCCAATGGATAGAAAAGATGGAGATCACTCTGGACATTATCAGTTGTCCAGGGCACCACAAGGTTCGCTACGCTGCTGGATCATTCAACAAGCAAGCCTTGACTTACTGGACGTACAAATCAATGCCAGGGGAAGAGAAGAGGCAATGGCAATGCCGTGCAAGGAATTCAAGACACTGCTGAGAAATGAATTCTGCCCAAAGAATGAGCTGCAAAGATTGGAAGTTGAACTGTCCAATCATGTGATGAAGAGAGCTGATCATCAGGGGTACACTACCCGCTATCATGAGTTGGTAGTATTGGTACCAGACATGGTACCAACCCTGGAGAAGAGAATTGACAAATATGTAGGTGGACTTCCCGCCTGCATTCAGGGTTTAGTTGTTGCAGCAAACCCTGTTACCTTGGAGTCTGCTTTGAGTTTGTCTAGGAAAATCACTGATCTAATGGTAGCCTCAGGAGTCTTGAAGAAAGAGGCTGACACTGGCAAACGAAAGGAAGAATCTTCCAAGAAACCTCATCACCACCAACACCAGAAGAAGAAACAAAAAACTATCAAGAACTACACCATGGCTACTCCACTTAATCAAGTGGCCATGGCACCGCAGAATGTGCCCAACAAACAATATGCTGGCCCACACCCTCTGTGTACCAAGTGCCAGTACCATCATCCTGCAAGCAATCAATGCCTTCATTGCACGGGATGTGGAAGAAATGGACACTGGGTCCAGCAATGCAGGATGACACCAAACCAAGCAGTCAACAATGCAACTTTGGCTCTCCCTCCACCCAACAACCAGAACAATGGTGGATGCTATAATTGTGGTTAACAAGGCCACTTTGCTAAGAACTGCCCGAAGAAGGCACAACAGGCAGTTCAAGCACCCTGTGGACGAGCTTTTGCTATAGGAGCTCCAGCTGGACGCCAAGACCGAATGTGGTCACTGGTACATTTCTCTTACATGAATTTTATGCATCTGTTCTATTTGATACTGGTGCGGATCAGAGTTTTATCTCTGCCGATTTTGCATGCCAACTAGATTCTATAGAGGAACAGTTATATTCCCCTTATATCATAGAAGTAGCTAATGGGAAACATATCACAGTTAGTACAGTATACAGGAATTGCCCATTGACACTTAATGGTCATACATTCACCATCGATTTGATACCGATGGAGTTGGGTAGTCTGGATATCATTGTTGGAATGGATTGGCTCTCTTCTAATCGAGTGGAAGTCATCTGTTCTGAAAAGCTGCTTCGAGTTCCATTGTCGAACGATAGTGTATTGGAAGTTAGAGGGGATCAAGCAAAACGAAGTGTCAAAATCATTTCTTGCATAAAGGCGCGTAAGTGTCTACAGAAACAGTGTGTGGCGTTCCTGGCTCATGTGGTGGAAAAGGAGAAGGACAAGAAAATGATTCAAGACGTACCAGTATTGAAAGAGTATCCGGAAGTATTTCCTGAAGATCTACCAGGTTTGCCACCGGCGTGACTAGTAGAGTTTCGTATTGACTTAGTTCATGGAGCAACTCCTGTTGCTAAATCTCCTTACGGATTAGCACCTTCAGAGATGCAGGAATTGTCAAACCAGTTTTAGGAGTTACTTGATAAAGGTTTCATCAGACCGAGCTACTCGCCTTGGGGAGCTCCAGTCTTGTTCGTGAAGAAGAAAGACGGATCGTTTCGAAGGTGCATAGATTACCGTGAGCTGAACAAACTAACCGTCAAGAATCGGTATCCATTTCCGAGGATTGATGATTTGTTTGACCAACTGCAAGAAGCCCAATATTTCTCGAAGATTGACTTGCGGTCTGGATATCATCAGCTCAGAGTTCCAGACGAAGATATACCGAAGACGGCATTCCAAACCAGATACGGGCATTACGAGTTTATGGTGATGCCTTTCGGATTGACGAATACACCAGCAGTTTTCATGGATCTCATGAATCGAGTGTGCAAGCCGTATTTGGATCAGTTTGTCATTGTCTTTATTGATGACATACTGATTTATTCTAAAAGCAAAGTAGATCACGAGCAACATCTCAGAAAGATCTTGGAGCTGTTGAAGGAAGAAAAACTTTATGCCAAATTCTCTAAGTGTGAATTTTGGCTAAGAGAAGTTCAATTTCTGGGTTATGTAGTCAACTGCGCGTGGAATACACGTAGATCCTGCCAAGATTGAAGCGATAAAGAACTGGGATACTCCGAAGACCCCGACGGAGATACGGTCTTTTCTGGGATTGGCAGGTTATTATAGAAGGTTTATCTCAAACTTTTCTAAGATAGCTTTGCCTCTTAACAAGCTAACACAGAAAAGCGAGCCGTTTGTTTGGGAACAGAAGCAAGAAGATGCCTTCCAGACTTTGTTGTTTATTGTGATGCCTCCCATCAGGGACTTGGTTGCGTACTGATGCAACGGGACAAAGTTATCGCTTATGCATCAAGATAGTTAAAGGTTCATGAGAAGAACTACACTACTCATGATCTTGAACTGGCAGCTGTAATCTTCGCACTGAAGATTTGGAGACATTACCTATATGGCACTAAGTGTACCATATTTACCGATCACAAAAGTCTGCAACACATCTTTGATCAGAAGGAACTCAACATGCGACAGCGATGTTGGGTTGAACTTCTAAATGACTACGACTGTGTGATCAAGTACCATCCGGGAAAGGCGAACTTTGTAGCTAATGCCTTGAGCCGGAAGGAACAGGTAAAACCCTTGCACGTCAGAGCAATGAGAATGACTGTGCAGACAAGCTTACGAGACAAGATCATTCAAGAACAACAAGAATCAGTTGACAGAGGAAATCTGAAGAAGGAACTTGACTGTGGAGCACACAAGACTAAATACTCTTTTCATCCAGGCGCTGATAAAATGTACCAAGACTTGCGTGGATTTTATTGGTGGCTGGGAATGTAGAAGGACATAGCTGAGTACGTCGGCCGATGTCTTACGTGTGCAAAGGTAAAGGCGGAACACCAGAAACCATCCGGTTTACTGGAACAGCCTGAGATTCCGCTCTGGAAGTGGGAACAAATAGCTATGGACTTCATTACCAAGCTACTCTGCACTTCCAGTGGTCATGATACAATTTGGGTTATCATTGATCGTTTGACGAAATCGGCTCATTTCTTACCGATGCATGAGACTTTCACGATGGATAAACTGGCGAGACTGTACATCAATGAGATAGTGGTACGCCACGGTGTGCCACTGTCCATTATTTCTGATAGAGACAGCAGATTCACTTCAAGGTTCTGGCAATCATTACAGAAATCTCTAGGGATGCAGTTAAATCTGAGTACAGCTTACCATCCACAAACGGACAGTCAAAGCGAACGTACAATTCAGACCCTGGAGGACATGTTAAGAACCTGTGTGTTGGATTTCGGTGGAAATTGGGATTCTAATTTGCCACTGATTGAATTCTCCTACAACAACAGTTATGACAGTAACATCGGATGTGCACCGTTCGAGGCTTTGTATGGTCGAAAATGTTGATCACCAATCTGTTGGACTGAAGCTGGAGACAATCGAATAACTGGGCCAGAGCTTATTCAGGAAACTACTGACAAGATTGCCCAGATTCAACGAAGACTACAAGCTACTAGGAGCAGACAAAAGAGCTACGCCGACAAACGGTGCAAGCCGTTGGAATTCCAAGTGGGATACCGGGTCATGTTGAAGGCATCCCCATGGAAAGGTATAGTATGCTTTGGAAAGAAAGGCAAATTAGCACCACAATCGGGAAGTCGATCCAACCCGCCGGCTCGGGGTGTGACAGTGTGGAATTCTATCAGTTATGTGGTGGGATGTTGGCCAGGGCTTGTTCCCCTACATATGCACTATATATAAGCATAACTGATAGGATCAGATACTATTTGTAAGCATAACTATGGATAGGACATTGGGTGAAACATGTGGAACAATTATCAATATAACTTATGTGTAACACTGCAATCATGAATGAAAACAAAACAACTATTTTCAAATTATCAAACTTATGAACTCACCAACCTAGTGTTGACTTTGTTTAAATGCATGTTTTCTCAGGTGACGAACAGGTTTACTCAACAGCATTCAAGGATTAAGCTAGTGGACTTTAGAAAACCTAGTTTCATTTTGTGTCGAACATACTTTTGAATGACAAACAATGAATCATCTTTTGTAACTCTTGTGCAGAGACAAGATAGGAACTTCATGATTCTTTTTGGATAGATTTACTTAGTTAAATTATGAACATAACATTGTAATTTAACTTTGTAATTCTATTTCATATATCATGTTAGCATTTCTCATTATATATCATGTTCCATGTAAACAATCTGATCATTGTGATTATCAAACGATATTGTGCCCCGAGAACCTTCCGCCCGACGGGAAAGTCGATCCAGCCCGCCGGCTCGGGGTGTGGTAGATTGGTATCAGAGACATGGTTATAGAGAAATATAGGTATATTACTTAAACGGTTTGGCCTAGACTATAACCTAGGGACCCTCATGTAAAGAGCATACAACATAGGATTACATTTGCATGTGTCCTCTGCGTCTGATCACTTCACTAACCGATTTTCTTTCGGTTATGATCAGAATGCCACCAAGAAGACCATCACCAGCTTTACTGCCAACACCTCAAGATTCAGCTCCACATTCATCGACACCGACACCACCAGACTCTCCTACTCCTCCACCTCCTCCTCCGCCACCACCAGCTCATGAGTTGGACCCTGCTACTATTGCATTGGCTACCCTGCTGTCAAGCCAACTGAGGGATGTGATTCCCGGCATGATGAACCGAATCAACAGCAACAATAGTAACAACATTGCCACCTCATCTGGAGAGGGCAGTGGAAACACCAGGAACCAACAGGACTACTCCTACAAGAACTTTGTAGGATGCAAGCCACCAGTATTCAGTGGCAATGAGGGAGCTGTCGGCTTGATCCAATGGATCGAGAAAATGGAGACTACTCTCGACATTAGCGGTTGTCCTGACCAACACCGAGTGAGGTATGCTGCGGGATCATTTGAGAAACGAGCACTAACCTGGTGGAATGCCCAGGTTCAAACCAGAGGCAGATAAAAGGAGCTTACTTAAACAAAATCAAACAAACCAATAGCAAACGCCTAATATACCAGTGAATGATGACAGCAGCATTGGCGATGCCTTGGGAGGATTTCAAGAGTCTGTTGAGGGGCGAGTTTGCCAGAGGAATGAACTGAAGAAAGTAGAAACAGAACTACTGAACCACGTGATAGTAGGAGCTGAACATCTGGCATTCACCACCAGATTTCATGAACTGGCAACACTGGCACCGGACCAAACTAGAAAAGAGGATTGAACGGTACGTCGGTGGACTACTGCCTTGCATTCAAGGGCATGATAGTGCCGCACACCCAACCACACTGGAGATGGATGTCACACTGTCAGCTACACTGACTGATGTGATGGTTACCTCTAGTGTACTAAAGAGAGAGTCTGGAACTACCGAGGAATTGGAACAACACCCCACCAAGAAACAGAATGTCGTTAAAAATTTTGCAACGACTACTACTACCAAACAAACGGTGGCCACACAACCACAAACCGTACTTTGGCACGGCTCCATTCTGCAATAAGTGCAACTATCATCATCAACCAAACGCAAGGGTGCAGACAATGTACTTATTGTGGAAAAATGGGGCATTGGGCCAAATTCTGCAAGAATCAAGCAACCCAGCACAAGGTTAATCAAGCAGTGGCACAGACCGCTGTACAAAATGATCTCATTTCCTGCTACACCTGCGGGGAACTAGGACATTATGCAAAGGACTGTCCAAAGAGGGTGCTACCGAGAGGGCAAGCACCGAGGGGACGTGCATTCAGAGTAGGGGCGGCTGCTGCTCACCAGGACACTGACACCAATACTGGTACGCTTCCTATTTAAAAATCTTTGCAGTTGTATTATTTAATACTAGCATAGATTACCATTTTCCTCTTTAGAGTCGGTTTAAAACTTACTCACATTTGGGGCAACACTCGAATATCTCCTACACTAAATGACATGAACTAACTGTTCACTTACTTTTAGTGAACAAACACATATCATGAAATTCAAGTCAATGGACACGAGTAGTGTCAACACCATCACCCGAACGGATGCTTTCCCCTGATAGGGTTGAAGTCATCTGATCCAATAAAACCTTCTCCAGGTCATTACAGTGAACAACAAAGATGCGTTCATAAATCCCATTATTTGGGTACGAAAACTCACGAATAGATCCGTCAATGTTGTCATGCCAGACAATATACGAATGCATTCCAACAAGGGGAGAAATGAGAGGTTTCTTTTGACAAGACATGACACGCCAGTACAAGAATCATAGTGAATGCTAAGAACCATGAAGTTGTTGTAACAACTCGAGATACCACGATGGGAGTGTACACAAACAGTTATGGATTTTAAATGCCAAGCTACCTAACACTTCCAAGAGGCTTGATGTTATAGAATTGATATGAACAGTGAAATCGAGTCTACTCATTACATAACCATACACAAAAGCCTAGTCTCATTGAGAAGGACTAGGTCACATACAAACAACATCTTTCAAGAAACCTCGAACATTATGATTGTGCGGTCGAAGGACTGAAAACGAATCCGTATTATATAAAGACTCGATGGAACCCAAACGCAACTCCGCTTAAATCAGAGAACATGAGAAACACGTGATATCAAACACATCTCCACCGATACAAAGAAAAAGTAGTACCCGACCATGACGTTTAAATTTCAGGACGAAATTTCCTTAACAAGGGGAGACTGTCACAACCAGTACCAGACCGTCCGACAAGACCGTACGGTGTGTGTAGTTTCACTATTTACTGTGTGTAAATACAATGCGCAAACAGTTGTATGACAACAGAACTCAGAAAACAAACAACAGTTGTATGTGGTTAAGTGAAAACTTAAAGGCAGGAAATACAACAACTCACGAGAAACAACAGTGTACAAACAAATGACAAGAACAAATCGGTTGCGATCTGATATCCACAGATGACAGGAATCAGATGGCCGACAACTCAATATTAAAGCAATGTGAATTCGATAACAAAAATGTGAAAACAGGCAGTTTAGTTAAGTCCGTCTGTGAGAATGTTCAATGTAAAACAATAATTCAGTATTGTAGACGAATAATAAACCGACAGTGTGTTCGCTTGGGTGACGATTCAACAAACATATCTGTGGGTTTAGCGTTCTGAACGATAACTGAGAAGTAGAAAACCAAATCAGAAAGTGAAACGTACGATCGTGTTCGTACAGTTAGCGCGCTGTACGAAAACGCGCGTAGGTGACGTTTTCTGACGAAACAGCAAAGTTTAACGATTTAATCACGAACGAAACAGTAAAAATAAGAGAAACATAATATTTTATGTTTTACAATTTTGAAACTCATCGAAACAATTCGAGAAGAATCATTTATTTAAGATTCGTAAAATACGCGTTTTAAATTACGGAAACGCGACGAAAACGAGAACTGAGCAACAAAAACGAACCCAAACACACGCGGGGTATATATAGACTAAATGAGGTCATCTTTCTCATTTAATACCCTCACACTCTCTCTCTAAAACGCAAATCCGACACTTTCTCTCTCTAGGGTTTTCTCCACCTTCAAGCACTCGTATCTCCCTCAATACTCAACAAAATCATTCCGTTTTTAAGCCTAAACGAAGATCTTGATCTCCACTACAAGGAAGTACAACCAATCTGGGGAGAAATCCAACAAAACTCGAGGTATGGAGTTGTGAATATCACGAAATTTAGGGTTTTTAACCCTAGGTCGACCCACCCATACTAGCCGGACCTAAGCACTTCCTTTCCATCATACACCTTCGAGAATGGTTCACCTGCACTTAGCCACCGAGAAACACCATCAACTTTGACATAATCCTGAGTTGAACAAAAAGTTGGAGCCTCACCAGCAGCCGGCCGAATGACTGCTGGGCGGCCAATAGACCACCCAATGAACCACGACTGAAGGAGGGCTGGGGCCGAAGGGACAGGCGGCATGAGCAAGTATGGCCGAAAGGTCTCATTATCTGGTCTAGTTGGTTCGGGTGACTAGTCTTCATTTGGCCAAGGGCCCATATTCGGCCGAACCAGAGTGCCAACCATCCCTTTCGATCTGGCCATGAGCCATTCGACCTAGCCATCTCATTCGGTCATGATCCTTATTCGGCCATCTAGTCCATCAGGCCACATACATTCGGTTACATCCATCACTCGATCGGCCAGCCACTTCATGTGCCAAATTCTCTATTTGGGCTAGCCGACATCATCTGGCCCAAGACACTATCATTCGGCCCAAGAGGCTGTTTCGGCCTAGGACTTTTCATTCGGCCCATGGCCATTAGTTAGCCCAATTATTCGGTCCATATAATAAACGTAGTGAATCAATACTTGAAATCAATTAAAATGGATTATGGGCATGGGATTATGTTCTATTACTATAAAGGTGGCAACATTTTTATGAACATTTATACATAACACCTAACAATCACTTTTATAAAAATTAATGATGACAAGTGATTATCTAAATCATATGGGAGAGATGTTCAAAACATGCTAGCTAGTCTAAATGACTACATGGGTAATGTGCAAGCTTGATACAAAACCTAAATGATACTTAGGAACTAATTGGGATTTCAACCCTACACCATACTTCACAGATAAGACAAGTGCAATAAAAAATCAATAATAATACATAGCAAGCTTAACCTAATTGGGTTAGGTGCTATTAAAATCCATAACAAGTAGACAAGGCCGAATGACGAGCAAGACTTACGGGTGTTAGCCAACTTTAGGGCCAACACATACACACACCCGCACTTATAACTTATACTTATAAGTTACAAACAACGTGAAATCAATACAGGATCATGAAAACAACAACGAGCACAACAAAGAGCGCGTGCATTTCTAGTTTATACATAGTCAACCACATCAAAAACAAGGCGAGTTCATAAGCCCCTTTTCTAATCTTAACTGATTTCAAAGCTCGGGACTGAGAAACATGCTTAAAGCTTTTAATTACTTAAAAATTTTGATATAATATATTGATTTTAATATGATTTAGGTAATATTGTTTATCCTTATTACAGTTTATCATAGTATGCTTGCTTGTCTGATTATTAACATAACGGAGATACCTAGTATGAGACATGTTAATATAGCTTCATGACTCATCCACACAATAGAATAATACTAGTTGAAAGATTTTATCTTACAACATCGTATTATTCTTACACAAATGAACAATAAGATAATCAAGAGGTAACATGCTGATAACCATTACCAATAAAAAGAATGATACTCACGATAACGTAACTTCATGAATACAAGATCATTCACCCATTATTGACATCGTGTAATAAGACAAGTTCTTATAACACTTTGTTAGCAACATACTTTCGGGATGTCATTCCCTGCACATGCTACCACTGGGTATTAAGACTAGATCTTAGGACATATGGTTAACACATAGGAACACATAACAATGAGAATATCATTGTGAACATCATTGAGGACATCATACCTTGATTATTACATGACTGTTTATAATAAATCACACAGTTGTAACAGAATTTTGGGGGATTCTATGGTTGCGAGCTTGGGACATTTGGTTAACCTTATTAAACAATCATTACGCTTACATCATTCCTAATAAACATCATACCAAAAGAGTCATAACACCATTTTCATTGAAATGGAGTTGACTCGATTTAGTAGGATCATGCCGAGCATTGTATATGATAACATTCCAATTATTAACACTCTAAAGGTTTTGGGGAAAATATTCATTCAAATAGATATCGTGGGTAGGATATCTTACACTCCGGGTTGGTCAGAAATGACAACCACTGGGACAACTATGTCCCAATCTTGGTATCATAGAGAGGATACCTTACACTCCAAACCAGTCAGAGAACACATACCTAGAGACTCGAAACTTTCATTCTTCTAGATATTATGGAGAGAATATCTTGCACGCCAAAATTCATCAATGATAACACGCCTAGAGACAATTAAGTCTCACTCAAATAGATATTGTGGGAAGGATATCTTACAGACCGGACTGGGCAGTACTGACAGTCACAGAGACTATTAAGTATCGCACTAGACATCTTTGGAGGATATCTTACACTCTAGGCTAATCAGTAATGATCAATTACAAAGACTATTAACTCCTGCTCTAGATTACGTCTCTTTTTCAAATATTGGGATATCTTACACGCTGGGCTAATCCGTAAGGAATAGCAAACAGAGATAAATACATCTCTTTTTCAAATGTTGGAACTATCATAATTGGGGTTTGCGGGTGAAATGAAATGGGTATCCATAGTTGTGTTACAAGTGGTGTGGAATTCTATCAGTTATGTGGTGGGATGTTGGCCAGGGCTTGCTCCCCTACATATGCCCTATATATAAGCATAGCTGATAGGATGAGATACTATTTGTAAGCATAACTATGGAGAGGACATTGGGTGAAACATGTGGAACAATTATCAATATAGCTTATGTGTAACACTGCGATCATGAATGACAACAAAACAACTATTTTCAAATTATCAAACTTATGAACTCACCAACCTAGTGTTGACTTTGTTTAAATGCATGTTTTCTCAGGTGACGAACAGGTTTAGTCATTAGAATTAAAGGATTAAGCTAGTTGACTTAAGAAGACCTAGTTTCATTTTGTGTCGAACATACTTTTGAACGACAAACAATGAATCATCTTTTGTAAATCTTGTGCAGATACAAGATAGGAACTTCATGATTCTTTTTGGATAGATTTACTTAGTTAAATTATGAACATAACATTGTAATTAACTTTGTAATTCTATTTCACATGTCATGTTAGCATTTCTCATTATATATCATGTTCCATGTAAACAATCTGATCATTTCGATTATCAAACGATATCGCGCCCCGATAACCTTCCGCCCGACGGGAAAGTCGATCCAGCCCGCCGGCTCGGGTGTGATAGATTGGTATCAGAGCCATGGTTATAGAGAAATATAGGTCATATTACTTAAACGGTTTGGCCTAGACTATAACCTAGGGACCCTCATGTAGAGAGCATACAACGTAGGATTACATTCGCATGCGTCCTCTGCGTCTGATCACTGCACTAACCGATTTTATTTCGGTTATGAACAGAATGCCGCCAAAAAGACCACCACCAGCTTTACTGCCACCACCTCAAGATTCAGCTCCACATTCATCAACACCGACACCACCTGACTCTCCTACACCTCCACCTCCTCCTCCAACATCACCAGCTCATGAGTTGGACCCAACTACTACTGCATTTGCTACCTTGCTGACAAGCCAACTGAGGGATGTGATTCCCGACATGATGAACCGAATAAACAGCAACAACAGTAACAACATTGCCAACTCATCTGGAGAGGGCAGTGGAAACACCAGGAACCAACAGGACTACTCCTACAAGAACTTTGTAGGATGCAAGCCACCAGTATTCAGTGGCAATGAGGGAGCTGTCGGCTTGATCCAATGGATCGAGAAAATGGAGACTACTTTCGACATTAGCGATTGTTCTGACCAACACCGAGTGAGGTATCCTGCGGGATCTTTTGAGAAACGAGCACTAACCTGGTGGAATGCCCAGGTTCAAACCAGAGGAAGGGATGAGGCATTGGCAATGCCTTGGGAGTATTTCAAGAGTCTGTTGAGGGGTGAGTTCTGCCCGAGAATGAACTGAAGTAAGTAGAAACAAAACTACTGAACCACGTGATGGTAGGAGCTGAACATCTGGCAATCACCACCAGATTTCATGAACTAACAACACTGGCACCGGCCCACACTAGAAAAGAGGATTGAACGGTACGTCGGTGGACTACCGGCTTTCATTCAAGGGCATGTGATTGCCGCACACCCACCCACACTGTAGATGGCTGTCACACTGTCAGCTACATTGACTAATGTGATGGTTGCCTCTGGTGTACTAAAGAGAGAGTCTGGAACTACCGAGGAACTGGAACAACACCCCCAGCAAGAAACGGAAGGTCGTTAAAAATTTTGCAACGACTACTACTACCAAACAAACGGTGGCCACAGAACCACAAGAGAACCACAAACCGTACTCTGGCACGGCACCATTCTGCAATAAGTGCAACTATCATCATCAACCAAACGCAGGGTGCAGACAATGTACTTATTGTGGAAAAATGGGGCATTGGGCCAAATTCTGCTAGAATTAAGCAACCCAACACAAGGTTAATCAAGCAGTGGCACAGACCGCTGTACAAAATGATCGCATTTCGTGCTACACCTGCGGGGAACCAGGACATTATGCAAAGGACTGTCCAAAGAGGGTGCTACCGAGAGGGCAAGCACTGAGGGGATGTGCATTCATGAATAGGGGCAACTGCTGCTTGCCACGACACTGACACCAACACTAGTACGCTTACTATTTAAAAATCTTTGCAGTTGTATTATTTAATACTAGCATAGATTACCATTTGCCTCTTTATAGTCGGATAGTCGGTTTAAAACTTACTCACATTTGGGGCTACACTCGAATATCTCCTACACTAAATGACATGAACTTACTGTTCACTTACTTTTAGTGAACAAACACATACCATGAAATTCAAGTCAATGGACACGAGTAGTGTCAACACCATCACCAGAACGGATGCTTTGCCCCTGATAGGGTTGAAGTCATCTGATCCAATAAAACCTTCTCCATGTCATTACAGTGAACAACAAAGATGCGTTCATAAATCCCATTATTTGGGTACGAAAACTCACGAATAGATCCGTCAATGTTGTCCTGCCAGACAATATACGAATCCATTCCAACAAGGGGAGAAATGAGAGGTTTCTTTTGACAAGACAGGACACGCGAGTACAAGAATCATAGTGAATGCTAAGAACCATGAAGTTGTTGTAACAACTCGAGATACCACGATGGGAGTGTTACAAACAGCTATGGATTTTAAATGCCAAGCTACCTCACACTTCCAAGAGGCTTGATGTTATAGAATTGACAAGAAAACGATACAAGACGTGCAAATAGTAAAGGAATACCTCGAAGTGTTCCCTGAAGACCTACCCGCTTTGCCACCTGTGCGACCGGTAGAGTTTTGTATTGATTTGATTCCTGGAGCAACACCCGTTGCTAAATCTCCTTACAAGTTAGCACCTTCGGAGATGCAGGAATTGTCGAACCAACTACAGGAGCTACTCGACAAAGGTTTCATCCGACCGAGCTACTCACCTTGGGGAGCTCCGGTTTTGTTCGTAAAGAAGAAGGATGTATCCTTTCGTATGTGCATAGATTACAGGGAGCTAAATAAACTAACCATCAAGAATCGGTATCCATTACCGAGGATTGATGATTTGTTTGACCAACTGCAAGGAGCTCAATACTTTTCGAATATCGATTTGTTGTTTGAATACCATCAGCTCAGAGTTCAAGACGTAGACATACCCAAGACGGCGTTTCGTACCAGATACGGGCATTACGAGTTTATGATGATACCTTTTGGATTGACGAATGCACCCGCGGTTTTCATGGATCTCATGAACCGAGTGTGCAAGCCGTATCTAGATCAATTTGTCATTGCCTTCATTGATGACATATTGATCTATTTCAAAAGCAGAGCAGAGCACAAGCAACATCTTAGAATGATCTTGGAACTGTTGAAGGAAGAGAAACTCTATGCCAAATTCTCTAAGTGTGAATTTTGGTTAAAAGAGGTTCAATTTCTGGGTCATGTAGTTAAAAGCGAGGGAATGCATGTAGACCCTTCCAAGATCGAAGCAATAAAGAACTGGGATACTCCGAAGACACCGACGGAGATACGTTCCTTTCTAGGCTTAGCAGGCTATTATAGAAGGTTTATCTCATACTTTTCTAAGATAGCCCTGCCACTCACCAAGTTAACATAAAAAAGCGAGCCATTTGTTTGGGAACAGAAGCAAGAAGATGCCTTTCAAACCTTGAAGCAAAAGTTATGTGATGCCCCAATCCTATCTCTCCCAGATGGTTGTGATGACTTTGTTGAGTACTGTGATGCATCCCATCAGGGACTTGGCTGTGTACTGATGCAACGGGACAAAGTCATTGCGTATGCCTCGAGACAACTAAAGATTCATGAGAAGAACTACACTACTCATGATCTGGAACTGGTAGCAGTGTTATTCGCATTGAAGATTTGGAGACATTACTTATATGGCACCAAGTGTACCATATTTACTGATAATAAGAGTCTGCAACACATATTCGATCAGAAGGAACTCAACATGCGATAGCGACATTGGGTTGAACTTCTGAATGATTACGACTGTGTAATCAAGTACCATCTGGGCAAGGAAAATGTTGTAGCTGATGCCTTGAGTCGGAAGTAATGGGTCAAACCCTTGCGTGTCAGAGCAATGGGGATGACAGTACAAACAAGCTTACACGACAAAATTATGCAAGCACAACAAAAGGCTGTTGAACGAGGAAACTTGAAGAAAGAACTAGATTGTGGAGCAGAAAAGCAACTTCAAACGAAGCCTGATGGAATCATCTACTACAAGGATCGTGTATGGATTCCTGCAGTGGATGAATTGAGAAAACTTATCTTTGATGAAGCACACAAGACCAAGTAATTTGTGCATCCCGGAGCTGATAAAATGTACCAAGACATGCGGGCATTTTATTGGTGGCCGGGTATGAAGAAAGACATAGCCGAGTATGTTGGTCGATGCCATACGTGTGCCAAAGTGAAGGCGGAACACCAGAAACCGTTGGGTTTACTGGAACAGCCTGAAATTCCACTTTGGAAGTGGGAACAGATAGCTATGGACTTTATTACCAAGCTACCCCGCACTTCTAATGGCCATGACACTATTTGGTTTATCATTGACCGATTAACCAAATCTGCTCATTTCTTGCCAATGCGACAGACTTACACGATGGATAAGCTGGCAAAAATTTACATCAACGAGATAGTGGTACGATGCACATACGGAAAGTTCTGTCCTTCTTCTTTACAAACAAAACTGGAGCTCCCCACGGTGAAAAACTAGGTCGTATGAAACCCTTATCCAACAACTCTTGCAATTGTGTGGATAACTCTTGCATCTCAGACGGTGCAAGTCGATAAGGCGCCCTAGCTATCGGTGCTGCGTCTGGTGTAAGATCGATTCGAAATTCCACCTGTCTGATAGGCGGTAATCCCGGCAAGTCTTCTGGAAACACCTCCGGAAATTCACAGACTACTGGTATATTTTCAATCTTCTTCTCAGCTACTGGCTTTTCAGTTATAAGTGCTATAACTGCCGTATGACCTTTCCGCAGACATTTGTGTGCTTTCATACAAGATATGAGACGCAGTGGCGTACTGCTCTTCTCGCCTTTTACATACAATGTCTCTCCCTGCGAAAGAGGTATGCGAACGATCTTTTCATGGCATACTATTTCAGCCTGGTGTTTGGACAACCAGTCCATGCCAATAACTACATCAAAACTGCCTAAGGCAATAGGCATAAGATCAATCTCTAATGTTTGACCCATCAAATCAAGGACACATCCCTTAAAGATATTTTCCACTACTATCAACTTACCATCAGCTAATTCCACAGTGTATGGACTATCTAAGGCAGTGGGACTAACATTTAGCAACTTAGCAAGTGAACTAGATACAAAACTCCGATCGGCACCAGTGTCAAATAACATAGAGGCATAGTGATTATTTAAGAGGAACGTACCCGTAACGATGTTGGGATCCTCCCGTGCCTGACGTCCTCCAATCACAAACGCCCTGCCTCTAGCACCATTGTTGTTGTTATTATTGTTGTTGTTGGTGCCATTACCATTACCATTGCCATTGTCGTTGCCTGTTGCATTATTATTCTCCCCACTTTTCTTGAGTTGTGGGCAATCCATCTTGAAGTGTCCCATCTTGCCACACTCATAACAACCCTTCTGTGCGTTGTTCTGGTTATTATTCTGGTTGTTGTGGTTGTTCTGTAGCTCCCCGCGACAATCCTTAGCCGCATGTCCAATCTTGCCACACCTCTGGCACTTAGCTCTCACACACTGATTACCTGCATGATGATACCCACACCTGTTGCACTTGGGGTGTTTACCAATATAACCCCCCGATGATGACGATTGCTGACCACTGTTTGAATTTTGGTAAGACTTGTTTGAGTCTTGCTTCCGGTTTTGCTGATACGATTGTTGGTTGTTACCCTTGGAATTGTTACCTTCCCACTTCCTTTTATGATCTCCCACCTTGGTAGCAGATGTTCGTTTAGGCAGAGTCCCCTGTAATACTGCCTGATCAGTAAGCTGATGCGCTAAACGAACAGCTTGTTGGATGGTGGTGGGATTTGCTGAAGTAACCAACCCCTGAATCTGAGGCACTAGTCCTCCAATGTATCTTTCAATCCACTTGCTGGCTGGAGTAGCCATGTGTGGTAGAAGTCTGGCCAACTCATGTGACCTGGTTGTGTACTCTTCAATATTTGACCCCTCCATCTTGAGGTGCCAATATTCCTCCTCTAACTTCTGCATTTCACTGCGAGGACAGTACTCCTCTTGCAGTAAAGTTTTGAAGTCGTTCCATGTCAAGGCATTTGCCTCACCCAACCCCAGAGTCTGAACATTCGAGTTCCACCAGGTTAATGCTGGACCCTCCAATGTTCCCGTTGCAAACTTCACTTTGCTCTCGTTAGGGCAGTTGCACATTTCAAACACAGACTCCGCCTTTTCAATCCACCGAAGGAGTCCAATGGCCCCCTCCGACCCTTTGAAATTGTGTGGTTTACAGTCCAAGAACATCTTGAACGTGCAGACTTGTGGGTTTACCAATCCCCCAGCTGGACCCTGTGGCCCTGTGTTGTGTGTCTGAGCATATTGTGCGATTGCCTCTGCGACTCTGTTGTTAATTAGCTCGTTGAGCTCAGCGACTGTCATATGAACGTTTCCCTCAGCCATTAGTTTCCTATTTACAAGAAGTGTTAGCATGCTTGCAAAGTCTAATGTAACATGTGTAAGTAAAACAACAAAAACAACATATAATATAAATCAACACAACTGTCAGAAATAAATAATAATTCTTCAATAGCTAGAAACTTTGATTTGAGTACAATACTTTTAAAATAAAACATAAGTTTTCAAACTACTAACGTAGGAACACAACCCGTTCCTATTAAGTATAAACAAAACAAAGGAAAAATATCAATCATCCTCAACCGTGGATTCAGGATCGGAATCAACAACTGGTGCTGGTTCCTCCCCTTCTTCCTCTTCATCCTCTTCCTCACTCTCAGAGGCCACTAAATCCTCTAGGGCTTCTATCCTGCTCTCCAAGATCTCAGCTCGGTTCTCTGAAGCTTCGAAATGATCAATCAAGTTAATTATCTCATTCCGCATATCATGAACCAGATGGGCAAGTTCCTCTTGCCTCTCATTAGCATCCCATTGTTCCTGAGAGTGTTGTGCGATCCTATCTTCTGCCTCGTACAAATCCTCACGCAGTTTGGCGATCTCCTCAGCGTCCGTCCTTTGCCTCTTAGGCTCAGGAGCATCTAGTACTGGTGGTGGATGTGTAGAAGGTCCCTCAGCAGGGATCTGCTGAGTGCCCTCCTCAGACTCCTCCTCCGGATCCTCATCCGGGTCCTCATCTGGATCCTCCTCTGGATCCTCGTCTGGGTCCTCGTCTGGATCCTCCTCCGGATCCTCGTCTGGATCCTCCTCCGGATCCTCCTCCGGATCTGAGTCATCCATCTCATATGGTGGAGGAGATGGAATAGGTGGTGGTGGTGATGACGGTGGTGCTGGAACTATCGGTTCCTCGTCCTCAGAGTCGTCAATATAAATGTACGGTACTGATGATGATGCCATGCCTGTTACATAATACCATATGTAAGTGCAGTGCCATGGAATGTGTAAACAAGTCAATTACATAATTTCATATGTAATTTCTAAATAGTAAGTGTAAGCATATGTGTCTAATGTCTAACAGTCATAGTCTAAGTCTACAAATGCAAACCTAGTTCGCTATAACCAATGTCTCTGATACCAATCTGTCACACCCCCAATTTTCAACTAACGGAATCATACAGTTTGGGAACGTGACAAACCAGGATCTCAGATCATTAGACATAGCGAAGACCTCTATATGAATTTCAAAACATACTTTGGTCTATAAAACATAACATTAGAGTTTTCAAAAGTTGCGGAAGCGTTATAAAACCAGTAACAGTTGTAAAATGTAAAATACAATACAAAGTTTCAAATGTTCAATTCCAAATATGCTAAAATGTTTAAAATGCATGCGACTCTATCTCCTAGTCCATGCCAGCTTTAATGCGCGCCTTAGCGTCCTGAGAAAACATGTAAATCAAGTCAACACAAAGGATGGTGCATAACACAGGTTTTAAGCATTCACAGTGTTCAAAACAACAGTTTGAATAACAAGTTTGTAGATAACATAATCACACATGCACAGTCATGATAGCTAGTCATATAAACTATTTACATAAGTGGTCGACACCGAAGCTGACGAATTGCCATGCTTAGCATGTTTTTGCCTTGCCACTATTGTCTAGCACAACAATAGTAAAATGTGTTTGGTCAGTCAAACACCTGCGTAGATCCCATCTACCAGGTGAGGTTTGTCAAACCTAATAGATCTATTTCCAACTACCACGCTTTGCGCTACGGCAAACTAAACGGTTCGAGGTGTGTAAGGACTTTCAATTGCTATGTTGTCACATAATGTAAACAGCTAACTCATGCAAGTGATATGTATCTAAAAAGAGTTTGTTGCACATGTTTTCTCCCCCAAAACAGTTTAAAATAAGAAAGGGGTCGTGTACGCACCTTTGATGATTGCAGAATGATCAATACGCGTGAAATCATGTAGAGAATCCTCTCACGAAGGATCTGTGTTTAAACAATAACTTAGTGTTATTCGGATTATCGTTTTGTGCTTGAAATCACATACGTGTCAACACACGTATGTTAAAGTGTCAGAAATATGCATACGAAAGTACGCGTGCCTTTGAAATCGTTTAAATAAAATCCTATAAGATTTTATTTAATTAAACGTAGTTATACGCGATTTCGTTTTCGGATTAAAATATGAATTTTATTATTCTAATACGTTCAGGATTTCGTTACAGTTCCAACGCAACTTGAATGGGTTAAAACGGAGTTCGTATGCGAAAGTTATTACAAAAATACTAAAATAACCTTAAAATCCTAAAAATGGTTAGGGCCGGGTTCGAACCCGTGACCCCCCATCCACCGCACACAATACCTACCATCTAATCTGTTCAGTTTCTATTGAAATAACATGGGATTTAATTCTTTTAAACCCAACTCACCTGGTTCCCCTATTCTTTCCCAACCGAACCTAATTTATTTCTAATTGGGCCCGATCCAAACCCAAATCAAGCCCACTATCATGGGGCTTTTGATCCATTATCCAAATCAGATTCAAAGACGGTTTTAATTTTAAAATTGATAACATTAAATTGTTTAAATCGATTATAAATCAATTCGAACTCGAGTTCATCAAATTCCAATTCGAATCAATCGAATTGATGATCTATAGGTTCTGAAATCATAGGGTTTTCCATTAACTAACATTTTCGAAGTTGTCTGGACTACCTAATTTGAATATCATACACCATTGAATCATAACCCCCAAAACCGATTTGTGTTTAATCCCTAGAACTCGAAATCTAACAATTCGTAGTTGTAATATGAAATTAACCTAGGCATAACCTCAATCGGCCTATTCTGAAGCTAGTGGTTATATCTAATTTCACTTTAGAATTCATCCCGATCGAAACCCCCAAATCGTCTAAGTCGAAGAACCCTAGAAATTTAATCCATATGATTCGCTGTTAAAAACTAGAATTAACACATGGTTTTCGTTTACTATAATCCCACGAAACTATCTGTAAACTACAATTGGATTTTTAAAATCATTTTCTAAGAAATCCCCAAAATCGTTTCTTATATGAATCCTAGATATGGGAATCGATTAATCCGATGTTAGAAAATAAAACTAGGATGTGGTTATCCTTATTCGGTCATATCAGAAGATGTAAGAGTAATTACTTACCTGATTTGATAGCTAATTGAAAGAGATCGATTTCTAAGTTGAGTTTCGGCCACCTCCCAATCGTTTTCTTCAATCCAAAGCTCCTTAGATCAAATTGATGAATGTTACAGACTCTAAAAGGGCCGACTAAAGTCTCTGAGTGATTGATTTCACGAATTGTGATCGAGCTTATTGATTTTGATAAATACAAGTTGCGGTTACAACCTTTAGTTATCATTCCAATTAAATTCGACAATTATGGATGATTAATCTTCTGATAACCGAATACTATCATTAGTGTGAGTTAAGTGAAAGTTTAATTCGTTTAATTACAGATGATTAACACGAATTTCAGTTTCAATTTATCTCTTTGGCCGAATTTTGACTTGTAAAAGTCAAAATTGGTCATTTTCCCCTTTTACAAGTCAAATTCTTGTAAATTAGATATTCCTAAACCTAATTTGATTAATTATACCACTTCTAATTCAATCTTGATCGATTTCGAATCATTTCTGTCAATTCCTGATTAACAGGGTTAATCTGAACTTGTCGGATTGTCACTGATTAGTTACTTGAACTAGTATTGGGCTTGATTAACCCAATTGGGCCTCCATCAAGTTCACTGGGCCTATCTTGAGCTTACTGGGCCACCCTTGAGCTTATTGGACTATCTAAACCTCATTGGGCCTACTCTAGCCTTATTGGGCCTTCCTAAATCTCATTGGGCCTACACTGGCCTTATTGGGCCTACATTGGCTCTGTTGGGCCTGTGATCTCACCATCTTTAGTTAACACGGTTAATCCGAAAAGTCGGATTGTCACAAATTGGGACTCTCATTTACCACTGATCGAATTCTCCTACAACAACAGTTATCATAGCAGCATCGGATGTGCACCATTCGAGGCTCTTTATTGTCGAAAATGTTGATCGCCGATCTGTTGGTCTGAAGTGGGAGATAATCGAATAACTGGGCCAGAACTCATTCAAGAAACTACAGACAAAATTGCTCAGATACAACAAAGGCTACAAGCAACCCGAAGCAGACAAAAGAGCTATGCTGATAAACGGCGAAAGCCATTGGAATTCCAAGTGGGAGACCGCGTCATGCTAAAGGTATCCCCATGGAAAGGCGTAGTCCGTTTTGCAAAGAAAGGCAAACTAGCACCACGGTATGTGGGACCGTTCGAGATCATCGAACGTGTTGGTCCTGTGGCGTACAGACTAAGATTACCAGATGAACTTAGTGGTGTACATGACGTGTTTCACGTCTCAAACTTGAAGAAATGCCTTGCCGAAGAATCACTCGTTATACCAGTTGAAGAAATTCAATTGGATGAACATCTACACTTTGTTGAAGAACCTTTGGAGATTATGGATCGCAAGGTTAAGAAACTGAGGTGAAGCTGTATCCCGATTGTCAAGGTTCGATGGAACTCAAAGCGCGGACCCGAGTTCACTTGGGAATGCGAAGATCACATGAAGCTCATATATCCCCAACTGTTTATAGAGGAAGTCGTACCGGATAATGATTATTAAATTTCGGGACGAAATTTCTCTAACAAGGGGAGACTGTAACATCAGTGCCGGAACAGTAATCTCAACAGTAACTTGCACAGTAACTCAGGTACGAACTACGTGAACTACGTATATGCTATTGACACTTGATACTTGACACTAAACTATTATGCAATTGTTCTGAAATCTGATTTAAACCTCATGGTTTAACAGTTAGAATACATCAGACAAAACTAAACTGACACACAGATGCTTGATTTAATGCCATTATGTATAAACGTATGCGAGGTTAAACAGAACAAAACCATAACGGTTGTGGTTACGGAATGCTAAGCCAACGAATTATTCGTATCGGTGACGATCTGTACGAATAAATCTGAAAGTTTAACGTTCTGAAATGATGACTGAAAAGTAGAAAACAAAAATCAGAAAATGAAACCAACGTTGTGTTCGTCCGGGTGACGATTCGAACGAATACGCGCGAAGGTGACACGTTCTGACGAAACGAAAACGAACGACGAAACGAACGATAATAATTTAAGAAAAGTTAAATATTAAATATTTATTAGGAATCACAATATTTTAGAATTTTAAAAATAAATTCATTTTATTTAAAGTACATAGAATACGCGAAATGGTGACGTGAGCTAACGAAACGCTTAAAATAATTAATTTCGATAAAATAATTCAAGAGAATTGGATTTAAAAGATTTACTAGGAATAACCACCTTCCAAATAGTTAGAAATAAATTCTTTTTAATTTAGTTACAAAACACCCGCGTAACGTGCCGGAAACGCGACGAAAACGAGAACCGAGCTACGAAATCGAACCCGAACATGCACGGAGTATATAAAGCATGAATGAGACCTTTCTTTCATTTAATTCACCCTCACTCTCTCTCTAAATCCACCAACTCGTTTTCCTCTCTCTCTAAATATTCAAGGCTTCAAATCACTATATCTAGCTCGATTCTTGGTAAAAATTTGTGTTCTTGGTGTCCAAACGAAGCTATCGACCTTCTCTACCTAGAAGTACATTGGATCTGAGAATTTGTCCAGCGAAAACCGAGGTATTTGAGCTTGAATACTTTGAAAAACTAGGGTTTGTACCCTTGGTCGACCACCTTGTTCACCCACCTTAAAACCGTAACCTCCCCAACCCTATACCTTCATTCGAACACCACACAGATTAGAACATGTCGGTAGGGGGGAGGAAACAATCGGGAACACGCAGAAGCTTGATGGTGATGATGATACAGTAGGGTTCGCACAAGGATATCTCGGCCGAACCTCACCCCCTGCAAACCTGGGTGGCGAACCTGTGAGGCACGAACCTGTCCTCGGCTAAGACTCTGCATGGCTGAACCCAATCACCCGAACCTTACTTGAACGCACCATGAGGTTTGCCAAACCCATGGAAGGACCGAAACTAGTGGAGCTGGACGAACCCACGAGGGAGTAGACGAACCTGCATGCATCATTGCCGAACCATCTTGTGAGCTACGAACCTTTGAATCCAGCCGAACCCACATGGGAACACCGAACCTTCACCCTCACCGAACCTATACAGTCACGAACCATTCTTCACGAACCTTGCTTGCATGGCGAACCTCCTGTGGCCGGACCATCCTCACGAACCTTGCAAGGCACGAACCTAGCATCGCATATGGGGAGCAGCCGAACCTATGGTCAGAGCTGAACCCCTAGTTGTTGTTGAGAGGTTCGCTGGTTTCATTTGGATTCCAGTTGCATTGTTTCGGCCACAGTAGCCTAAGTCGTGTAAGTTTCGGCCCATTTTCCTTACTACGGCCCATCATGGTTCAAGCGGCCCAAGAATGTATTGGATCGGCCCAATATAGTTACACGACTCATTAGGACCATTACGGCCCAAGACTAGACCCACATTCGGCCCACAAGACAAATGGGATAATACGACACATTAAATGCAATTAATGAGGATGATATGTATGGGATAAATAAAATGATTTACTATAAAGGTGGTCATGAGTGGGTTAAATGAACTTCAGAAACTCAAATTGACAAGTTTTTATAAGGGATGTTGTCTAATTAAATATTAGTTAGGTGATAATCATGTCAAGCGTAACAAGAACAATGTGTGATGTCCTAATCCATAAACCTAAATTTAGTTCTAGGTTGGGTTACCAAGATTCTAGCAAATATAAGTAAATAGCATACTATGTAAAAGTGATGTG
Organism: Mikania micrantha; assembly: GCA_009363875.1. NCBI lineage: Eukaryota > Viridiplantae > Streptophyta > Magnoliopsida > Asterales > Asteraceae > Mikania > Mikania micrantha. The sequence goes on along the minus strand of CM018694.1, from coordinate 36,023,923 downwards.
AGTTGCAAGGATGAATTAAGGAAAGTAAAACCTAAAACTCAATGACACTAAATACTAAGCTTGACCTAAAATGGTTAAGTGTTAGTAAAAGCTATGAAAATTGAACAAGGGCCGAATGAAGACCAATATCACCAAGTGTTAGCCAACTCTAGGGCGAACACATACACACACAAATCACTACAACTCATACTTATAAGTTGCAAACAACATGAAATCAATATAGGATCATGAATACTACCACAAACGCAACAACGAGCGCGCGCATTCTTGTTTTTACTTAATCAACCACTTCAACAACAAGGTGAGTTCATTTGTCCCTTTTAAAACATATTTGTTTTACTTCAGGACTGAGAAACATGTTATACATTTTAACCAAGTATTGAAATGTTTATAAATGCTTTTACACTTATTTATGATGCTAATACTAACGCTTAAGCTTGTTATCCTCATTCTGAATGCTAAAAGCTTAGACCTTAACTTAAGTGCTAATGCTATAGGCTACATGCTACAACTAGATGCTAATGCTAATGCTACAACTCCATGCTCAAACTATATGCTAAAGCTAATGCTACAAACTCTATGCTCATATCAGATGCTAAGGCTAAAACTACAAACGAAATGCTAAACTATATGCTAGTGTGAAGGTGATGAACTATACGCTCAAACTATATGCTAATACTAGATGCTAAATGCTACAAGCTATGATTATATGCTAAATGCTAAGCTTATATCTATGCATGAGATATGTGAATGCCAAACTATGCTATTGCAAGCTGGTATCTATGCATGGGATATGTGAATGCTAAACTACTAAAATGCTAAGCTTGTATCTATGCATGAGATACGTGAATGCCAAACTATTCTATTGCATGCTGGTATCTATGCATGAGATACGTGAATGCTAAGATTGTGTCTATATATGAGATACGTGAATGCCAAACTATGCTAGAGCAAGGCATGTATCTACATATATGAGATACATAAATGCTAAACTATTCTGATGCAAAGCTAGAATCAATTCATGAGATACGTAATGGCTAAACTATGCTAGAGCAAAGCTTGTATCTAATCATGGGCTACGTAAATGCTAAACTATGCTAGAGCAAAGCTTGTACCCATGCATGAGATTGGTGAAAGCTAAACTACGATTTGTGAAGCTATTATCCTTGCACAATATACTTAAAGGCTACCTATGTGAATGCTATAAACTTGTAAACTTTTAAACAGTATGCAAAAGCTATGACGAAGACGGGATTTGGTTGTAGGTAAAATGCTTAATTATCATGAACAACATTGTTATATGTGGATTAGTATGTGGTGGGATGGCATCTGGGCGGGTTGTAGGCTCGACCCTTTCGTATGCCCTATATATAAGCATACCGATCTGGATATTACATGTGCTGTTAATGGGGTTGAGTTTGTTACCGAAAGAGGTTTGCTAAAGCTATTTTTCAACTACTAAACTATATGAACTCACCAACCATTGTGTTGACTTTGTTTTTCTTACATGCTTTCTCAGGTGAGGTATAGGAATAAGCTAAGGCTCAGGGATGCATACTAGGATGCCCAGTTAGAGGACCTAGTAGACTTTTGGAAAGCACATATTTTGTTATTGATGCGAGTCACTTTTGAAACCTTGTATAGTTACAAGATAGTAAACATTTGATTCTTTTGATAGGTTTACTTAGTTAAATTATCAAACATTTACAGTTGTAATTTAACTTTGTAATCCTAGTCTAATGCTATATTGTGCTTTAGTTATTCTCAATGTTGATGCTATGTAAACAATCTGATCATCACGATTATCACCCACGATATCGCGCTCAGAGAACCTTCTGCCCAGCGGGGAAGTCGATTTGTCCCGCCGGCTCGGCGTGTGACTATAGCTTCATGACTCATCCACTCAATAGAATAATACTAGTTGAAAGATTTTATCTTACAACATCTTATTATTCTTACACGAATGAACAATAAGATAATCAAGAGGTAACATGCTGATAACCATTACAAATAACAAAAATGATACTCATGATAACGTAACTTCATGAATACAAGATCATTCACCCATTACTGACATCGTGTAATAAGACAAGTTCTTATAACACTTTGTTAGAGTCGATAAGATCACACAATATAGAGATAACAGTTGAGACAATTACTTGTGATATCGAGGAGGATATCATCACAACATACTTTCGGGATGTCATTCCCTGCACATGCTACCACTGGGTATTAAGACTAGATCTTAGCACACATGGTTAACACATGGGAACACATAACAATGAGAATATCATTGTGAACATCATTGAGGACATCATACCTTGATTATTACATGACTGTTTATAATAAATCACACACTTGTAACAGGATTTTGGGGGATTCTATAGTTGCGAGCTTGGGACATTTGGTTAACCTTATTAAACAATCATAACGCTTACATCATTCCTAATAAACATCATACCAAAAGAGTCATAACTCCATTTTCATTGAAATGGAGTTGACTCGATTTAGTAGGATCATACCGAGCATTGTATGTGATAACATTCCAATTATTAACACTCTAAAGGTTTTGGGGAAAATATTCATTCAAATAGATATCATGGGGAGGATATCTTACACGCCGGGTTGGTCAGAAATGACAACCACTGGGACAACTATGTCTCAATATAGGTATCATGGAGAGGATACCTTACACTCCAAACCAGTCAGAGAACACATACCTAGAGACTCGAAACTTTCATTCGTCTAGATATTATGGAGAGAATATCTTGCACGCCAAAATTCATCAATGATAACACGCCTAAAGGCAATTAAGTCTCACTCAAATAGATATTGTGGGAAGGATATCTTACAGACCGGACTGGGCAGTACTAATAGTCACAGAGACTATTAAGTCTTGCACTAGATATCTTTGGAGGATATCTTACACTCCGGGCTAATCAGTAACGATCAGCTACAAACACTATTAAGTCTTGCTCTAGATATCGTTGGGGGATATCTTACACGCCGGGCTAATCCGTAAGGAATAGCTAACAGAGATAAGTACGTCTCTTTTTCAAATGTTGGAACAATCATAATCGGGGATTTGCGGGTGAAACGAAATGGGTATCCATAGTTGTGTTACAAGTGGTGTGGAATTCTATCAGTTATATGGTGGGATGTTGGCTGGGGCTTGTTCCCCTACATATGCCCTATATATAAGCATAACTGATAGGATGAGATACTATTTGTAAGCATAACTATGGAGAGGACATTCGGTGAAACATGTGGAACAATTATCAATATAACTTATGTGTAACACTGCGATCATGAATGACAACAAAACAACTATTTTCAAATTATCAAACTTATGGATTGATTATCCATGATTGTGAGTTCGGGATTTGGTTATGAGTACACAGAATAATTCACAGAGTGTAAACGAGCATACAGGTCGAATTAATTTGATTTCTATACTTTTCTGATCGATTTTTAATATCCAGTCGAATACGGAAGTTTAGGAACGATTTTCTTCGATTTTTAAATTTTAAACGAAAATTGAAGCTTGATATTTATCCCTTAATGTTCGTAGTTTATAAATGGTCGAACTTTGGTTAATTTTATCTACCGAAATGAGCTATGGATTGTAGTCGAAGATAGGTCAATTGGAACCCTTGGCTAAGTATGGATGAAGGGGAAGAGTAAGTTTGGGATAACGGCAAAAACAACCCCTCACGTTTTTTTAAATCTAGTTTCCTTTTTGTCATAATCAATCCCTTACTTTATAAAAACAAGTTACGACAGTTAAGAATTTGTATAAAGATATATTTAAAGTATCCATAACTTTATGAATGTTTTATTTATTATTTCAAAATATTTTATAATTTTTATAAAATTAAAACAAGATTATATGTATAACTTATTTTTTTATAAACCATTTATATATTTTATAAAGTTTATTATAATCTTATTTTATAAACTTTTTAAAAGTTTGAATTTATTATTAGTATTGTTGTTGTTGTTGTTGTTGTTGTTGTTGTTATATAGCTTCACGCAATATATATATATATATATATATATATATATATATATATATATATATATATATATATAGGATTGAGATCAAATAATAACCCACTCTTAAAGCAATAACCCATATAACTTTGCCAAGATGAAGCCAAATCTTGGATTTTTTTTAACATCATTGTAACACAGTTATAATACTATGTTCTTTTATGAGTTCGTGAAAATTCATCGCCGTTTGAGAGTTTACATCGTTATAAGTTTTGGGCATAAAACAGTTACAGTGCTGTAAATCAGAAACTTACAACGATGATATCTCTTAACCGGTGATGAATTTTCACAAACTCATAAAAGAACATAGTGTTCTAAATGTGTTACAATGATGTTCAAAAAAAATCCAAGATTTGGCTTCATCTTGGCAAAGTTATCTAGGTTATTGCTTTAAGAGTGGGTTATTATTTGAACACTTTCCTATATATATAGTTACATTTATAAGAACAAAATGAATTTCAAATTTCTTATTAATAACTCGAATTACATAATTTATGGGAGTTTACATATGGAGATGTTAGAGGGGAAATGATGGAACTACCATGGCTGGTCGTGTATGTGAAGAGAGAGTGCTTCCTATGATAGATGTCCCAGATAGTGGCTTGATGGATTATAATTTGATGGTGATGTTTCCAACCTAGGATTTCTAAGGTTCCTAGTTTCACACCTATTTGAATGGCAGCTTGGAGAGAGGGATCCTTTTTGATCTTTGGCCATTCGATTTCAATCCTTACGTGGTTGGTTGGGTTTGTTTGAGGATTCTCGTGGGGTTGGGTGCTATCGGTTGGGCATGGCTAGATGATCCTCTTCTTTTTTCCGTTTAGTTGATTCTTAGTTAGGACTAAAGTTTGAAGGTATAGAGGTAAATACTCCCTTGGTTTGAGGCATCATTTTTTAGCTAGACTCGTGGCTTGAGTTCGAGGTGACAGAGGGGTAAAGCGGTGCCATTTGGGTTTAGTTTGTCTAAGAGGTTAACCACTTAATTTTTGTATTTGGTGATTTCGAAAGTATTTCATAGCTTGTGTTTCTCAACAAAGTTGAAGTTGGGTTTTTCAATTAGTAATGGTTTGAACCTATATAGTAAATGCGTTGTCTTGTTCGATTTGTTTAAGACTTCTTCTCGATTAACATAATTAAAGAGAGTGAGAATAAATTTTGTTTGATGACATAAATGATGAGTAAGTTGAAAACCTAGTTTTTGTGCCGGTTGTTACAAATATATATATATATATATATATATATATATATATATATATATATATATATATATATATATATATATATCAACTTGTATGGGATTCACAGCAACTATGCGAATAGTTTGTAACATCAGTGTCCGAATAGTAGTCGGAACACTAACGTGAACACTAGATCATGTACGAACTATTTATATTACATGTGTACTATTATCATTTGATGCTCAATACAAAACTATTACGGATCTATTTCAGAATCATGTTGTAAATCAATGGTTTAACAGTCAGAACCATATCTGACAACACAGAACTATTATGTGCATGTTTATTAGGATGTATTATGTATAAACGTATGCGAGAATGTATAGAACAAAACAATAACGGACGTCGTTAGGTGAACATTAAACTAACAGAGTATTCGGGTGGGTGACGATTCGCACGAATAAATCTGTGGGTTTAACGTTCTGAATAATGTTTAATAATTAGTTAATCAAATCGGAAAGTACAGTTGTCGTCGTGTTCGTACGGGTGACGATCCGAATGAATACGCGCGAAAACCGTACGATTCGATTAAACAGTTAAAATAAAGGATTTTAAAACTTTAAAATTAAATAAAAGATATTTAGTTAATTTATTAGAAATTACCACCTAATTTAATGTATTAAACTCTATATTTAAAAATCGTATTGTTTCATACGAGAAAACCCGGAGAACTAACGCTTCTACGCGAAACCGAACGAACCCGAACGTGTCGGAATGATAAAGATGATTAAATGGCATTAAGTGCCATTCAACCCCCTCACCTACCAGCTTTCTCTCTCTACAAACCGTTCTACTCTCTCTAACTTTTCTCTCTCTAAAAATCCACTCACAACTCATTCAATTTTTAACCAAATCAGACGAATTTGGTGTCAAAACTACCATAGAAACACGTAGATCTTGAAAAGAGGAAGAAATCGAGCTTTGGATCAGCAAAATCTAGGTGTAAACGAGATTAAACGACCCGTTTTGAGGGTTTTCTACTATTCCAAAGAGGTAAATTTTTAAACCAATTTAAACACTTGAAATGGTTAGGGAATGCACAAAGAACTACTTAGGAACTCTTGGGTGGTGTTGGATTGAACTCTTGGGTTTACTTTAAGTAAGTATATTCCATATAAATCACAACAACCTAATAGTTGTTAAGTCGTTATGAGTTTCAAAGAACTAAAGAACTATGATGGTGACAAGAGGGTTCAAGAAATAACTAAGTATGGGTGTGTTGATCTTAGATATCAACTCCCAACACTTAGTAAATTTCACACTTTAGGTTGTTTAAATAGAATAATCCAAGGTAAGGAATAACTCAAGAAGGAACACGGACAAGATTGTAACAAAGAACTAATAAGGAACTTGTTGTTAGTCTAGTAAGATTAACTATTAATGTTTAACTTACATTTTTCCTAACGATAACTTATGTTTTACTAAAATGTGATGATTTGTAACATGTGGACATCATTTTTATAAAAATCATCATAACTTGTTAACATTTTAAAGTAATTAAAAGGATTTTTGAACTTAACTTTTATAACTTAAATAATATTTTTATAAATTATGATATATTAAAAGGTCATATCTTTTACTAGTATAAACCTTATGTAAATAAGGTTTAGTGGTTAACGAATAAGGTAAAAGGGTTCATATAAGGTACATAACTTAGAATAATTAGAGGAATTATAGTAACACATTAGTAGATATTAGGACAATTCGTTGCACACCGAGACCGAAACTCTATATACATCAACTCCAAATACTTTAAGTATTCGAATCATAATAAATCAACACAGGTGCTGAAGATACATAGTTTACAATCTATGAGCGTGCATATTTACTTGGTACATTTCATAGCAACACTAGTGAGTCCATTGCCACTTTTCTAAACACTTTTGCTTTATAAATGCGGGGCTGAGAAGCATGTGTAAATTATTTTCTTTGGACTATGTTTTACATAAATGCTTTTATATCATATATGCTTCATATGTGTAACGGTTATCCTAGATTATGTCTAGGTAAGCTTATTTCAGTTTTCAAAAAGGATTATTTACTTATCAAAAGTAGATAATTGTTTCAATTCAAAGAACTATTTTCAACGATCTATGTTCGAGAACTATTTTAAACTATCTATTTTCAAAGAACTATTTTCAACGATATATGTTCAAGAAATATTTTCAACGATCTATGTTCAAGGACTATTTCAAAAGATCTATGTTCAAGAACTATTTTCAATGATCCATGTTCAAGAACTATTTTCAACGATCTATTTTCAATGAAATATCTGGGAAATATTCAAAGATAACATGTGCCAAAGAAGTAAACGGTCTAAACGAAACAAGGACGAACAAGAACGAACTATAAAATCCTATACTTCAGGAAGTCCTAGATAGACTGATTGTTTATAGGTCGCATGTTTGATGATTTTTACATAATTTCCTAACCTCTAAGAACCTTGGATTGCTATACTAGTCTACTCGAGTTAACCAAGGCACAATTGTTAGGACTTAGTTTTACATTTAATGTTTATCTATTTATTTATTTTAGCATTTTAATTATTCATTTAAAACATTTTCCATGGTTTTGTGTGTGTGACGGAACTTACGGAACTAATGGAACTTTTGGTGACGGAACTAACGGAACAATTGTGACGTAACTTACGAAACAAGTGTATGGTCGAGGGTGAAACACTTAATTATCATTAACAACAATATGTTGTGCGGTTCGGTGTGTGGTGGGCTGGCGGCTGGGCTTGCGGAAAGCTTGACCCTACGTATGCCATATATATATGCATACTTGACTGGATAGCATAGGTGGTTGTTGGTGAGGTTAAGGTTGTCATCTGGTCAGGTTTGTTCAATTTCATTTTCAATAACAAAACTATATGAACTCACCAACCATGTGTTGACTTTATTTTCTTGCATGACTTCTACATTCGATCATTGCACTAACTGATGTTCTTTCGGTTGTGATCAAAATGCCGCCAAGAAGACCACCACCACTACTGCCTCTGCCAACAACGGCACCTGCTCCTCCACCTCCTCCTCCCCCATACACTCCACCTCACCAGAACCAGAATCCGGAGCTGGATCCTGACACTGTGGCATTAGCCACCCTACTGACCAGTCAGCTGACTAACCAGCTGAAAGAGGTGATTCCAGACATGATCAACCGGATCCAGAGCAACAGCAACAATGACGGGCACTCATCAGGAGAGGCCAGCGGAAACATTGGCAGGGAACCTAACTACTCCTACGAGTCATTTGTGGGATGTAAACTGTCTTGTTTTAGCAGTACTAAGGGAGCTGTTGGTTTAATCCAATTGATTGAGAAGATAGAAACTACTCTGGACATTAGCAGTTGTTCAGAGCACCACAAGGTTCGCTACTCTGCAGAATCATTCAGCAAGCGAGCCTTAACTTGGTGGAATTCACATATCAAGGCCAGAGGAAGATAAGAGGCAATGGCAATGTCGTGGGAAGACTTCAAGACACTACTGAGGAATGAGTTATATCCAAAGAATGAGCTACAGAGGATGGAAGCTGACCTATCCAACCATGTGATGAAAGAAGCGAATCACATGGGTTATACTACTCGTTATCACGAGTTGTAGCATTGATGCCAGACATGGTACCAACTCTAGAGAAAAGGATTGACAGGTGTGTAGGTGGATTACCAGCCTGCATACAGAGTTTGGTTATTGCAGCAAACCCTGTCACTTTGGAGTCAGTTATCAGCTTGTCAGGAAAACTTACTGACGTGATGGTAGCTTCTGGAACTCTAAAGAAGGAAGCTGACACAGGCAAGAGCAAGGAAGAACCATCAAAGAGCCCCACTCATCATCCGAAGAAGAAACAAAAGGTCATCAATAACTACATGACGACCCCTCCACTCAATCAAGTAGCAGTTGCACCACAGAACCTCCACAAGAAACCATACACTGGCACGTATCATTTGTGTGCCAATTGCCAGTATCATCATGCTACTAACACTCTCTGCAAACAATGCAAGGGATGTGGAAGAAAGGGCCATTGGGTCCAACAGTGCAGAATAGCACCTGCTTAAGCAGTAAACAATGCTGCTTTGGCTCTCCCTTTACCCAACAATCCGAACCAAAACAACGGTGGATGCTATAACTGTGGCGAGGTTGGCCACTTTTCAAGTGTGTATGCCAACTATAATAACATTATGTTAGTAGGATTAGTTCTTAATTCTAGCTGCCTTAGTATTGGTTAATCAAATGGGATCATACCGGGCACTGGAGGTGCCACCATTCATATTAATGACAGAGAAAAATGGTATAGGAATATATGCATATCTCACCCTTATAGATATTATGGAGAGGATATCTTACAGGCCGGACTCGTCAGAAATGACAGTCGTCCAGACTCTTAAGTCTCACCCTTCTAGATATCATGGAGAGGATATCTTGCATTTGAAATTTATCAGTAGTGACAAGCAAAGAGCAACTAATTATCACCTTAATAGATATTATGGAGAGGATATCTTACAGGCCGGACTGGTCAGTACTGACAGTCACAAGGACTATTAGTTCTTGCTCTAGATATCGTTGGGGGATACTTACACTCTAGGCTAATCAGTAATGATCAGCTACAGAGACTATTAAGTCTTTATCTCATATGTATCGTTAGGGGATATCTACAGACCGGGCTACTCTGTAAGGAATGGCATAACAGAGACAATTATGTCTCTATTCTAAATATTGGGGAAAATCAAATTGGGGATTTATGTGTGAGATGAAATGGGTATCTATATATACAATACAGGTGGAATTGAGTTCTGTCAAGTGTGTGGTGGGATGTCGGCTGTAGCTTGTCTCCTACATATGCCCTATATATAAACATGCTTGACTGAACAATATCCTATCTGTAGGTGTATCTATAGAGAGGACCTTTGGATGAGGTAAATGCCAGATGAGTATTTGTGTAAAGCAAGTTGTTGTGTAAATAACTTTAAAAGTTTTTAAATAACTAAACTTATGAACTCACCAACCTAGTGTTGACTTTGTTTAAGTGCATGTTTTCTCAGGTGAAGAACATGTTTAGTCACCAAGCATCAGTACTTAAGCTAGAGGACTTTTAGAAGACCTAGCTTATTTTTGTGTCGTGCATATTTTGAATGACATAACTGTGAATTATCTTTTGCAAAGCAGATACAAGATAGAAACGAAATGATTCTTTTTGGGTAGATTTACTTAGTTCAATTATGAACATGTACTAAATAATTTAACTTTGTAATTCTATATCAATTTCATGTTAGCATTTCTCATTTTATCTCATGTTCCACGTAAACAATATGGTCGCTATGATTATCACAACGATATCGCGCCCGAGAACCTCCGCCCGATGGGAAAGTCGATCCAGCCTGTCGGCTCGGGGTGTGACAATCACCAGCCTGCATACAGAGTTTGGTTATTGCAGCAAACCCTGTCCCTTTGGAGTCAGCTATCATCTAGTCAGGAAAACTTACTGACGTGATGGTTGCTTCTGGAACTCTAAAGAAGGAAGCAGACACAGGAAAGAGCAAGGAAGAACCATCAAAGAGACCCACTCATCATCCCAAGAAGAAACAAAAGGTTATCAAGAACTACATGATGACCACTCCACTCAATCAAGTAGCAGTTGCACCACAGAACCTCCACAAGAAACCATACACTGGCACGTATCCTTTGTGTTCCAATTGCCAGTATCATCATGCTGCTACCACTCTCTGCAAAAAATGCACGAGATGTGGAAGAAAGGGCCATTGGGTCCAACAGTGCAGAATGGCACCTGCTTAAGCAGTAAACAATTTTGCTTTGGCTCTCCCTGCACCCAACAATCCAAACCAAAACAACAGAGGATGCTATAAGTGTGGCGAGGTTGCGACTACTGAAGGAACTGCCCAAAGAGGATGCAGCCGACAGTTCTAGCACCCCATGGAAGAGCTTTTGCTATAGGAGCTCCAGCTTCTCGTCAGGACCCGAATGTGATCACTGGTACATTTCTTTTACATAACTTTTGTGCATATATTCTATTTGACACTGGTGTGGATCAGAGTTTTATCTCTGCCGAATTTGCATGCCAAATTAATCATGTTGAGGAATCTTTAGACTCCCCTTACCTCATTGAAGTAGCGAATGGCAAACAAGTCACAGTTAGTACAATATTTAGAAACTATCCATTAACACTTAATGGTCAAACATTCACCATCGATTTGATACCAATGGAGTTGGGCAGTTTCGATATCATTGTCGGGATGGATTGGCTCTCTCAGTAGGGTGGAAGTCATCTGTTCTGAAAAGCTGCTTCGAATTCCAATGAGAAAAATCGAGTGTTGGAAGTACGGGGGGATCAAGCAAAATGGAGTGTCAAAATCATATCCTGCATAAAGGCGCGTAAGTGTTTACGGAAGTAGTGTGTAGCTTTCCTGGCTCACGTGGTGGAAAAAGAGAAAGACAAGATCAAGATGCAAGACGTGCCTCTAGTAAAAGAGTATTCGGAAGTGTTTCATGATGATTTACTAGGTTTACCACCGACACGACCGATAGAATTCTGTATAGCCTTAGTTCCTGGAGCAACTCCTGTTGCAAAATCAACTTACAGGTTAGCCCCTTTAGAGATGTAGGAATTGTCGAATCAGTTGCATGAATTATTAGATAAAGGTTTCATCCGACCGAGTTACTCACCGTTGGGAGCTCTGGTTTTTTTCGTGAAAAAGAAGGATGGATCCTTTCGGATGTGCATATATTATATGGAGCTGAACAAATTAACCATCAAGAATCGGTACCCATTGCCGAGGATTGATGATCTTTTTGATCAACTACAAGGAGCGCAGTATTTTTCCAAAATTGACTTGCGTTCAGGATATCATCAACTCAGAGTTCAAGAAGAAGACATACCTAAAACGGCTATCTGAACCAGGTATGGGCATTATGAGTTTATGGTGATGCCTTTCGGATTAACAAATGCACCAGCGGTTTTCATGGATCTCATGAACCGAGTGTTCAAGTCGTATCTGGATCAGTTTGTCATTGTCTTTATTGATGACATACTGATTTATTCCAAGAGCAAAGCAGAACATGAGCAACACCTTAGAAAAATCTTGGAGCTGTTGAAGAAAGAACAACTCTATGCCAAATTCTCTAAGTGTGAATATTGGCTAAGGGAAGTTCAGTTTTTGGGCCACGTAGTCAACAGTGAAGGAATACATGTAGACCCTGCCAAGATCGAAGCTATTAAGAACTGGGATACTCCGACGACACCGACGGAGATACGGTCTTTTCTGGGACTAGCGGGTTATTATAGAAGGTTTATTTCAAACTTTTTTAAGATAGCTTTGCCTCTCACCAAATTAACTCTAAAAGTTAGCCGTTTGTTTGGGAGTAGAAACAAGAAGATGCTTTCCTGACATTGAAACAGAAGTTATGTGATGCTCCAATCTTATCTCTCCCAGAGGGTACAGACGACTTTGTAGTCTATTGTGATGCTTCCCATCAGGGACTCGGTTGTGTATTAATGCAACGGGACAAAGTTATCGCGTACGCATCAAGACAGTTGAAGATTAATGAGAAGAACTGCACAACTCATGATCTAGAATTGGGAGCAGTAGTCTTCGCGTTGAATATTTGGAGACATTACTTGTATGGCACTATGTGTACCATCTTCACTGATCATAAAAGTCTACAGCATATCTTTAATCAGAAGGAACTCAACATGAGACAGCGTCGTTGGGTTGAACTTCTGAATTATTATGACTGTGTGATTGAGTATCATCCGGGCAAAGCAAATGTCGTGGCAGACGCTTTGAGCCGGAAGGAAAGAGTCAAACCCCTGTGCGTAAGAGCAGTGGTAATCATTGTGAAAACAAGCTTACGTGACAAGATTATTCAAGCTCAACAGGAATCGGTGGAACAGGATAATCTGAAGAAAGAACTTGATTCTAGAGCGGAACGACAATTTGAAACGAAACCAGATGGAGTTATCTACTACCAGGATCACGTGTGGATTCCTGCGGTAGATGAACTGAGGAAACTTATTTTTGATGAAGCGCACAAGACCAGATACTCGGCACGCCTGGGCGCCGATAAGATGTACCGGGACTTAGGGCGATTTATTGGTCGCCAGGAATGAAGAAAGATATAGCCGAGTATGTCGGTCGATGTCTGACATGTGCGAAGGTTAAGGCGGCACACCAGAAACCGTCAGGTTTACTGGAACAACCTGAGATTCTGCTCTGGAAATGGGAACAAATAGCTATGGACTTTATTACCAAGCTACCTCGCACTTCCAGTGGTCATGATACCATTTGGGTCATCACTGAACGTTTAACAAAATCTACTCATTTCTTGCCAATGCATGAAACCTTCACGATGGATAAACTGGCGAGATTGTACATCAACGAGATAGTGGTACGTCTCGGCGTACCATCCACAGACGAACGGTCAAAGCGAACGTACTATACAGACCCTAGAAGACATGTTGCGAAAATGTGTTTTAGATTTCGGTGGGAATTGGCCATTTGCCACTGATTGAATTCTCCTATAATAACAGTTACCATAGTAGCATCGGATGCGCTCCATTCGAGGCACTATATGGTAGAAAATGCCGGTCACCGATCAGTTGGACCGAGGTAGGAGATAACCGAATAACTTGGCCAGAGCTTATTCAGGAAACCACTAATAAGATCGCCCAAATACAGCAAAAGTTACAAGCAGTCCGAAGCAGACAAAAGAGCTATGCTAACAAACCGCGAAAGCTGTTGGAATTTCAAGTGGGAGACCTTGTCATGTTGAAGATATCCCCATGGAAGGGCGTAGTTCGTTTCGGAAAGAAAGGCAAGTTGGCACCGCGATATGTCGAACCGTTCGAGATCATTCAACGAATTGGTCATGTGGCGTATAAGCTGAGCTTACCAGATGAACTCAGCGGTGTGCATGACGTTTTTCACGTCTCGGACCTTAAGAAATGCCTTGTGGAAGAATCACTTGTCATACCGGTTGAGGAAATTCAAGTGGACGAAACCTTTGGTGATCATGAATCGCGAAGTTAAAAAACTGAAGCAAAGCCGTATTCCCATCTTCAAGGTTCGATGGAACTCCAAGCACAGACCTGAGTTTACTTGGGAACGTGAGGATCACATGAAGTCCAAGTATCCCCATGTGTTTGCAGAGGAAACCGTACCCGATAACGATTCATAAATTTCGGGACGACGTTTTTCTAACAAGGGAAGATTGTAACATCAGTGTCCGAATCGTAGTCGGAACAGTAACGTGAACATTAGATCAGGTACAAACTATTTATATTACATGTGTACTATTATCATTTGATGCTCAATGCGAAACTATTACGGATCTATTTCAGAATCATATTGTGAATCCATGGTTTAACAGTCAGAACCATATCTAACAACACAGAACTATTATGTGCATGTTTATTAGGATGTATTATGTATAAACGTATGCGAGAATGTATAGAGCAAAACAATAACGGACGTCGTTAGTTGAACATTAAACTAACGGAGTATTCGGGTGGGTGACGATTCGCATGAATAAAACTGTTGTAACAGCAAGTACCAGATCGTCCGGCAAGTCCGTACGGTATGTGTACTTTCACTGTATTCTATGTGTACATACCTAAGCTTAAACAGTACTTGTATTAACAGAATCCTAAATACAAGAAATCGTTGTACGTATTTTCGTATAAACTTAAATACATTAAGTGCAACGTACATTTGAAACATTAGTTGTGTTTATTAAGTGAAAACTTAATTACAGTTAACACAGCAAATCATGAGAAACAACGGAATTCAAACGATATTCAGAAACATATCGGTTGCGATCTGATGTCCACAGATGACAGGAATCAGATGACCGACAAGTCAGTATAAAAACAATGTGAAATCATGAATTATAGTTGAGCCCGACAGTGAGAAAACACAATTAAAACATAACGCATTGTTATTTCAGAATGACGAACTGACAGTGTGTTTGCGTGAGTGACGATTCACACAAACATATCTGTGAGTTTAGAATTCTAAAATAATGACTGAAAAGTAGAAAACAAAGGTCAGAAAGCAAAACCATCGTCGTATTTGTTCGGGTGACGATTCGAACGAATTACTAGCGAAGGTTACGCGATCTGACGAAACGAAAACGAAAACACGTCACGAACGAAAATAATTTAATAAAATCAAATAAATAACATTTTACAATTTTGAAACTCATCAAAATAATTAAATTAAACTCTCTTTATTTAAACCCATTTAAATTACGCGTAATTTTCCGGAAACGTAAAGGAAACGCGAACCGAGCAACGAAAACGAACCCGAACACCCTCGGGGTATAAAAACTCAAGAATGAGAGTTTTCTCTCATTTCTTCACCCTCAACCTCTCTCCTAAACCAAAATCCCGGTTTCACCATTTTTAGGGTTTTCTCAACTTCAAACCTCCATAACTTCTTCATTTCTTCACCAAATCACCCCATTCTTGAACCTACTTGAAGCCCTTGACACCCTCTACACGAAAGTACAGCAGATCGGGAGAGAAAACCATCAAAAACGAGGTAAACAAGAGTGCAAACTTCGAATTTTAGGGTTTTTGAAAAACTCTTGCTCGTTTGTTAACCTAGCCGACTACCACCTCCATCTTTGAACCTTACATCCTCAAAACCAAGCTACTGCACACACCCACCACAGAACCAGGCCAACGAGGAGTTGGGTGCTGGTGGTGCGGCTGGCAACAACTCCCCCGAATGACTCCATGGCCGAATAGACTTAGGCCGAATGGCCTTGGCCGGGTGACTTCATTCGCCGGTTGTGTTATTCGCCCATCCTACTCAGGTCAAACCTCTTCATTCGACCATCATCACCCTCCTTCGGTCACTGCTCATTCGCCAGCCCCTTCATTCGGAGGTTACAACTCATACGCCCCCTCCTCTTCATTCGCCACCCATACACAAATCTACATTCGGCAGCCATGTGTCCAACAACCTCACCCTCATTCACCATGGTAGACCTTCGGCCAAGCTGCTGGATCTCAATACCCTTCATTTGGTTAGATAATCAATCAGCAGCACCATGGGCCCAACGGTTTTTCCTAGGTCCAACTAGTCTCAATGGGCTGCCAAAAAGATAATAAGGCCCAACAACAGTAGGCCCAATTTGGGTTTAGTTGGCCCACACCCCCTTAAACCCAATAGTATGTCATTTGACCTACTTTGCAACTCAAGGCCAACATCAAGCTACTTGGGCCACCCTTGTAATCGGCCCACTGTTTTAGCCACCCTTTTCGGCCCAATCAGAAAGCAGCAGGCCCATTAACAATTTATGCAGGCCCATTAACAATGAAGCAGGCCAAACTCTGATAACACTCATTCAGCTCATTAACCTTGCACAATGCTTACATGTTTGGCCCACACATATAATGAGTTAGGCCACCAGTAGGCCCACATCATTCCCCAGGCCCAATACCTCTAAAATTGATCCATTGACTCTAGGAAGGTTCAACAAGAGGTGAACAGCCCAAGGCCCAAGGTTTAGGGCTCAAGGCCCACTGCCTTTGGCCCAAGGCCACCATTTTGGCCAAAAGCCCAAATTCAAGGCCCACAATGTTTTCAGCCAATCTAATCCAGGCCCAACTTGGCCCATGAACTCTTTTGACAAAGGCCCGAGACAAAACCCATGGGGCCCATCAAAATCTACCCGAGGCCCACAGAAAACTGATTCAAGGCCCATTTTGAGGCCTTTGTCCTCACTTTGGAGCCATTTTGTCATTCCCTTAGTCAAAAACCCATTTCTGGCCCAATATCAATTCCAACAGCCTTGTATGACTCTAGGCCCAACAAATATTGCCAAGGCCCACCTTGGGCCCAATAGATTCCTTGGAGGCCCAAAACAAGGCCCAAAAGGCCACTTGAACACTAGTTTTTGTAACTTTTGGCGAGGCCTTTATGATTCAACACCTAATATCATTGGCCCAACTTAAATTGTTGGCCCACATGACTAAAGAACTATTGCAACTCTTTAACTCAAAACTAATACGTATGATAACCAAGGGATTACTACCAAAACGGCAATTTTTGCAACAAGGTCTTGTAACTTATAACATGATTTCATGAAACTACAAAGGGGCTTTGATACAAACTAGATAAGACAAGAATAAATCAAAGAAAGTCTATGGTTTACAAGAACCAATAACAAATAAAGATGGGCCAACAGAGACCGAAGACTTTAAGTGTTGGCCAAAGCTTATGGCTAACACATACATACACACAAAAGCCCTATAATTCATACTAATAAGTTATGAACATCGTGAAATCAATACAGGATCGTGAAAATACACTCAAGTACAATCAAGAGCGCGTACATTCTTGTTTAAGCTAAGTCAAACACAATAACTACAAGGTGAGTTCATATGCCCCTTTTACTTTAAATCTTTACTGATTCTAACTCTCGGGGCTGAGAAACATGTTTACTTTTATTTATTTAAAAGTTTGTTTAACATGTTTATTTATACTTTGATTTGATAATATTAAATTGTTTATTATCGTTATCATTGTATGCATGCTTGTATGATTATGAGATAACAGGGAAACTCATATGGTTATGATAAGATGATTCTTAATCATCAATACATTATAGTAACTTAGTTATAAGATTAAACTTATAACACTTAGTTATTTCCACATAATCAATTACTTAAACAATCTACACTTAACTGTAAAACAAGAATATTCCCTCATGGATACTTTGGGAATACATGGATTCAGTAAATGACGATTCTTATCATTTACAGTAAATGACAGTCATGATAACGTAACTTCATGGGATTCTTGTCATTTACACATATTTAACATAATGTAATAAGACAAGTTCTTATTCGACTTTGTTAAACACACGAGAACATTCCCTCATGGATACTTTGGGAAACACAAGGATTCAGTAAATGACGATTCTTATCATTTACAGTAAATGACGGTCATGATAACGTAACTTCATGGGATTCTTGTCATTTACACATATTTAACATAACGTAATAAGACAAGTTCTTATTCGACTTTGTTAAATACGCGAGAACATTCCCTCATGGATACTTTGGGAAACACATGGATTCAGTAAATGACGGTCATGATAACGTAACTTCATGGGATTCTTGTCATTTACACCCGATTATCATAACGTAATAAGACAAGTTCTTATTCGACTTTGTTAATCACATGATTCAATCCCACACGGAAACTTTGGGATCACACGGCGGGATAGGAGAGAATGGAATGCATTTTAATCTGATTACGTGAGGATTTAAAAATGGATTCCATTCGGATTCTATACGCTACATTTGGAGACATATGATGAACAGTTAACTAATACTTTTAATTAACTTAAAAGTGTAACATAAAAGTTAACCTCTCAAGTAATAGAATAATATAAGGATCAGATTTAAATAATCTAAATTCCTTAATTCAACGAGGGTTTATCAATACTTCGGTTTGGTAACTAAACCCCTCTTACTATGTTATTATTCTACATATGATGACGCAACTGACAATTCGGATAGTTGGGAAGTGGATATCTTTAGTTGTATCGCAAGTGGTGTGGAGTTTGGTTAAGTATGTGGTGGGATAGCGTCTGGGCTTGACCCTTTCTTGATTCCCTATATATAAGCATACTTAGCTAGGCGATATACTACTTGTACATATAACTGAGGAGAGGCCATTGGGTGGAACAGGTGAACAAATATACAAGCAACAGTTAATACATTGTGAATGTGTGCATGATCAGTTCAATGGTTTTCAATTTACTTACTTATGAACTCACCAACCTAGTGTTGACTTTGTTAAATTACATGTTTTCTCAGGTGACGGACAGGTGTAGACACTATATGCAAATGATAAGCTAGTGGGCTTATAGAAGACCTAGCTTTCTTTTGGTTGCATACATTTTGATATGACAGAACTTTGAATCACTTTTGTATATCTTGTACAGATCAAGATATAAACTCATTGATTCTTGTTGATTAGATTTACTTAGTTAAATTATGAAGTACATTGTAATTTAACTTTGTAATTCTATTTCATGTCATGATTAGCATTTCTCATTTATATCTCATGTGCTACGTAAACAATCTGATCATTTGATTATCAACACAATGATATCGCGCCCCGGGAACTTTCCGCCCGACGGGAAAACACGATCCGTTCCCGCCGGCCCGGGGTGTGACAACTGTGGGTTTAACGTTCTGAATAATGTCTAATAATTATATAATCAAATCGGAAAATACAGTTGTCGTCGTGTTCGTACGGGTGACAATCCGAATAAATACGTGCGAAAACCGTACGATTCGATTAAACGGTTAAAATAAAGGATTTTAAAACTTTAAAATTAAATAAAAGATATTTAGTTAATTTATTAGAAATTGCCACCTAATTTAATTTATTAAACTCTATTTTTAAAAACCGTATTGTTTAATACGAGAAAACACGAAGAACTGACGCTTCTACGCGAAACCGAGCGAAACCGATCGAACCCGAACGTGTCATAATGATAAAGATAATTAAATGGCATTAAATGCCATTCAACCCACTCACCTACCAGCTTTCTCTCTCTACAAACCGTTCTACTCTCTCTAAAAATGCACTCACAACTCATTTAATTTTTTAACAAAATCGGACGAATTTGGTGTGAAAACGACTACAGAAACGCGTAAATCGTGAAAAGAGGAAGAAATCAAGCTTTGGATCATCAAAATCGAGGTGTAAACGAGATTAAACGACCTGTTTTGAGGGTTTTCTACTATTCCAAAGAGGTAAACTTCTAAACCAATTTAAACACTTGAAATAATTAGGGAATGCACAAAGAACTACTTAGGAACTCTTGGGTGGTGTTGGATTGAGCTTTGGATGATTTAAAATGGAGCATTTTAAGAAACCTGCAAGTTACGAAGTTCTGGGAAACAGGAAGGTTGAAGATGAAAGAATTCGAGAACCCTTCTTATTTTAAACATTAAATCGAGAAAATCATTAGCAATTCGAGAACCCTTAGTTGAACTCGAGAACACCTCCATTTGTTTGATCGAGAACCACTTAATTTGAGAGCCTAAATTCGAGAACCCTTCTATTCTCTTGACCATTCGAGAACATCCACGAAATTAGAGAACCTTTTCTTTTGGGACACCCATTCGAGAACCTCAATGTAGCCGAGAACACACCACCTTTCTAGGGGTATAAGTCGAGATTCCCACCATTTTGGTGGAACAATCCGAGAACACCCACATAGGGTGGGCCACTTGAGAATATATTAGGGTTAGGATATAATCGGTTTATGTTGTTTCCATCCATACCACTTAAACTTGAGTTAAACATTTATGTAACCCTTAAAACCAAGGTTTAAAATCATAAGCAATGGTTCAAAATATGATAAAGGTTTATAACTAAGATATAGTTAAACAAGGTTTTACTTATAAAATGACTTAGTTAAATTTTACTACAAAGTTCGTGGGTTTTAAGCACTTGAACTAGGTATATTCCATATAAATCACAAAAACCTAATAGTTGTTAAGTGGTTATGAGTTTCAAAGAACTAAAGAACTATGATGGTGACAAGAGGGTTCAAGAAATAACTAAGTATGGGTGTGATGATCTTAGATATCAACTCCCAACACTTAGTAAATTTCACACTTTAGGTTTTTTAAATAGAATAATCCAAGGTAAGGACTAACTCAAGAAGGAACACGGACAAGATTGTAACAAATAACTAATAAGGAACTTGTTGTTAGTCTAGTAAGATTAACTTAAGTTCTAATATGTTTAACTTACATTTTTCATAACGATAACTTATGTTTTACTAAAATGTGATGATTTGTAACATGTGGACATAATTTTTATAAAAATCATCATAACTTGTTTTACTAAAACATTTTAAAGTAATTAAAAGGAGTTTTGAACATAACTTTTATAACTTAAATAATATTTTTATAAATGATGATCTATTAAAAGGTCATATCTTTTACTAGTATAAACCTTATGTAAATAAGGTTTAGTGGCTAAGAATAAGGTAAAAGGGTTCATATAAGGTACATAACTTAGAATAAGTAGAGGAATTATAGTAACACACATTAGTAGATATTAGGACAATTCGTTGCACACCGAGACCGAAACTCTATATACAACAACTCCAAATACTTTTAGTATTCGAATCATAATAAATCAACACAGGTGCTGAAGATACATAGTTTACAATCTACGAGCGCGCATATTTACTTGGTACATTTCATAGCAACACTAGTGAGTTCATTGCCACTTTTCTAAACACTTTTGCTTTATAAATGCGGGGCTGAGAAGCATGTGTAAATTATTTTCTTTGCACTATGTTTTACTTAAATGCTTTTATATCATATATGCTTCATATGTGTAACGGTTATCCTAGATTATGTCTAGGTAAGCTTATTTCAGTTTTCAAAAAGGATTATTTACTTATCAAAAGTAGATAATTGTTTCATTTCAAAGAACTATTTTCAACGATCTATGTTCAAGAACTATTTTCAACTATCTATTTTCAAAGAACAATTTTCAACGATCTATGTTTAAAGAACTATTTTCAACGATCTATGTTCAAGGACTATTTTCAACGATCTATGTTCAATAACTATTTTCAACGATCTATGTTCAAGAACTATTTTTAATGATCTATGTTCAAGAACTATTTTCGTTGATCTATTTTCAGTGGAATATCTGGGAAATATTCAAAGATAACATGTGCCAAAGAACAAAACGGTCTAAACGAAACAAGGACGAACAAGAACGATCTAGAACGAACTATAAAATCTTGTATTTCAGGAAGTCCTAGACTGATTGATTATAGGTCCCATGTTTGATGATAGTTACAGAATATCCTAACCTCTAAGAACCTTGGATTGCTACTCGAGTTAACCAAGGCACAATCGTTAGCACTTAGTTTTATATTAAATGTTTATCTATTTATTTATTTTATCATTTTAATTATTCATTTAAAACATTCCATGGTTTTGTTTGTTTGTGACGGAAGTTACGGAACTAATGGAACTTTTGGTGACGGAACTAACGGAACAATTGTGACGGAACTTATAGAACAAGTGTATGGTTGAGGGTGGAACTTTAGGTTTTTTAAATAGAATAATCCAAGGTAAGGACTAACTCAAGAAGGAACACGGACAAGATTGTAACAAATAACTAATAAGGAACTTGTTGTTAGTCTAGTAAGATTAACTTAAGTTCTAATATGTTTAACTTACATTTTTCATAACGATAACTTATGTTTTACTAAAATGTGATGATTTGTAACATGTGGACATAATTTTTATAAAAATCATCATAACTTGTTTTACTAAAACATTTTAAAGTAATTAAAAGGAGTTTTGAACATAACTTTTATAACTTAAATAATATTTTTATAAATGATGATCTATTAAAAGGTCATATCTTTTACTAGTATAAACCTTATGTAAATAAGGTTTAGTGGCTAAGAATAAGGTAAAAGGGTTCATATAAGGTACATAACTTAGAATAATTAGAGGAATTATAGTAACACACATTAGTAGATATTAGGACAATTCGTTGCACACCGAGACCGAAACTCTATATACAACAACTCCAAATACTTTTAGTATTCGAATCATAATAAATCAACACAGGTGCTGAAGATACATAGTTTACAATCTACGAGCGCGCATATTTACTTGGTACATTTCATAGCAACACTAGTGAGTTCATTGCCACTTTTCTAAACACTTTTGCTTTATAAATGCGGGGCTGAGAAGCATGTGTAAATTATTTTCTTTGCACTATGTTTTACTTAAATGCTTTTATATCATATATGCTTCATATGTGTAACGGTTATCCTAGATTATGCCTAGGTAAGCTTATTTCAGTTTTCAAAAAGGATTATTTACTTATCAAAAGTAGATAATTGTTTCATTTCAAAGAACTATTTTCAACGATCTATGTTCAAGAACTATTTTCAACTATCTATTTTCAAAGAACAATTTTCAACGATCTATGTTTAAAGAACTACTTTCAACGATCTATGTTCAAGGACTATTTTCAACGATCTATGTTCAATAACTATTTTCAACGATCTATGTTCAAGAACTATTTTTAATGATCTATGTTCAAGAACTATTTTCGTTGATCTATTTTCAGTGGAATATCTGGGAAATATTCAAAGATAACATGTGCCAAAGAACAGAACGGTCTAAACGAAACAAGGACGAACAAGAACGATCTAGAACGAACTATAAAATCTTGTATTTCAGGAAGTCCTAGACTGATTGATTATAGGTCCCATGTTTGATGATAGTTACAGAATATCCTAACCTCTAAGAACCTTGGATTGCTACTCGAGTTAACCAAGGCACAATCGTTAGCACTTAGTTTTATATTAAATGTTTATCTATTTATTTATTTTATCATTTTAATTATTCATTTAAAACATTCCATGGTTTTGTTTGTTTGTGACGGAAGTTACGGAACTAATGGAACTTTTGGTGACGGAACTAACGGAACAATTGTGACGGAACTTATAGAACAAGTGTATGGTTGAGGGTGGAACTTTAGGTTTTTTAAATAGAATAATCCAAGGTAAGGACTAACTCAAGAAGGAACACGGACAAGATTGTAACAAATAACTAATAAGGAACTTGTTGTTAGTCTAGTAAGATTAACTTAAGTTCTAATATGTTTAACTTACATTTTTCATAACGATAACTTATGTTTTACTAAAATGTGATGATTTGTAACATGTGGACATAATTTTTATAAAAATCATCATAACTTGTTTTACTAAAACATTTTAAAGTAATTAAAAGGAGTTTTGAACATAACTTTTATAACTTAAATAATATTTTTATAAATGATGATCTATTAAAAGGTCATATCTTTTACTAGTATAAACCTTATGTAAATAAGGTTTAGTGGCTAAGAATAAGGTAAAAGGGTTCATATAAGGTACATAACTTAGAATAATTAGAGGAATTATAGTAACACACATTAGTAGATATTAGGACAATTCGTTGCACACCGAGACCGAAACTCTATATACAACAACTCCAAATACTTTTAGTATTCGAATCATAATAAATCAACACAGGTGCTGAAGATACATAGTTTACAATCTACGAGCGCGCATATTTACTTGGTACATTTCATAGCAACACTAGTGAGTTCATTGCCACTTTTCTAAACACTTTTGCTTTATAAATGCGGGGCTGAGAAGCATGTGTAAATTATTTTCTTTGCACTATGTTTTACTTAAATGCTTTTATATCATATATGCTTCATATGTGTAACGGTTATCCTAGATTATGCCTAGGTAAGCTTATTTCAGTTTTCAAAAAGGATTATTTACTTATCAAAAGTAGATAATTGTTTCATTTCAAAGAACTATTTTCAACGATCTATGTTCAAGAACTATTTTCAACTATCTATTTTCAAAGAACAATTTTCAACGATCTATGTTTAAAGAACTACTTTCAACGATCTATGTTCAAGGACTATTTTCAACGATCTATGTTCAATAACTATTTTCAACGATCTATGTTCAAGAACTATTTTTAATGATCTATGTTCAAGAACTATTTTCGTTGATCTATTTTCAGTGGAATATCTGGGAAATATTCAAAGATAACATGTGCCAAAGAACAGAACGGTCTAAACGAAACAAGGACGAACAAGAACGATCTAGAACGAACTATAAAATCTTGTATTTCAGGAAGTCCTAGACTGATTGATTATAGGTCCCATGTTTGATGATAGTTACAGAATATCCTAACCTCTAAGAACCTTGGATTGCTACTCGAGTTAACCAAGGCACAATCGTTAGCACTTAGTTTTATATTAAATGTTTATCTATTTATTTATTTTATCATTTTAATTATTCATTTAAAACATTCCATGGTTTTGTTTGTTTGTGACGGAAGTTACGGAACTAATGGAACTTTTGGTGACGGAACTAACGGAACAATTGTGACGGAACTTATAGAACAAGTGTATGGTTGAGGGTGGAACTTTAGGTTTTTTAAATAGAATAATCCAAGGTAAGGACTAACTCAAGAAGGAACACGGACAAGATTGTAACAAATAACTAATAAGGAACTTGTTGTTAGTCTAGTAAGATTAACTTAAGTTCTAATATGTTTAACTTACATTTTTCATAACGATAACTTATGTTTTACTAAAATGTGATGATTTGTAACATGTGGACATAATTTTTATAAAAATCATCATAACTTGTTTTACTAAAACATTTTAAAGTAATTAAAAGGAGTTTTGAACATAACTTTTATAACTTAAATAATATTTTTATAAATGATGATCTATTAAAAGGTCATATCTTTTACTAGTATAAACCTTATGTAAATAAGGTTTAGTGGCTAAGAATAAGGTAAAAGGGTTCATATAAGGTACATAACTTAGAATAATTAGAGGAATTATAGTAACACACATTAGTAGATATTAGGACAATTCGTTGCACACCGAGACCGAAACTCTATATACAACAACTCCAAATACTTTTAGTATTCGAATCATAATAAATCAACACAGGTGCTGAAGATACATAGTTTACAATCTACGAGCGCGCATATTTACTTGGTACATTTCATAGCAACACTAGTGAGTTCATTGCCACTTTTCTAAACACTTTTGCTTTATAAATGCGGGGCTGAGAAGCATGTGTAAATTATTTTCTTTGCACTATGTTTTACTTAAATGCTTTTATATCATATATGCTTCATATGTGTAACGGTTATCCTAGATTATGCCTAGGTAAGCTTATTTCAGTTTTCAAAAAGGATTATTTACTTATCAAAAGTAGATAATTGTTTCATTTCAAAGAACTATTTTCAACGATCTATGTTCAAGAACTATTTTCAACTATCTATTTTCAAAGAACAATTTTCAACGATCTATGTTTAAAGAACTACTTTCAACGATCTATGTTCAAGGACTATTTTCAACGATCTATGTTCAATAACTATTTTCAACGATCTATGTTCAAGAACTATTTTTAATGATCTATGTTCAAGAACTATTTTCGTTGATCTATTTTCAGTGGAATATCTGGGAAATATTCAAAGATAACATGTGCCAAAGAACAGAACGGTCTAAACGAAACAAGGACGAACAAGAACGATCTAGAACGAACTATAAAATCTTGTATTTCAGGAAGTCCTAGACTGATTGATTATAGGTCCCATGTTTGATGATAGTTACAGAATATCCTAACCTCTAAGAACCTTGGATTGCTACTCGAGTTAACCAAGGCACAATCGTTAGCACTTAGTTTTATATTAAATGTTTATCTATTTATTTATTTTATCATTTTAATTATTCATTTAAAACATTCCATGGTTTTGTTTGTTTGTGACGGAAGTTACGGAACTAATGGAACTTTTGGTGACGGAACTAACGGAACAATTGTGACGGAACTTATAGAACAAGTGTATGGTTGAGGGTGGAACTTTAGGTTTTTTAAATAGAATAATCCAAGGTAAGGACTAACTCAAGAAGGAACACGGACAAGATTGTAACAAATAACTAATAAGGAACTTGTTGTTAGTCTAGTAAGATTAACTTAAGTTCTAATATGTTTAACTTACATTTTTCATAACGATAACTTATGTTTTACTAAAATGTGATGATTTGTAACATGTGGACATAATTTTTATAAAAATCATCATAACTTGTTTTACTAAAACATTTTAAAGTAATTAAAAGGAGTTTTGAACATAACTTTTATAACTTAAATAATATTTTTATAAATGATGATCTATTAAAAGGTCATATCTTTTACTAGTATAAACCTTATGTAAATAAGGTTTAGTGGCTAAGAATAAGGTAAAAGGGTTCATATAAGGTACATAACTTAGAATAATTAGAGGAATTATAGTAACACACATTAGTAGATATTAGGACAATTCGTTGCACACCGAGACCGAAACTCTATATACAACAACTCCAAATACTTTTAGTATTCGAATCATAATAAATCAACACAGGTGCTGAAGATACATAGTTTACAATCTACGAGCGCGCATATTTACTTGGTACATTTCATAGCAACACTAGTGAGTTCATTGCCACTTTTCTAAACACTTTTGCTTTATAAATGCGGGGCTGAGAAGCATGTGTAAATTATTTTCTTTGCACTATGTTTTACTTAAATGCTTTTATATCATATATGCTTCATATGTGTAACGGTTATCCTAGATTATGCCTAGGTAAGCTTATTTCAGTTTTCAAAAAGGATTATTTACTTATCAAAAGTAGATAATTGTTTCATTTCAAAGAACTATTTTCAACGATCTATGTTCAAGAACTATTTTCAACTATCTATTTTCAAAGAACAATTTTCAACGATCTATGTTTAAAGAACTACTTTCAACGATCTATGTTCAAGGACTATTTTCAACGATCTATGTTCAATAACTATTTTCAACGATCTATGTTCAAGAACTATTTTTAATGATCTATGTTCAAGAACTATTTTCGTTGATCTATTTTCAGTGGAATATCTGGGAAATATTCAAAGATAACATGTGCCAAAGAACAAAACGGTCTAAACGAAACAAGGACGAACAAGAACGATCTAGAACGAACTATAAAATCTTGTATTTCAGGAAGTCCTAGACTGATTGATTATAGGTCCCATGTTTGATGATAGTTACAGAATATCCTAACCTCTAAGAACCTTGGATTGCTACTCGAGTTAACCAAGGCACAATCGTTAGCACTTAGTTTTATATTAAATGTTTATCTATTTATTTATTTTATCATTTTAATTATTCATTTAAAACATTCCATGGTTTTGTTTGTTTGTGACGGAAGTTACGGAACTAATGGAACTTTTGGTGACGGAACTAACGGAACAATTGTGACGGAACTTATAGAACAAGTGTATGGTTGAGGGTGGAACTTTAGGTTTTTTAAATAGAATAATCCAAGGTAAGGACTAACTCAAGAAGGAACACGGACAAGATTGTAACAAATAACTAATAAGGAACTTGTTGTTAGTCTAGTAAGATTAACTTAAGTTCTAATATGTTTAACTTACATTTTTCATAACGATAACTTATGTTTTACTAAAATGTGATGATTTGTAACATGTGGACATAATTTTTATAAAAATCATCATAACTTGTTTTACTAAAACATTTTAAAGTAATTAAAAGGAGTTTTGAACATAACTTTTATAACTTAAATAATATTTTTATAAATGATGATCTATTAAAAGGTCATATCTTTTACTAGTATAAACCTTATGTAAATAAGGTTTAGTGGCTAAGAATAAGGTAAAAGGGTTCATATAAGGTACATAACTTAGAATAATTAGAGGAATTATAGTAACACACATTAGTAGATATTAGGACAATTCGTTGCACACCGAGACCGAAACTCTATATACAACAACTCCAAATACTTTTAGTATTCGAATCATAATAAATCAACACAGGTGCTGAAGATACATAGTTTACAATCTACGAGCGCGCATATTTACTTGGTACATTTCATAGCAACACTAGTGAGTTCATTGCCACTTTTCTAAACACTTTTGCTTTATAAATGCGGGGCTGAGAAGCATGTGTAAATTATTTTCTTTGCACTATGTTTTACTTAAATGCTTTTATATCATATATGCTTCATATGTGTAACGGTTATCCTAGATTATGCCTAGGTAAGCTTATTTCAGTTTTCAAAAAGGATTATTTACTTATCAAAAGTAGATAATTGTTTCATTTCAAAGAACTATTTTCAACGATCTATGTTCAAGAACTATTTTCAACTATCTATTTTCAAAGAACAATTTTCAACGATCTATGTTTAAAGAACTACTTTCAACGATCTATGTTCAAGGACTATTTTCAACGATCTATGTTCAATAACTATTTTCAACGATCTATGTTCAAGAACTATTTTTAATGATCTATGTTCAAGAACTATTTTCGTTGATCTATTTTCAGTGGAATATCTGGGAAATATTCAAAGATAACATGTGCCAAAGAACAAAACGGTCTAAACGAAACAAGGACGAACAAGAACGATCTAGAACGAACTATAAAATCTTGTATTTCAGGAAGTCCTAGACTGATTGATTATAGGTCCCATGTTTGATGATAGTTACAGAATATCCTAACCTCTAAGAACCTTGGATTGCTACTCGAGTTAACCAAGGCACAATCGTTAGCACTTAGTTTTATATTAAATGTTTATCTATTTATTTATTTTATCATTTTAATTATTCATTTAAAACATTCCATGGTTTTGTTTGTTTGTGACGGAAGTTACGGAACTAATGGAACTTTTGGTGACGGAACTAACGGAACAATTGTGACGGAACTTATAGAACAAGTGTATGGTTGAGGGTGGAACTTTAGGTTTTTTAAATAGAATAATCCAAGGTAAGGACTAACTCAAGAAGGAACACGGACAAGATTGTAACAAATAACTAATAAGGAACTTGTTGTTAGTCTAGTAAGATTAACTTAAGTTCTAATATGTTTAACTTACATTTTTCATAACGATAACTTATGTTTTACTAAAATGTGATGATTTGTAACATGTGGACATAATTTTTATAAAAATCATCATAACTTGTTTTACTAAAACATTTTAAAGTAATTAAAAGGAGTTTTGAACATAACTTTTATAACTTAAATAATATTTTTATAAATGATGATCTATTAAAAGGTCATATCTTTTACTAGTATAAACCTTATGTAAATAAGGTTTAGTGGCTAAGAATAAGGTAAAAGGGTTCATATAAGGTACATAACTTAGAATAATTAGAGGAATTATAGTAACACACATTAGTAGATATTAGGACAATTCGTTGCACACCGAGACCGAAACTCTATATACAACAACTCCAAATACTTTTAGTATTCGAATCATAATAAATCAACACAGGTGCTGAAGATACATAGTTTACAATCTACGAGCGCGCATATTTACTTGGTACATTTCATAGCAACACTAGTGAGTTCATTGCCACTTTTCTAAACACTTTTGCTTTATAAATGCGGGGCTGAGAAGCATGTGTAAATTATTTTCTTTGCACTATGTTTTACTTAAATGCTTTTATATCATATATGCTTCATATGTGTAACGGTTATCCTAGATTATGCCTAGGTAAGCTTATTTCAGTTTTCAAAAAGGATTATTTACTTATCAAAAGTAGATAATTGTTTCATTTCAAAGAACTATTTTCAACGATCTATGTTCAAGAACTATTTTCAACTATCTATTTTCAAAGAACAATTTTCAACGATCTATGTTTAAAGAACTACTTTCAACGATCTATGTTCAAGGACTATTTTCAACGATCTATGTTCAATAACTATTTTCAACGATCTATGTTCAAGAACTATTTTTAATGATCTATGTTCAAGAACTATTTTCGTTGATCTATTTTCAGTGGAATATCTGGGAAATATTCAAAGATAACATGTGCCAAAGAACAAAACGGTCTAAACGAAACAAGGACGAACAAGAACGATCTAGAACGAACTATAAAATCTTGTATTTCAGGAAGTCCTAGACTGATTGATTATAGGTCCCATGTTTGATGATAGTTACAGAATATCCTAACCTCTAAGAACCTTGGATTGCTACTCGAGTTAACCAAGGCACAATCGTTAGCACTTAGTTTTATATTAAATGTTTATCTATTTATTTATTTTATCATTTTAATTATTCATTTAAAACATTCCATGGTTTTGTTTGTTTGTGACGGAAGTTACGGAACTAATGGAACTTTTGGTGACGGAACTAACGGAACAATTGTGACGGAACTTATAGAACAAGTGTATGGTTGAGGGTGGAACTTTAGGTTTTTTAAATAGAATAATCCAAGGTAAGGACTAACTCAAGAAGGAACACGGACAAGATTGTAACAAATAACTAATAAGGAACTTGTTGTTAGTCTAGTAAGATTAACTTAAGTTCTAATATGTTTAACTTACATTTTTCATAACGATAACTTATGTTTTACTAAAATGTGATGATTTGTAACATGTGGACATAATTTTTATAAAAATCATCATAACTTGTTTTACTAAAACATTTTAAAGTAATTAAAAGGAGTTTTGAACATAACTTTTATAACTTAAATAATATTTTTATAAATGATGATCTATTAAAAGGTCATATCTTTTACTAGTATAAACCTTATGTAAATAAGGTTTAGTGGCTAAGAATAAGGTAAAAGGGTTCATATAAGGTACATAACTTAGAATAATTAGAGGAATTATAGTAACACACATTAGTAGATATTAGGACAATTCGTTGCACACCGAGACCGAAACTCTATATACAACAACTCCAAATACTTTTAGTATTCGAATCATAATAAATCAACACAGGTGCTGAAGATACATAGTTTACAATCTACGAGCGCGCATATTTACTTGGTACATTTCATAGCAACACTAGTGAGTTCATTGCCACTTTTCTAAACACTTTTGCTTTATAAATGCGGGGCTGAGAAGCATGTGTAAATTATTTTCTTTGCACTATGTTTTACTTAAATGCTTTTATATCATATATGCTTCATATGTGTAACGGTTATCCTAGATTATGCCTAGGTAAGCTTATTTCAGTTTTCAAAAAGGATTATTTACTTATCAAAAGTAGATAATTGTTTCATTTCAAAGAACTATTTTCAACGATCTATGTTCAAGAACTATTTTCAACTATCTATTTTCAAAGAACAATTTTCAACGATCTATGTTTAAAGAACTACTTTCAACGATCTATGTTCAAGGACTATTTTCAACGATCTATGTTCAATAACTATTTTCAACGATCTATGTTCAAGAACTATTTTTAATGATCTATGTTCAAGAACTATTTTCGTTGATCTATTTTCAGTGGAATATCTGGGAAATATTCAAAGATAACATGTGCCAAAGAACAAAACGGTCTAAACGAAACAAGGACGAACAAGAACGATCTAGAACGAACTATAAAATCTTGTATTTCAGGAAGTCCTAGACTGATTGATTATAGGTCCCATGTTTGATGATAGTTACAGAATATCCTAACCTCTAAGAACCTTGGATTGCTACTCGAGTTAACCAAGGCACAATCGTTAGCACTTAGTTTTATATTAAATGTTTATCTATTTATTTATTTTATCATTTTAATTATTCATTTAAAACATTCCATGGTTTTGTTTGTTTGTGACGGAAGTTACGGAACTAATGGAACTTTTGGTGACGGAACTAACGGAACAATTGTGACGGAACTTATAGAACAAGTGTATGGTTGAGGGTGGAACTTTAGGTTTTTTAAATAGAATAATCCAAGGTAAGGACTAACTCAAGAAGGAACACGGACAAGATTGTAACAAATAACTAATAAGGAACTTGTTGTTAGTCTAGTAAGATTAACTTAAGTTCTAATATGTTTAACTTACATTTTTCATAACGATAACTTATGTTTTACTAAAATGTGATGATTTGTAACATGTGGACATAATTTTTATAAAAATCATCATAACTTGTTTTACTAAAACATTTTAAAGTAATTAAAAGGAGTTTTGAACATAACTTTTATAACTTAAATAATATTTTTATAAATGATGATCTATTAAAAGGTCATATCTTTTACTAGTATAAACCTTATGTAAATAAGGTTTAGTGGCTAAGAATAAGGTAAAAGGGTTCATATAAGGTACATAACTTAGAATAATTAGAGGAATTATAGTAACACACATTAGTAGATATTAGGACAATTCGTTGCACACCGAGACCGAAACTCTATATACAACAACTCCAAATACTTTTAGTATTCGAATCATAATAAATCAACACAGGTGCTGAAGATACATAGTTTACAATCTACGAGCGCGCATATTTACTTGGTACATTTCATAGCAACACTAGTGAGTTCATTGCCACTTTTCTAAACACTTTTGCTTTATAAATGCGGGGCTGAGAAGCATGTGTAAATTATTTTCTTTGCACTATGTTTTACTTAAATGCTTTTATATCATATATGCTTCATATGTGTAACGGTTATCCTAGATTATGCCTAGGTAAGCTTATTTCAGTTTTCAAAAAGGATTATTTACTTATCAAAAGTAGATAATTGTTTCATTTCAAAGAACTATTTTCAACGATCTATGTTCAAGAACTATTTTCAACTATCTATTTTCAAAGAACAATTTTCAACGATCTATGTTTAAAGAACTACTTTCAACGATCTATGTTCAAGGACTATTTTCAACGATCTATGTTCAATAACTATTTTCAACGATCTATGTTCAAGAACTATTTTTAATGATCTATGTTCAAGAACTATTTTCGTTGATCTATTTTCAGTGGAATATCTGGGAAATATTCAAAGATAACATGTGCCAAAGAACAAAACGGTCTAAACGAAACAAGGACGAACAAGAACGATCTAGAACGAACTATAAAATCTTGTATTTCAGGAAGTCCTAGACTGATTGATTATAGGTCCCATGTTTGATGATAGTTACAGAATATCCTAACCTCTAAGAACCTTGGATTGCTACTCGAGTTAACCAAGGCACAATCGTTAGCACTTAGTTTTATATTAAATGTTTATCTATTTATTTATTTTATCATTTTAATTATTCATTTAAAACATTCCATGGTTTTGTTTGTTTGTGACGGAAGTTACGGAACTAATGGAACTTTTGGTGACGGAACTAACGGAACAATTGTGACGGAACTTATAGAACAAGTGTATGGTTGAGGGTGGAACTTTAGGTTTTTTAAATAGAATAATCCAAGGTAAGGACTAACTCAAGAAGGAACACGGACAAGATTGTAACAAATAACTAATAAGGAACTTGTTGTTAGTCTAGTAAGATTAACTTAAGTTCTAATATGTTTAACTTACATTTTTCATAACGATAACTTATGTTTTACTAAAATGTGATGATTTGTAACATGTGGACATAATTTTTATAAAAATCATCATAACTTGTTTTACTAAAACATTTTAAAGTAATTAAAAGGAGTTTTGAACATAACTTTTATAACTTAAATAATATTTTTATAAATGATGATCTATTAAAAGGTCATATCTTTTACTAGTATAAACCTTATGTAAATAAGGTTTAGTGGCTAAGAATAAGGTAAAAGGGTTCATATAAGGTACATAACTTAGAATAATTAGAGGAATTATAGTAACACACATTAGTAGATATTAGGACAATTCGTTGCACACCGAGACCGAAACTCTATATACAACAACTCCAAATACTTTTAGTATTCGAATCATAATAAATCAACACAGGTGCTGAAGATACATAGTTTACAATCTACGAGCGCGCATATTTACTTGGTACATTTCATAGCAACACTAGTGAGTTCATTGCCACTTTTCTAAACACTTTTGCTTTATAAATGCGGGGCTGAGAAGCATGTGTAAATTATTTTCTTTGCACTATGTTTTACTTAAATGCTTTTATATCATATATGCTTCATATGTGTAACGGTTATCCTAGATTATGCCTAGGTAAGCTTATTTCAGTTTTCAAAAAGGATTATTTACTTATCAAAAGTAGATAATTGTTTCATTTCAAAGAACTATTTTCAACGATCTATGTTCAAGAACTATTTTCAACTATCTATTTTCAAAGAACAATTTTCAACGATCTATGTTTAAAGAACTACTTTCAACGATCTATGTTCAAGGACTATTTTCAACGATCTATGTTCAATAACTATTTTCAACGATCTATGTTCAAGAACTATTTTTAATGATCTATGTTCAAGAACTATTTTCGTTGATCTATTTTCAGTGGAATATCTGGGAAATATTCAAAGATAACATGTGCCAAAGAACAAAACGGTCTAAACGAAACAAGGACGAACAAGAACGATCTAGAACGAACTATAAAATCTTGTATTTCAGGAAGTCCTAGACTGATTGATTATAGGTCCCATGTTTGATGATAGTTACAGAATATCCTAACCTCTAAGAACCTTGGATTGCTACTCGAGTTAACCAAGGCACAATCGTTAGCACTTAGTTTTATATTAAATGTTTATCTATTTATTTATTTTATCATTTTAATTATTCATTTAAAACATTCCATGGTTTTGTTTGTTTGTGACGGAAGTTACGGAACTAATGGAACTTTTGGTGACGGAACTAACGGAACAATTGTGACGGAACTTATAGAACAAGTGTATGGTTGAGGGTGGAACTTTAGGTTTTTTAAATAGAATAATCCAAGGTAAGGACTAACTCAAGAAGGAACACGGACAAGATTGTAACAAATAACTAATAAGGAACTTGTTGTTAGTCTAGTAAGATTAACTTAAGTTCTAATATGTTTAACTTACATTTTTCATAACGATAACTTATGTTTTACTAAAATGTGATGATTTGTAACATGTGGACATAATTTTTATAAAAATCATCATAACTTGTTTTACTAAAACATTTTAAAGTAATTAAAAGGAGTTTTGAACATAACTTTTATAACTTAAATAATATTTTTATAAATGATGATCTATTAAAAGGTCATATCTTTTACTAGTATAAACCTTATGTAAATAAGGTTTAGTGGCTAAGAATAAGGTAAAAGGGTTCATATAAGGTACATAACTTAGAATAATTAGAGGAATTATAGTAACACACATTAGTAGATATTAGGACAATTCGTTGCACACCGAGACCGAAACTCTATATACAACAACTCCAAATACTTTTAGTATTCGAATCATAATAAATCAACACAGGTGCTGAAGATACATAGTTTACAATCTACGAGCGCGCATATTTACTTGGTACATTTCATAGCAACACTAGTGAGTTCATTGCCACTTTTCTAAACACTTTTGCTTTATAAATGCGGGGCTGAGAAGCATGTGTAAATTATTTTCTTTGCACTATGTTTTACTTAAATGCTTTTATATCATATATGCTTCATATGTGTAACGGTTATCCTAGATTATGCCTAGGTAAGCTTATTTCAGTTTTCAAAAAGGATTATTTACTTATCAAAAGTAGATAATTGTTTCATTTCAAAGAACTATTTTCAACGATCTATGTTCAAGAACTATTTTCAACTATCTATTTTCAAAGAACAATTTTCAACGATCTATGTTTAAAGAACTACTTTCAACGATCTATGTTCAAGGACTATTTTCAACGATCTATGTTCAATAACTATTTTCAACGATCTATGTTCAAGAACTATTTTTAATGATCTATGTTCAAGAACTATTTTCGTTGATCTATTTTCAGTGGAATATCTGGGAAATATTCAAAGATAACATGTGCCAAAGAACAAAACGGTCTAAACGAAACAAGGACGAACAAGAACGATCTAGAACGAACTATAAAATCTTGTATTTCAGGAAGTCCTAGACTGATTGATTATAGGTCCCATGTTTGATGATAGTTACAGAATATCCTAACCTCTAAGAACCTTGGATTGCTACTCGAGTTAACCAAGGCACAATCGTTAGCACTTAGTTTTATATTAAATGTTTATCTATTTATTTATTTTATCATTTTAATTATTCATTTAAAACATTCCATGGTTTTGTTTGTTTGTGACGGAAGTTACGGAACTAATGGAACTTTTGGTGACGGAACTAACGGAACAATTGTGACGGAACTTATAGAACAAGTGTATGGTTGAGGGTGGAACTTTAGGTTTTTTAAATAGAATAATCCAAGGTAAGGACTAACTCAAGAAGGAACACGGACAAGATTGTAACAAATAACTAATAAGGAACTTGTTGTTAGTCTAGTAAGATTAACTTAAGTTCTAATATGTTTAACTTACATTTTTCATAACGATAACTTATGTTTTACTAAAATGTGATGATTTGTAACATGTGGACATAATTTTTATAAAAATCATCATAACTTGTTTTACTAAAACATTTTAAAGTAATTAAAAGGAGTTTTGAACATAACTTTTATAACTTAAATAATATTTTTATAAATGATGATCTATTAAAAGGTCATATCTTTTACTAGTATAAACCTTATGTAAATAAGGTTTAGTGGCTAAGAATAAGGTAAAAGGGTTCATATAAGGTACATAACTTAGAATAATTAGAGGAATTATAGTAACACACATTAGTAGATATTAGGACAATTCGTTGCACACCGAGACCGAAACTCTATATACAACAACTCCAAATACTTTTAGTATTCGAATCATAATAAATCAACACAGGTGCTGAAGATACATAGTTTACAATCTACGAGCGCGCATATTTACTTGGTACATTTCATAGCAACACTAGTGAGTTCATTGCCACTTTTCTAAACACTTTTGCTTTATAAATGCGGGGCTGAGAAGCATGTGTAAATTATTTTCTTTGCACTATGTTTTACTTAAATGCTTTTATATCATATATGCTTCATATGTGTAACGGTTATCCTAGATTATGCCTAGGTAAGCTTATTTCAGTTTTCAAAAAGGATTATTTACTTATCAAAAGTAGATAATTGTTTCATTTCAAAGAACTATTTTCAACGATCTATGTTCAAGAACTATTTTCAACTATCTATTTTCAAAGAACAATTTTCAACGATCTATGTTTAAAGAACTACTTTCAACGATCTATGTTCAAGGACTATTTTCAACGATCTATGTTCAATAACTATTTTCAACGATCTATGTTCAAGAACTATTTTTAATGATCTATGTTCAAGAACTATTTTCGTTGATCTATTTTCAGTGGAATATCTGGGAAATATTCAAAGATAACATGTGCCAAAGAACAAAACGGTCTAAACGAAACAAGGACGAACAAGAACGATCTAGAACGAACTATAAAATCTTGTATTTCAGGAAGTCCTAGACTGATTGATTATAGGTCCCATGTTTGATGATAGTTACAGAATATCCTAACCTCTAAGAACCTTGGATTGCTACTCGAGTTAACCAAGGCACAATCGTTAGCACTTAGTTTTATATTAAATGTTTATCTATTTATTTATTTTATCATTTTAATTATTCATTTAAAACATTCCATGGTTTTGTTTGTTTGTGACGGAAGTTACGGAACTAATGGAACTTTTGGTGACGGAACTAACGGAACAATTGTGACGGAACTTATAGAACAAGTGTATGGTTGAGGGTGGAACTTTAGGTTTTTTAAATAGAATAATCCAAGGTAAGGACTAACTCAAGAAGGAACACGGACAAGATTGTAACAAATAACTAATAAGGAACTTGTTGTTAGTCTAGTAAGATTAACTTAAGTTCTAATATGTTTAACTTACATTTTTCATAACGATAACTTAT
This sequence comes from Mikania micrantha, assembly GCA_009363875.1. NCBI lineage: Eukaryota > Viridiplantae > Streptophyta > Magnoliopsida > Asterales > Asteraceae > Mikania > Mikania micrantha. The sequence continues at coordinate 35,985,361 of CM018694.1, read as the reverse complement.
GTTTTACTAAAATGTGATGATTTGTAACATGTGGACATAATTTTTATAAAAATCATCATAACTTGTTTTACTAAAACATTTTAAAGTAATTAAAAGGAGTTTTGAACATAACTTTTATAACTTAAATAATATTTTTATAAATGATGATCTATTAAAAGGTCATATCTTTTACTAGTATAAACCTTATGTAAATAAGGTTTAGTGGCTAAGAATAAGGTAAAAGGGTTCATATAAGGTACATAACTTAGAATAATTAGAGGAATTATAGTAACACACATTAGTAGATATTAGGACAATTCGTTGCACACCGAGACCGAAACTCTATATACAACAACTCCAAATACTTTTAGTATTCGAATCATAATAAATCAACACAGGTGCTGAAGATACATAGTTTACAATCTACGAGCGCGCATATTTACTTGGTACATTTCATAGCAACACTAGTGAGTTCATTGCCACTTTTCTAAACACTTTTGCTTTATAAATGCGGGGCTGAGAAGCATGTGTAAATTATTTTCTTTGCACTATGTTTTACTTAAATGCTTTTATATCATATATGCTTCATATGTGTAACGGTTATCCTAGATTATGCCTAGGTAAGCTTATTTCAGTTTTCAAAAAGGATTATTTACTTATCAAAAGTAGATAATTGTTTCATTTCAAAGAACTATTTTCAACGATCTATGTTCAAGAACTATTTTCAACTATCTATTTTCAAAGAACAATTTTCAACGATCTATGTTTAAAGAACTACTTTCAACGATCTATGTTCAAGGACTATTTTCAACGATCTATGTTCAATAACTATTTTCAACGATCTATGTTCAAGAACTATTTTTAATGATCTATGTTCAAGAACTATTTTCGTTGATCTATTTTCAGTGGAATATCTGGGAAATATTCAAAGATAACATGTGCCAAAGAACAAAACGGTCTAAACGAAACAAGGACGAACAAGAACGATCTAGAACGAACTATAAAATCTTGTATTTCAGGAAGTCCTAGACTGATTGATTATAGGTCCCATGTTTGATGATAGTTACAGAATATCCTAACCTCTAAGAACCTTGGATTGCTACTCGAGTTAACCAAGGCACAATCGTTAGCACTTAGTTTTATATTAAATGTTTATCTATTTATTTATTTTATCATTTTAATTATTCATTTAAAACATTCCATGGTTTTGTTTGTTTGTGACGGAAGTTACGGAACTAATGGAACTTTTGGTGACGGAACTAACGGAACAATTGTGACGGAACTTATAGAACAAGTGTATGGTTGAGGGTGGAACTTTAGGTTTTTTAAATAGAATAATCCAAGGTAAGGACTAACTCAAGAAGGAACACGGACAAGATTGTAACAAATAACTAATAAGGAACTTGTTGTTAGTCTAGTAAGATTAACTTAAGTTCTAATATGTTTAACTTACATTTTTCATAACGATAACTTATGTTTTACTAAAATGTGATGATTTGTAACATGTGGACATAATTTTTATAAAAATCATCATAACTTGTTTTACTAAAACATTTTAAAGTAATTAAAAGGAGTTTTGAACATAACTTTTATAACTTAAATAATATTTTTATAAATGATGATCTATTAAAAGGTCATATCTTTTACTAGTATAAACCTTATGTAAATAAGGTTTAGTGGCTAAGAATAAGGTAAAAGGGTTCATATAAGGTACATAACTTAGAATAATTAGAGGAATTATAGTAACACACATTAGTAGATATTAGGACAATTCGTTGCACACCGAGACCGAAACTCTATATACAACAACTCCAAATACTTTTAGTATTCGAATCATAATAAATCAACACAGGTGCTGAAGATACATAGTTTACAATCTACGAGCGCGCATATTTACTTGGTACATTTCATAGCAACACTAGTGAGTTCATTGCCACTTTTCTAAACACTTTTGCTTTATAAATGCGGGGCTGAGAAGCATGTGTAAATTATTTTCTTTGCACTATGTTTTACTTAAATGCTTTTATATCATATATGCTTCATATGTGTAACGGTTATCCTAGATTATGTCTAGGTAAGCTTATTTCAGTTTTCAAAAAGGATTATTTACTTATCAAAAGTAGATAATTGTTTCATTTCAAAGAACTATTTTCAACGATCTATGTTCAAGAACTATTTTCAACTATCTATTTTCAAAGAACAATTTTCAACGATCTATGTTTAAAGAACTATTTTCAACGATCTATGTTCAAGGACTATTTTCAACGATCTATGTTCAATAACTATTTTCAACGATCTATGTTCAAGAACTATTTTTAATGATCTATGTTCAAGAACTATTTTCGTTGATCTATTTTCAGTGGAATATCTGGGAAATATTCAAAGATAACATGTGCCAAAGAACAAAACGGTCTAAACGAAACAAGGACGAACAAGAACGATCTAGAACGAACTATAAAATCTTGTATTTCAGGAAGTCCTAGACTGATTGATTATAGGTCCCATGTTTGATGATAGTTACAGAATATCCTAACCTCTAAGAACCTTGGATTGCTACTCGAGTTAACCAAGGCACAATCGTTAGCACTTAGTTTTATATTAAATGTTTATCTATTTATTTATTTTATCATTTTAATTATTCATTTAAAACATTCCATGGTTTTGTTTGTTTGTGACGGAAGTTACGGAACTAATGGAACTTTTGGTGACGGAACTAACGGAACAATTGTGACGGAACTTATAGAACAAGTGTATGGTTGAGGGTGGAACTTTAGGTTTTTTAAATAGAATAATCCAAGGTAAGGACTAACTCAAGAAGGAACACGGACAAGATTGTAACAAATAACTAATAAGGAACTTGTTGTTAGTCTAGTAAGATTAACTTAAGTTCTAATATGTTTAACTTACATTTTTCATAACGATAACTTATGTTTTACTAAAATGTGATGATTTGTAACATGTGGACATAATTTTTATAAAAATCATCATAACTTGTTTTACTAAAACATTTTAAAGTAATTAAAAGGAGTTTTGAACATAACTTTTATAACTTAAATAATATTTTTATAAATGATGATCTATTAAAAGGTCATATCTTTTACTAGTATAAACCTTATGTAAATAAGGTTTAGTGGCTAAGAATAAGGTAAAAGGGTTCATATAAGGTACATAACTTAGAATAATTAGAGGAATTATAGTAACACACATTAGTAGATATTAGGACAATTCGTTGCACACCGAGACCGAAACTCTATATACAACAACTCCAAATACTTTTAGTATTCGAATCATAATAAATCAACACAGGTGCTGAAGATACATAGTTTACAATCTACGAGCGCGCATATTTACTTGGTACATTTCATAGCAACACTAGTGAGTTCATTGCCACTTTTCTAAACACTTTTGCTTTATAAATGCGGGGCTGAGAAGCATGTGTAAATTATTTTCTTTGCACTATGTTTTACTTAAATGCTTTTATATCATATATGCTTCATATGTGTAACGGTTATCCTAGATTATGTCTAGGTAAGCTTATTTCAGTTTTCAAAAAGGATTATTTACTTATCAAAAGTAGATAATTGTTTCATTTCAAAGAACTATTTTCAACGATCTATGTTCAAGAACTATTTTCAACTATCTATTTTCAAAGAACAATTTTCAACGATCTATGTTTAAAGAACTATTTCAACGATCTATGTTCAAGGACTATTTTCAACGATCTATGTTCAATAACTATTTTCAACGATCTATGTTCAAGAACTATTTTTAATGATCTATGTTCAAGAACTATTTTCGTTGATCTATTTTCAGTGGAATATCTGGGAAATATTCAAAGATAACATGTGCCAAAGAACAAAACGGTCTAAACGAAACAAGGACGAACAAGAACGATCTAGAACGAACTATAAAATCTTGTATTTCAGGAAGTCCTAGACTGATTGATTATAGGTCCCATGTTTGATGATAGTTACAGAATATCCTAACCTCTAAGAACCTTGGATTGCTACTCGAGTTAACCAAGGCACAATCGTTAGCACTTAGTTTTATATTAAATGTTTATCTATTTATTTATTTTATCATTTTAATTATTCATTTAAAACATTCCATGGTTTTGTTTGTTTGTGACGGAAGTTACGGAACTAATGGAACTTTTGGTGACGGAACTAACGGAACAATTGTGACGGAACTTATAGAACAAGTGTATGGTTGAGGGTGGAACTTTAGGTTTTTTAAATAGAATAATCCAAGGTAAGGACTAACTCAAGAAGGAACACGGACAAGATTGTAACAAATAACTAATAAGGAACTTGTTGTTAGTCTAGTAAGATTAACTTAAGTTCTAATATGTTTAACTTACATTTTTCATAACGATAACTTATGTTTTACTAAAATGTGATGATTTGTAACATGTGGACATAATTTTTATAAAAATCATCATAACTTGTTTTACTAAAACATTTTAAAGTAATTAAAAGGAGTTTTGAACATAACTTTTATAACTTAAATAATATTTTTATAAATGATGATCTATTAAAAGGTCATATCTTTTACTAGTATAAACCTTATGTAAATAAGGTTTAGTGGCTAAGAATAAGGTAAAAGGGTTCATATAAGGTACATAACTTAGAATAATTAGAGGAATTGTAGTAACACACATTAGTAGATATTAGGGCAATTCGTTGCACACCGAGACCGAAACTCTATATACAACAACTCCAAATACTTTTAGTATTCGAATCATAATAAATCAACACAGGTGCTGAAGATACATAGTTTACAATCTACGAGCGCGCATATTTACTTGGTACATTTCATAGCAACACTAGTGAGTTCATTGCCACTTTTCTAAACACTTTTGCTTTATAAATGCGGGGCTGAGAAGCATGTGTAAATTATTTTCTTTGCACTATGTTTTACTTAAATGCTTTTATATCATATATGCTTCATATGTGTAACGGTTATCCTAGATTATGTCTAGGTAAGCTTATTTCAGTTTTCAAAAAGGATTATTTACTTATCAAAAGTAGATAATTGTTTCATTTCAAAGAACTATTTTCAACGATCTATGTTCAAGAACTATTTTCAACTATCTATTTTCAAAGAACAATTTTCAACGATCTATGTTTAAAGAACTATTTTCAACGATCTATGTTCAAGGACTATTTTCAACGATCTATGTTCAATAACTATTTTCAACGATCTATGTTCAAAAACTATTTTTAATGATCTATGTTCAAGAACTATTTTCGTTGATCTATTTTCAGTGGAATATCTGGGAAATATTCAAAGATAACATGTGCCAAAGAACAAAACGGTCTAAACGAAACAAGGACGAACAAGAACGATCTAGAACGAACTATAAAATCTTGTATTTCAGGAAGTCCTAGACTGATTGATTATAGGTCCCATGTTTGATGATAGTTACAGAATATCCTAACCTCTAAGAACCTTGGATTGCTACTCAAGTTAACCAAGGCACAATCGTTAGCACTTAGTTTTATATTAAATGTTTATCTATTTATTTATTTTATCATTTTAATTATTCATTTAAAACATTCCATGGTTTTGTTTGTTTGTGACGGAAGTTACGGAACTAATGGAACTTTTGGTGACGGAACTAACGGAACAATTGTGACGGAACTTATAGAACAAGTGTATGGTTAAGGGTGAGATGATTAATTATCATTAACAACAATAACTTATGCGGTTCGGTGTGTGGTGGGCTGGCGGTAAGCTTGATCCTATGTAACCCTATATATAAGCATACCTTTCTGCCCGACGGGAAAGTTGATCCAGCCCGCCGGCTAGGGGTGTGACAAATTGGTATCAGAGCCATGGTTATAGAGAAACATATGTCATTTATTTTAATAGTTTTGCCTAGACTATATAACCTAGGGACCCTTCATGTGGAGAACATATGACTTAGGAATTTACTTGCATTGTGTCTTCTGCATTCGATCATTGCACTAACTGATGTTCTTTCGGTTGTGATCAGAATGCCGCCAAGAATAGCACCACCACCACTGCCTCCACCACCAATGCCACCTCCTCCTCCACCTCCTTCTCCCCCACACACTCCACCTCACCAGAACCAGAATCTAGAGCTGGAGCTGGATCCTGCCACTGTGGCATTAGCCACTCTACTAAACATTCAGCTGACTAACCAGCTGAAAGAGATGATTCCAGACATGATCAACCGGATCCAGGGCAACAGCAACAATACCGGGCACTCATCAGGAGAGGCCAGTGGAAACACCGGCAGTGCACCTATCTACTCCTACAAGTCATTTGTTGGATGTAAACCGCCTAGTTACTGAGGGAGTCGTTGGTTTAATCCAATGGATTGAGAAGATAGAAACTACTCTGGACATTAGCAGTTGTCCAGAGCACCACAAGGTTCGCTACTCTGCAGAATCATTCAGCAAGCGAGCCTTAACTTGGTGGAATTCACAGATCAAGGCCAGAGGAAGATAAGAGGCAATGGCAATGTCGTGGGAAGACTTCAAGACTCTACTGAGGATGAGTTATGTCCCAAGAATGAGCTACAGAGGTTGGAAGCTGAGCTATCCAACCATGTGATGAAAGGAGCGGATCACATGGGTTATACTACTCGCTATCACGAGTTAGTAGCATTGGTGCCAGACATGGTACCAACTCTGGAGAAAAGGATTGACAGGTATGTTGGTGGATTACCGTGACAACTAGTACCTGACCGTCCGGTAAATCCGTACGATAAGTGTACTTACACCTAAAACTATGTGTGAATGCTAGGTGATAAACAATGGGTGACAACTATTCAGTGGAAACAATTAACAGTTGTATATATTTCAATGATAATTGAAATATAAATATACAACAATACAGGTGAAATAACAATTGGGAAAACAAATGTCAAATACAAATCGGTTGCGATCTGATCTCCACAAATAACAGGAATAAGATGACCGACAATTTAGTGATAAAACAATGCGAAAACAGTTAGTTTTAGTTGAGTCCGTATATGAGAATGTACAATTCAAACAACAGTTCAGTATCGTTTACGAACGATGAACTGACAGAGTGTTTGCGTGGGTGACAATTTACACAAACATATCTGTGAGTTTAACGTTCTGAATGGCAACTGAAAAATAGAAAACCAAATCAGAAAGTGAAAAGTACGATCGTATTTCTACAGTTAGCGCTCTGTACGAAAACGCGCGTAAGTTGAGTTTTCTAACAAAACGACGGAAAATAAATGATTATGAACTTTAAAATAATAAAAATAAAATAAAAATAATATTTATTAGGGATTTCAAACTAAAAAGAATTTTATAAAACTATTTTATTTAAACTATGTAAATTACTCATTACGTAACGAAATAACGAGATTTAACGGGACTGAACGAAACTGAACACGCGGGTAAACACCCGGGGTATAAAACCCCACTTCTTCTTCCCTACTTCATTTTTCAGCAGAAAACTCTCTCTCTCCCACTCAAGATTTGTTCTCTCCCTCTCTACTCTCTTTCTATCTTCCCACACACTCCACCGTAGCAAACGACAACCAAATTTCGCATTCTTGTGTTGTGTATTATCTGTGTAATGAGTGATGGGTGTGTTGTGTATGACTTGTGTGTTAATATCAAACTTATATGACCGATTACTAGATAACGAAAAAGAGCTGTGAGAACATTCATGTGTGACAATCATATCAAAGTCCCTTGTGGCAACATATCAAAGTCCCTTGTGGCATCATATCAAAGCCCTGTGTGGCAACCTTTCAATTGTCTGTGTGACAACATTTCAATTGTCTGTGTGACAACATTTCAAAGTCCTGTGTGGCAACGTTTCAAGGTCCTGAGTGATCATATATCAAAAACATGGTTAATAACATATCTAAGTCGCAGTACTGTGAGCTGTAAAATATTTTAACATGTTTTTGAATTAACAGGACTGAGTATAACTACAAATATCTGTATGATCTGTGTGTATCAAGAACATGTCTGGACTAAATTCATGTAGTTATACTGTATTCTTTATAATCACATTTCAATATAAACTTTCAGTGTAACTGAATGTGATTTAATTTATGTGATATAACGGGTTAGATTTTTAATGTTCTTAAACTAACCTGAGTTTGTCTGCATGTTAGCAGAATAATGGCTCCCAAACGAGGTCGACCGGCTAAGAGATCTATCAAGAACATTACTAACCCGGAGCCGAATCAAGTTCCACCAGTAGATACTGAATCAAATCCAAATCCACAGGTGAATTTGGAAACAAATACTGTTCCACCCGTGAACCCGGGACTAAACCCTGTTCCACCTGCTGGTGCAGGTGGATCCAAATCAAACGAAGCAATGATAGCACGTATTGTGCGAGAACAGCTATCTGCTTGTGGTGTTTTGATACCACATCAACCTCATATTACTTCGGGTTCTGGTGGGGACCACAATCACGCTGAACATAATGCTACTGATGGCAACGCGAAAACTCATAGAACCACTGGCACAACTACAACTGCTCCTGATCCACCACGACAGGGATGTACTTATAAGTATTTTGCTTCCTGTAATCCTCCTACTTTCGCTGGTACTGAAGGAGCGGCTGGATTGCTAAGGTGGATCGAGAAAATGGAAACGAAACTTAAAATCAGCCAGTGTTTAGAGGAGCATAAGGTATCTTATGCTGCCTGTTCTTTTAAAGAATCAGCTTTGACTTGGTGGAATACCCAGGCAAAAACGTTAGGCTCAGCTACAATCGACTCGATGGGCTGGAATGAATTTAAAACTCTGATTAGATCAGAGTACTACCCACTCACTGAGATTCAAAAGCTCCAGGAGGAATTCTGGAATCATTCAATGATCGGGGCTGATTGCTTAGCGTACACTAATCGTTTCCATGAACTTACTTGCTTACTTCCCGATATGTTTCCTACAGAGGCAGCATTGATCGAGAAGTACATTAAGGGTTTGGTTCCCCAGATTCGGGGAATGGTGACTGCAGCTGAACCCACAACCCTCAAACGTGCAATTCTGTTAACCACTAAGCTTACCGATGAGGCGGTAAGGAGTGGTATGTTGGTAACAAAAACTCAGACGGCCGGTGGCCGTAGTGATGTAGGTACCTCTAGTGTTTCCAAAGGTACCAAACGAAAGTGGTTTGGCAAAACAAAGGCGAGAGCTTCGGCTGAAATCAACCAGAGTAAGGCAACTGTGAAAAATTTTGGTGCTGTTATTTCTAAGAAGAAAGGTTACACTGGACAGGCACCTAAATGTACTCGGTGTTCATTTCATCATTCCGGACCGTAACCTACTTGTGCCAACTGTAATAGAGTTGGACACTACACCAAGTATTGTAGCTTGCCTGCTCGGAAACCGAACCAAGCACCCCGACAAACCACTCAAATGAACCGGTCATGTTACAAGTGCGGGAGTCCTGATCACTTGATTGGAAACTGTCCAAACAACAATAACGCCAATCCGGGAAATGAAGCTAGAGGGAGAGCTTTTCAGATTGGTGCTACCGAGGCGAGGCATGATGCTAACATTGTTACTGGTACGTTTCTACTCAATAATCTTTACGCATCAGTTCTGTTTGATACGGGGTCAGATAAGAGCTTTATCTCTCCTGAATTTACATCATTACTTTCGTTGCCTGCGGTAGAATTAAAAACTCCTTACTAATGGCAAGTTAATCAAAACTAACAGTGTTATTCAAGGATGTTCCTTGAATCTGAATGATCATCTTTTTGATATTGACTTACTTCCTATTGAGCTTGGAAGTTTTGATGTTGTTGTCGGTATGGACTGGCTTTCTATTAATCAAGCTGAAGTAGTATGTCAAACTAAGGTGATCCATATTCCATTACCTGAGGGTAATACACTGATAGTTCAAGGGGAACGAGCTGGTAGAAAACTTGGTATCATTTCTTGTATGCAATTTCAGAAATGTTTACGGAAAGGGTGTCCGGCTTTTCTAGCATATGTGATCAATAACAGCTCTTCACAAAAACGTATCGAAGATATTCCAGTAGTCAAAGATTTTCTTGAAGTCTTTCCTGACGATATATCAGGATTACCCCCAGTGAGACAATTTGAATTTCGAATTGATCTGATTCCAGGTGCAACCCCTGTAGCTAAAGCTCCTTATCGTTTAGCACCCTCAGAGATGCAAGAGCTGTCAGGTCAACTGCAAGAACTGTTAGACAAGGGTTTTATTAGACCTAGTTTCTCACCCTGGGGAGCACCAATTCTTTTTGTGAAAAAGAAGGATGGTTCATTCAGGATGTGTATTGACTACCGGGAGCTCAATAAACTAACAATCAAAAACCGTTATCCATTGCCATGTATAGATGATCTGTTCGATCAACTTCAAGGCGCTATTTACTTTTCAAAAATTGATTTAAGATCCGGATACCATCAATTACGAGTGCACGAAGATGATGTTCCTAAAACTGCATTCCGAACTCGGTATGGGCATTATGAATTTCTAGTAATGCCGTTTGGATTAACAAATGCACCTGCAGTTTTCATGGATCTAATGAATCGAGTATGTAGACCTTATCTGGATAAATTTGTGATTGTGTTTATTGATGATATTCTCATTTATTCTCGAAGCCAACAAGAACACGCTCAACACTTGAAATTAATCCTTGAACTTTTGGCACGTGAAAAATTATATGCCAAGTTCTCCAAGTGTGAGTTCTGGTTACGAGAAATTCAATTTCTTAGTCATGTAGTGAATCAAAACGGTATTCAAGTGGATCCTAGTAAGATCCAAGCGGTGAAACAGTGGGAGACCCCACGAACCCCGACTGAAATACGTCAATTTTTGGGGTTGGCAGGTTATTATCGTCGGTTTATCAAGAACTTTTCAAAGATAGCCTTGCCACTGACTACATTGACACAGAAAAATCAACCGTTTATATGGGATTCTCAACAGGAGGAGGCGTTCCAACTGTTGAAACACAAACTCTGCAACGCACCTATCTTGGCTTTATCGGAAGGTACTGATAAATTCACAGTATACTGTGATGCTTCTCGTCAAGGTCTTGGGTGTGTGTTAATGCAAAACGATAAAGTGATTGCCTGCGCTTCTCGACAATTGAAGGTACACGAGAAGAACTATACCACTCATGATCTAGAACTTGGTGCAGTGGTGTTTGCACTCAAGATCTGGAGACATTATCTATACGGGACCAAGTGTATGATATACACTGATCACAAAAGTCTCCAGCATATTCTAGATCAGAAAATGCTGAATATGCGACAAAGGCGTTGGGTTGAACTGTTGAACGATTACGACTGTGAGATTCGTTATCACCCAGGCAAAGCAAATGTCGTAGCTGATGCTTTAAGTCGCAAGGAACGAGTCAAGCCTTTACGTGTGAAAGCGTTAGGTATGACTATTCAAACCAGTCTAATTCCTCAGATCAAAGAAGCTTAGCAACAAGCTTTACAAGCAACGAACTATTCTGTTGAGGGACAGAGGGGATTAGACAAGAAACTTGATACCAAAAACGATGGACTGTTGTATTTCAAAAACCGAATGTGGACTCCTTTCTTCGGTAACTCTAGAACAATTATCTTGGATGAGGCGCACAAATCCAGGTATTCTATTCATCCAGGTGCGGATAAAATGTATAAAGATCTTAAAGATTTTTACTGGTGGCCTGGAATGAAGAAACAAATAGCTGAATACGTGGATCGATGTTTAACATGTCTCAAAGTTAAGGCTGAACATCAACGACCTTCTGGGTTATTACAACAACCTGAGATTCCCATGTGGAAATGGGATCAGATCTCTATGGATTTCATCACTAAATTACCCAGAACATCACGTAATCATGACTCTATATGGGTTATCGTTGATCGCCTTACGAAATCTGCGCATTTCTTACCCATCCGAGAAGACTATTCTATGGATCGACTCGCTAAACTCTATGTTAATGAGATTGTATCTCGACACGGAGTACCGATCTCTATCATATCTGACAGAGATAGTCGATTTATGTCACGATTTTGGAAAACTCTTCAGAATGCTCTGGGAACGCAAATCAATATGAGCACAGCTTATCATCCACAAACCGACGGACAAACTGAACGAACAAATCAAACTCTTGAAGACATGCTCAGAAGCTGTGTGATTGATTTTGGAGGTAGCTGGGATATTAATCTTCCACTTGTTGAATTTTTATACAATAACAGCTACCATACCAGTATTCGATGCGCTCCATTCGAAGCACTTTATGGACGCAAGTGTAGATCGCCTATCTGTTGGTCAGAGGTAGGTGAGAATCAAATCATGGGCCCAGAATTCATTCAGGAAACAACTGATAAGATCGCACTCATTCAAGAACGAATTAAAGCTGCTCGCGGTCAAAAGAGTTATGCTGATAATCGTCGTAGACCGTTAGAATTCCAAATAGGTGATCGGGTTATGTTGAAAGTATCACCTAGGAAAGGCATTTTCAGATTTGGGAAGAGAGGTAAACTTTCACCAAGATTTGTAGGGCCATTCAAAATTCTTGAAAGAGTTGGATCAGTAGCCTACAGACTTGAGTTACCTCTTGAACTTAGTAATATTCACGATGTTTTTCACATATCCAATCTGAAGAAGTGCCTGACTGATGAATCATTGATCGTACCTCTTGAAGAGATTCATATTGATGAAAAACTTCAGTTTAGTGAAGAACCGGTAGAGGTAATGGATCGAGAAATGAAAGTATTAAAACGTAGTCGCATACCAATCATTAAAGTGCGATGGAACTCGCAACGTGGACCCGAATATACTTGGGAACGTGAAGATCAAATGAAATCAAAGTACCCACATCTATTCTCATAAACAATTGTCCTAATGTAACTCCTCACTAAATTTCGGGACGAAATTTCTCTAACAGGAGGAGACTGTGACAGTTGCATACGAGAATTACGTCATCAATGATGTAAGCACATTTGATCGTTCTAGAAATCCACGTTGATTGGATGATTGTAATTGTTACAGATTGATAATAGGCAAGAAATGATGAACGTGGGCGAAAACCGTGTGCAAAATGGAGTCCTGGATTTCCCGAAATTGAAAAACGAAGAAAAATTTCTAAGTGTTGATCGAATGGACTCGTCGCGGTACGCGGAGGTGGGCTTGAGAGTCCTCCGCGGTACGCGATGAATGTAAAATATCTGAGATTCCCGAATTTCTTCGCGGTACGCGAAGCCCTCTTTGGCTTCTGTTCGCGGTACGCGATGAGTGTGGCGGTGCAACAATCTGATCTACTTCATCAGATTTCATGCAAACGATCATTTTCTTTATCTTCTCTAACTGTTTCGACCACCAGAAGAAAATTCCGGCTAAACCACCTTCAAATCATCATTTTGAAACCTTCTGAAGTCAAGGATCGCACCAGGGATTATCTATACGAGTTCTGATCGTTGTTTAGAAGTCAAAAATCCGTCAGATTAGGTAATGATCCGTTTAAACTTTCTGGTTTGATTTTGATTGACTAGATCTTGATTTTGAACGTAATGACATAGTTAGGATTGTTGATTATAGCCTAGATGATGGCTAGGATTGATTATAAACAAAGAATACGAAGTTTTAACGGTTAAATCGTTGTTTTGATCCGTTGTAATACCCGGTTTGCATGAAACCATATCCATGATTATAATGGTTTAAGCCATTTGATTATAACAATGTAGGTGATTAGTTGGATTAATCCTTTAAATGCAAGGTTAAATCCAAGTGTTTCAAACTAATCACAACCATTAACATACTCATTGGAACGATTGTCTGATGTTTATGATAACAGTCAGATTAGTATGTTAAACCTGGTTATTACACCTATTTTGATGCTACATTGTGATATTTCATGATAATTGGGTAATCAATAACAAGGATTGATCATTCCTAAGCCATTAAATTATCTAGAAAATGTTACAGTATCATAATCAACAACATTAACTATTTGGTTAATCCGAGATTATTCTGATTAATCAAGAGGGTCATCAACCTTGTAATAGGAACTTAATGCAATGTAGGTTCCTACATTATCAAACATTGTATGATATAATACTAAATTAATCAATTAAATACTTAATATCGGTTTGATGATTTACAAAGCAATGTCTTTGACATTGAACGTTCAGAAAGATCTAATCAGTAAACTAGAACATAAATAATTCATAAAATATAACTAAATGCAGAATCATCTCTTTGTCATCAGCTTTGAGATAATTTGCTACCTATATATCATCAGGTGAGTTTCGTACAACCCCTTTTCTTTTTAATGCTTTACAAACATTGGGGTACTCTGTTAACTGTTTTCTGAACATATGATATGCATCACTGATATCTGTGTGATTTCATGTGATTTTTGTGTGATTTCATGGGATTTTGCCGTTAGTAACTCTATCACAGTATCAAAAGTCCTCATCTTGTGAACTGTATCTAGTGAACCCATGTGGGGCCGAACAGGAATCATTGATAATACTATTTGCTGACAACCCATTGGCTGGGAGGATTGCATCTCCCCTTGTGTGAATGTTTGGTACCTGTTTCCAAAATAATTTCTTAATGTTAGTGACAGAAATTAAGATAATGAGGCATTAAGATATTTACCGACGGGTAGTATCTTCGTGAAACGTACAACTGTCCGAAAGGAACTAGATACGGGTCCCATGGTTATCCGGAACTGAACTTTTTGAGAATTTACATTTCATATCATATTGTTTAAATAAACTGTCGAACTCACCAGCTTTGTGCTGACGGTTTAAACTCAACATTTCTGCAGGGCAACAGTGACGACACGGTGAGGATGCACATCACACTTTTGTAACTAAGGGATATTAGATTGTGTACAAAACTAAACTGTAATGTTGATGTAATTACGAAACCCTTGTAATATATTTATTTTAAGTGAATCTGTGTGCTGTGATATCGGTTCAAGTAAGTCACACCTCATCTCTGAGACATCACCACTATGCTTCCGCAACCATATCAGAGTATATAGTGACATCATCACAGGTGAGGAGAGGTGGGGGTGTGACCACTGGAGGTGCTATCATTCAAATTAATGACCGAGAAAAATGGTATAGGAATATATGCATATTTAGATATTACGGGGAGGATATCTTACAGGCCGGACTCGTCAGAAATGACAGTCGTCGAGACTCTTAAGTCTCACCCTTCTAGATATCATGAAGAGGATATCTTGCATTTCAAATTTATCCGTAGTGACAAGCATAGAGCAACTAAGTCTCACCCTAATAGATATTATGGAGAGGATATGTTACAGGTCGGACTGGACAGTACTGACAGTCACAGGAACTATTAAGTCTTGCTCTAGATATCGTTGGGGGATATCTTACACTCTGGGCTAATCAATAATGATCAGCTACAGAGACTATTAAGTCACTATCTCATAGGTATCGTTGGGGGGATATCTACAAACTGGGCTACTCCGTAAGAAATGGCATAACAGAGACAATTATGTCTCTATTCTAAATATTGGGGAAAATCGAATTGGGGATTTATGTGTGAGATGAAATGGGTATCTATATATACAATACAGGTGGTATTGAGTTCTTTGATGTGTGTGGCGGGATATCGGCTGGGGCTTGTCCCCTACGTATGCCCTATATATAAACATCCTTGACTGGACAATATCCTATCTGTAGGTGTATCTATAGAGAGGACCTTTGGATGAGGTAAATGCCAGATGAGTATTTGTGTAAAGCAAGTTGTTGTGTAAATAACTTTAAAAGCTTTTAAATAACTAAACTTATGAACTCACCAACCTAGTGTTGACTTTGTTTAAATGCATGTTTTCTCAGGTGACGAACATGTTTAGTCACCAAGCATCAGCACTTAAGCTAGAGGACTTTTAGAAGACCTAGCTTATTTTTGTGTCGTGCATATTTTGAATGACATAACTTTGAATTATCTTTTGCAAATCTTGTGCAGATACAAGATAGAAACGAAATGATTCTTTTTGGGTAGATTTACTTTGTTAAATTATGAACATGTACTAAATAATTTAACTTTGTAATTCTATATCAATGTCATGTTAGCATTTCTCATTATATCTCATGTTCCATGTAAACAATCTGAACACTATGATTATCACAACGATATCGCGCCCCGAGAACCTTCCGCCTGACGGGAAAGTCGATCCAGCCCGTCGGCTTGGGGTGTGACAATCACCAACCTGCATACAGAGTTTGGTTATTGCAGCAAACCTTGTCACTTTGGAGTCAGCTATCAGCTTGTCAGGAAAACTTACTGACTTGATGGTTGCTTCTGGAACTCTAAAGAAGGAAGCTGACACAGGCAAGGGCAAGGAAGAACCATCAAAGAGACCCACTCATCATCCCATGAAGAAACAAAAGGTCATCAAGAACTACACGATGACCACTCCACTCAATCAAGTAGCAGTTGCACCACAGAACCTCCACAAGAAACCATACACTGGCACGTATCCTTTGTGTTCCAATTTCCAGTATCATCATGCTACTACCACTCTCTGCTAACAATGCACAGGATGTGGAAGAAGGGGCCATTGGGTCCAACAGTGCAGAATGGCACCTGCTTAAGCAATAAACAATGCTGCTTTGGCTCTCCCTCCACCCAACAATCTGAACCAAAACAACGGTGGATGCTATAAGTGTGGTGAGGTTGGCCACTACTTAAGGAACTGCCCAAAGAGGATGCAACCGACAGTTCAAGCACCCCATGGAAGAGCTTTTGCTTTAGGAGCTCCAGCTGCTCTTCAGGACCCGAAAGTGATCACTGGTACATTTCTTTTACATGAATTTTATGCATCTATTCTATTTGACACTAGTGCCGATCAGAGTTTTATCTCTGCAGAATTTGCATGTCATCTTAATCATGTTGAGGAATCTTTAGACTCCCCTTATCTCATTGAAGTAGCGAATGGGAAACAAGTCACAGTTGGTACAATATTTAGAAACAAGTCACAGTTGGCTATCTTTCAGTAGGGTGGAAGTCATCTGTTCTGAAAAGCTGCTTCGAATTCCAATGACGAAAAATCGAGTGTTGGAAGTACGGGGGGATCAAGCAAAATGGAGTGTCAAAATCATATCCTGCATAAAGGCATGCAAGTATTTACGGAAGTAGTGTGTAGCTTTCCTGGCTCACGTGGTGGAAAGAGAGAAAGACAATATCAAGATGCAAGACGTGCCTCTAGTAAAAGAGTATTCGAAAGTGTTTCCTGATGATTTACCGGGTTTACCACCTGCACGACCGGTAGAATTCCGTACAGCCTTAGTTCCTGGAGCAACTCCTATTGCAAAATCTCCTTACAGGTTAGCCCCTTCAGAGATGTAGGAATTGTCGAATCAATTGCAAGAATTATTAGATAAGGGTTTTCATCTGACCGAGCTACTCACCGTGGGAACTCTGATTTTGCTCGTGAAAAGAAGGATGGATCCTTCGGAGTGCCCCGCACTTCCAGTGGCCATGATACCATTTGGGTCATCACTGAACGTTTAACAAAATCTGCTCATTTCTTGCCAATGTGTGAAACCTTCACAATGGATCAACTGTAAACGACTAATAAGATCGCCCAAATACAGCAAAAGTTACAAGCAGCCCGAAGCAGACAAAAGAGCTATGCTGGCAAACGGCGTAAGCTGTTGGAATTTCAAGTGGGAGTCATGAAGTCATGTGAAGGGCGTAGTTCGTTTGAAAAGCGTAACGTTTCACCGACTACGTCGGACCGTTCGAGATCGTTCAACGAATTGGTCCTGTGGCGTATAGGCTGAGCTTACTAGATGAACTCAACGGTGTGCATGGTGTGTTTCACATCTAGAACCTTAAGAAATAGCTTGTGGACGAATCACTTGTCATACCAGTTGAGAAAATTCAAGTGGACGAACAACTACATTTTATCGAGGAACCTTTGGAGATCATGGATCGCGAAGTTAAACAATTGAAGCGAAGCCGTATTCCCATCATCAAGGTTCGATGGAACTCTAAGCGTGGACCTGAGTTTACTTGGGAACGTGAGGATCACATGAAGTCCAAGTATCCCCATATGTTTGCAGAGGAAACCCTACCCGATAACGATTCTTAAATTTTGGGACGAAACTTTTCTAACATTAGTGTCCGAATCGTAGTCGGAACAACAAAGTGAACAGTAGATCATGTACGAACTATTTATATTACATGTGTACTATTATCATTTGATGCTCAATACGAAACTATTACGGATCTATTTCAGAATCATATTGTGAATCCATGGTTTAACAGTCAGAACCATATCTGACAACACAGAATTATTATGTGCATGTTTATTAGGATGTATTATGTATAAAGGTATGCGAGAATGTATAGAACAAAACAATAACGGACGTCGTCAGGTGAACATTAAACTAACGGAGTATTCGGGTGGGTGACGATTCGCACAAATAAATCTGTGGGTTTAACGTTCTGAAT
This sequence comes from Mikania micrantha, assembly GCA_009363875.1. Lineage (NCBI taxonomy): Eukaryota > Viridiplantae > Streptophyta > Magnoliopsida > Asterales > Asteraceae > Mikania > Mikania micrantha. Next base: position 35,966,947 of record CM018694.1, on the reverse strand, counting down.
AATGTTTAATAATTAGATAATCAAATCGGAAAGTACAGTTGTCGTCGTGTTCGTACGGGTGACGAACCGAATGAATACGCGCGAAAACCGTACGATTCGTTTAAACAGTTAAAATAAAGGATTTTAAAACTTTAAAAATAAATAAAAGATATTTAGTTAATTTATTAGAAATTACCACCTAATTTAATTTATTAAACTCTATTTTTAAAAATCGTATTGTTTCATACGAGAAAACCCGGAGACTGACGCTTCTACGCGAAACCGAGCGAAACCGAACGTACCCGAGCGTGTCAGAATGATAAAGATGATTAAACGGCATTAAATCCCATTAAACCCCCTCACCTACCAGCTTTCTCTCTCTACAAAACGTTCTACTCTATCTAACTTTTCTCTCTCTAAAAATCCACTCACGACTCATTCAATTTTTAACCAAATCAGACGAATTTGGTGTCAAAACGACCATAGAAACGTGTAGATCTTGAAAATAGGAAGAAATCAAGCTTTGGATCATCAAAATTGAGGTGTAAACGAGATTAAACGACCTATTTTGAGGGTTTTCTACTATTCCAAAGAGGTAAATTTTTAAAGCAATTCAAACACTTGAAATGGTTAGGGAATGCACAAAGAACTACTTAGGAATTCTTGGGTGGTGTTGGATTGAGCTTTGAATGATTTAAAATGGAGCATTTTAAGAAACCTGTAAGTTACGAAGTTCTGGGAAACAGGAAGGTTGAAGATGAAACACTTAGAGAACCTTTCTTATTTTAAACATTAAAGTCAAGAAACTCATTAGCAATTCGAGAACCCTTAGTCGAACTCGAGAACACCTCCATTTGGGTGGGCCACTTGAGAATATATTAGGGTTGGGATATAATCGGTTTATGTTGTTTCCATCCATACCACTTAAACTTGAGTTAAACATTTATGTAACCCTTAAAACCAATGTTTAAAATCATAAGCAATGGTTCAAAATATGATAAAGGTTTATAATTAAGATATAGTTAAACAAGGTTTTACTTATAAAATGACTTAGTTAAATTTTACTACAAAGTTCATGGGTTTACTTGAACTAGGTATATTCCATATAAATCACAAAAACCTAATAGTTGTTAAGTGGTTATGAGTTTCAAAGAACTAAAGAACTATGATGGTGACAAGAGGGTTCAAGAAATAACTAAGTATGGGTGTGTTGATCTTAGATAACAACTCCCAACACTTAGTAAATTTCACACTTTAGGTTGTTTAAATAGAATAATCCAAGGTAAGGACTAACTCAAGAAGGAACACGGACAAGATTGTAACAAAGAACTAATAAGGAACTTGTTGTTAGTCTAGTAAGATTAACTTAAGTTCTAATATGTTTAACTTACATTTTTCATAACGATAACTTATGTTTTACTAAAATGTGATGATTTGTAACATGTGGACATAATTTTTATAAAAATCATCATAACTTTTTTTACTAAAACATTTTAAAGTAATTAAAAGGATTTTTGAACTTAACTTTTATAACTTAAATAATATTTTTATAAATGATGATCTATTAAAAGGTCATATCTTTTACTTAGTATAAACCTTATGTAAATAAGGTTTAGTGGTTAACAAATAAGGTAAAAGGGTTGATAGAAGGTACATAACTTAGAATAATTAGAGGAATTCTAGTAACACATTAGTAAATATTAGGACACTTAGTAGCACACCGAGACCGAAACTTTATATACATCAACTCCAAATACTTATAGTATTTTAATCATAATAAATCAACACAGATGCTGAAGATACATAGTTTACAATCAATGAGGGCCTATTTACTTGCTACATTTCATAGCAACACTAGTAAGTTCATTGCCCCTTTTCTAAACACTTTTGGTTTATAAGTGCGGGGCTGAGAAGCATGTGTAAATTATTTTCTTTGGACTATTTTACTTAAATGCTTTTATATCATATATGTTTCATATGTGTAACGGTTATCCTAGATTATGTCTAGGTAAGCTTATTTCAGTTTTCAAAAAAGGATTATTTACTTATCGAAAGTAGATAATTGTTTCATTTCAAAGAACTATTTTCAACGATCTATGTTCAAGAACTATTTTCAACAATCTATTTTCAAAGAACTATTTTCAACGATCTATGTTCAAAGAACTATTTTCAACGATCTATGTTCAAGAACTATTTTCAACGATCTATGTTCAAGAACTATTTTCAACGATCTATGTTCAAGAAATATTTTCAACGATCTATGTTCAAGAACGATTTTCAATGATATATTTTCAGGGGAATATCTGGGAAATATTCAAAGATAACTTGTGCCAAAGAACTAAACGGTCTAAACGGAACAAGGACGAACAAGAACGATCTAGAACGAACTATAAAATCCTATATTTCAGAAAGTCCTAGCTAGACTAATTGATTATCGGTCGCATGTTTGATGATATTTACAGAATTTCCTAACCTCTAAGATCCTTAGATTGCTATACTAGTATACTCGAGTTGACCAAGGCTCAATCATTAGGACTTAGTTTTATATTAAATGTTTATCTATTTATTTATTTTCGCATTTTAATTATTCATTTAAAACAGTTGCCATGGTTTTGTGTGTGTGTGACGGAACTTACGAAAAGCGACGGAACTAACGGAACAATTGTGACGGAACTTGCGGAACAAGTGTATGGTTGAGGGTGAAACGCTTAATTATCATTAACAACAATATGTTATGCGGTTCGGTATGTGGTGGGCTGGCGGCTGGGCTGGTGGTAAGCTTGACCTACGTATGCCCTATATATAAGCATTCTTGACTGGATAGCATAGATGGTTGTTGGTGAGGTTAAGGTTGTCATCTGGTCAAGTTTGTTCAATTTCATTTTCAATAACAAAACTATGTGAACTCACCAACCATGCGTTGACTTTATTTTTTTGCATGACTTCTCAGGTGACGAACATGTTAACTAGGGAGTTTGTGATTTTGGACTAGGATGCTCAGATAGAGGACCTAATATTTAGGACACGCATATTTTGAACATCATTATACATATTATTTTGTATATATTGTGCATATACAAGATAGAAAATTTATGATGTTGATAGTAGATTTACATTGTTAAATTATGAACGATATTGATATAAATTAACTTTGTAATTCTATTTCATTTAGTGCATTCTCAATTTATATCATGTGCAACGTAAACAATCTGATTATTTCGATTATCACCTGATATCGCGCCTCGAGACCTTTCCGCCCGACGGGAAACTCGATCCAGCCCGTCGGCTCGGGGTGTGACATAGTTGATCAAATCTTATTTTGCATGTGTAACAGGGTAGATTGGTTGGATGAAGAGTCAATTAGGCTATCTTGGACCTAGATAAAATGATTAAACTACGTTTTTTTTGTTTTTAATTTTGTTATGTCATGTTTGGGTGGTTGTTATGATTATTTGAACTTATGCATGAATTTAATGGGATATTTAAATATTGAAACTTATAAATAGCACCATGAGTTATGAACAATCAAACTCGCACCCGACGTATTCCACTGTCGGTCTGGGTGTGACATTTATACTCTTTGAAAACTTAAGAGAAATATACTTTAAGCTTAAAGTAATTATTTGTGTTTTTATTTTATTTTTTTGTTTTGAGCATTTGTGAGATCCTACAAATAGAATATTCTGCATCTATCAATTTGTAAGAAGAAAAACATTGTTAAGTGTTGTTCAAGTGAATGACCTGATCCAAGATGCTAGGATTTGCCATACTTCTTATAAAAGAAGCATTGGTGATGAGAGGCACAATCTAATAAGAAAAGCTACCTACAAGAGCTCCTAACAGGTTTGCCAATTTAACATTGAAAGCCTTTGTGTGGAACAAGCGTTCCATCTACTATTTTTATAGATATTTGTTTCAAGTGACTTCCATAGATGAGGCGGTAGATATCGAGCCCAAAAAAGAAAAGCCTTTGATCTGTGTTTTCTAGCCAGGATAATTTCTTAGGTAACTTTTAGAGTAGAAGGAAAAATCACTACTTTTAGGTCATTCATTCATCAAAAGTGAAGAAAAATTAACTTTGTCAGGCATGGTTGATTTTGTCGGTGAAGAAGTCGTTGATTTTGTGGGTGTAGATTTGTGTGATCCTTGCTTTCATACAATGTTAAAATCAGAGAAAACAAGGGGATGAAATCAAACTTGTTTATTCACATTAACTACTATAAAATATATACACGTAAACTTGAGAACAGATAATAAATAAACATGCACATACAACAAGCTAGCTATTCACAAATATAGAAGGGCTTCTAACCTCCCTTGAATTCTTTTATAAAAGGTCCTGTGTTTGAGTCTCTCTGAGAGCGTGAATGAGCAAGAGGTTTTCCCAATAAGAATAACCTAAGAGGTAGATTTCCTCCTAATGAGTATGTCTAAAAAAAGATACTAGAGGCACTAAGGCATTCCTTGTTCGTCATTTTTGTAAAAAAATCCTGATGATAAATTGACTAATTAATTAGATTTGAATTCAAATGTACATGAATAAATAAATGCGGAAGGGATTATGAGAATTCATCACTTAACTTACACCCAATAGTGTTATCCGAATACCCTGGAGGCATAGAAGTTATATGGTAATGTGTGACCCGTATTGCCTTGTAACTTGGTACATTAAATCTGATCGTATATTATATTCATAGGAAGTAGGGTTGTATGATAACATATGACCTAATGAATGATTGACATGACATGTTTCATCATTTAACTGAAATCTTATACGAGTGATATATCGTATGACGGGTTCTATGATATGGTATTACATGTATTTTAGGTGTACATGTATCAGGGCACTTACTGTAATCTTTTTACGAGAATATAAAAACTTGGGATAATCACCAAAACACTCATTTTACTCGATAAAATTAATAAAATAACCATTGACTAATTTTATACAAAGCCGTTGAATATCACTAACATGGTGATTCAAATGTGTCGCCGACGTGGGCACAAAATTTATTTTTTAATTTAAAATATGCTTTACATTTACTTTATAATTCTTTTATAAATTTATTCTTTTACTTCTTTGCTCCTTCCATATTTTCACTCTTATTTCTAAAATTATCAATAAAAAATATTACAAAAATAACTTTAAACTTATTTAAATAGCAAACGCTTCTGGTTTCGTTCGAGTATGTTTGTTCTTTATTTTATAAACAAACGAACACAAACAAGTGAACTCAAGTAAATGTACTTCTTGTTCATGACCACTTATTTACTAGATGAACTCAAGTAAATGTACTTCTTGTAGAGCTTTTATCGAGTCAAACTTGACCGGTTATTAGCTTAAAATTTAAGAAACCAATAATCCAATTGGTTTTTATAAATAAAAAATTTTACTCGTTTAGGTTCGTGTGCTTCAGTTTGTTTATAGAACTAAAGATCAAACACACACACATGAATATTAACATTTAATACAAACACCTTCTTCCTGTATCACAATGTTTCACATCTCATTCACAGTTGAATGGTCGCATTATCCAAATTTTTATCAACAAGCCCTTCCTTGGCTCTAGTGTCTCCTTAAATTCCAACTCTTGGCTACTACTTCTTGTAACAAAATTTGTAACTTTTTGCAATCAGTATGGACCTAAAAATAGACAACAATAAAGGATTACACTACTATAAAAAAACCATTAGCAAAAAAATTCTAAACACATTTTTACAGTAGCTTAACACTAGCACTGTAACATATTTCCAGCACTTTTTTACAATAGCTTAATATCAAGGTCCAGTACTATCTCCTAGTAACATATATTTGTAAATTGTTGCAATCAAAATGCAGGTTAAAAGAGTCAACAATAAAAGATTACATTACTTTAAAAAAACTTATAAAAAAAACAACAATCCACAACACTTTTTACCAGAGCTGAACACCAACTTACAACATTTAACATTAGCAAAAAAACAACCATTTCTAACATTTTTTACAACAGCTCAAAATCAAGATTTAGTAATATCTTCCTATAACAAATTTGTAACTTGTTTCAAATCAGAATACACCTAAAACAAACAACAATAAAAAATCACACTACTTAAAAAAAACCTTAACAAAAAAAGAAAAGTCTAAACACTTTTTTACAGCGGTTTATCACCAACTTACAACATTGTAACAATAGAGAAAAAACACTCAATTCTAGCACTTTTTCACGACAACTCAATACCAAGATTCAATACTATCTTCTTGTAACAAAAATTTGTAATTTGTGGCAATCAGATTGCCCCTAAAAAGAGACAATAATTAAAAAATTACACTACTTCAAAAAAGAACTTAATGAAAAAAACAACAATCTGCAAGAGCTTAACACCACCTTACAACAATGTAACATTAGCAAAAAAACCATTTCTAGTACTTTTTACGACCGCTTAACGCCAAGATTCAGTATTATCTTCCTCAAACAAAATTTGTAACTTGTTGCATTCAAAATTCACCTTAAAACAAAAAAAAAAAAAAAACACCCATGCAGCAGCTAATTACAAAAATAAACACACTTATACAAGACAATATCCTAATATCAAGCTTATTCCTAGACTTCATTGTCTACTTATTGGCAAAAAGAAACCCATTTGTATTCGGGGTTTTGCATTACACTGACTACAATATTGTTACCATAGTAAATAAACTTATAAACACTCATTTATACCGGGCAATTCTATCAGCAAGTTTTTCTTAGACTCCATTAACTTTTTACTAAGCACTCACTGACTACCTATTACTTCAACTCAACCAAATTTCAAGTTCTAGCGATCACAAACAACTTTTCAAATAAGCAACCTTTAAAATGTTCAAGGTTTTGCAATTGTTAAATCATTATGTTTGGTTGATTACTCAAAGATTGACTACAAAATGTATACATTTTATCTACATGATTGACTACAAATGGACATACAACCCCCCAACAAATCAGTTTTGCAATTACCGTTTGGGACGTGACAAACCAGGATCTCAGATCATTAGACATAACGAAGACTGATTTTCAAAACATACATTGGTCTAAAACTGTAAAATCAAAGTTCTACGTTGCGGAAGCGTTTTTTAAAACATAAACAACCATAGCGGTTTGAAAACTATAAATTACAATGCAAAGTTTCAATTGTTCAAATCCAAATAACAGAAATGTAAAACATGCATGCGACTCGATCTCCTAGTCCATGCCTGCTTGCTTGTGTATATTAGCGTCCTGAGAAAACATGTAAATCAAGTCAACACAAAGGTTGGTGTATTACACAGGTTTAAGCATTCACAAATGTTTGAAACCACAGTTTTGAACAAAATGTTTGCAGATAACATAATCACACATGCATAGTCATGATAGCTAGTCATTTATACTATTTACATAAGTGGTCGACACCGAAGCTGACTGTTGCATGCTAACGCATGTTTTGCCTTGCCACTATTGTCTAGCACAAACAATAGTAATGTGTGTTTGGTCAGTCAAACACTTGCATAGATCCCATCTACCAAGTGAGGTTTGTCAAACCTAATAGATCTATCTTCAACTACCACGCTTTGCACTACGGCAAACTAAACGGTTCGAAATGTAAGGCTTTGTAATGCTATATTTGCACTTAATGTAAACAGCTAACTCATGCAAGTGATATGTATCTAAAAATGTTTGTTGCACATGTTTTCTCCCCCAAAACAGTTAAATAGGAAAAGGGGCCGTGTACGCACCTTTGATAGTGAGCAGAATGATCAAATACGTGAACTCGCGTAGAAAATCCTCCTACGAAGAACCTGTGTTTTAACAATAACCTAGTGTTATTCGGAATGTCGTTTTGTGCTCGAAATCACATACGTGTCAACACACGTATGTTAGAGTGTTAGAAATGTACATACGTATGTATGCGTGACTTTGAAATCGTTTAACAAAATCATATCATCGCTTATGATTTTATTTAAGCAAGCGTAATTATACGCGATTTCGTTTTCGGGGTAAAATATAAATTTTATTATTTCAAAGTGTTCGTATTCTCGTTACGGTTCCAACGCAACTCGAACGGATCGAATCGGAGTTATAACGAAGAAGTTATGATCAAAATGCCAAAAATGATCTTAATTCTAAAAACAGGTGGGATCCCAGATTCGAACCCGTGACCCCCAGAACTGAACACACACACTCAACCATCTCATCTAGATCCCTTTTTGTTAACAGATCACGTTTCAAATGGTTTTAATCACTAATGGTCGGGTTTCCTTTTGTTTACTCTAGCCGAAGCAATGGACTCCAATTTGGGCCCAATGCGACTACGTTTCAACACTTTCATTTCTCGATCCATTACCTCTACTGGTTCTTCACTGAACTGAAGTTTTTCATCAATATGAATCTTTTTGAGAGGTACGATCAATGATTCGTCAATTAAGCACTTTTTCAGATTGGATACATGAAAAACATCGTGAATATTACTAAGCTCAGGAGGTAATTCAAGTCTGTAGGCTACTGATTCAATTCGTTCTAGAATCTTGAATGGCCCTACAAATCTTGGTGAAAGTTTACCTCTTTTCCCAAATCTGAAAATGCCTTTCCAAGGTGACACTTTCAACATTACCCGATCACCTACTTGGAATTCGAGTGGTCTACGGCGATTATCAGCATAACTCTTTTGACGATCACGAGCAGCTTTAATTCGTTCCTGAATGAGTACGATTTTATCAGTTGTTTCCTGAATGAATTCCGGGCCTATGATTTGATTCTCACCTACCTCTGACCAACAGATAGGTGATCTACACTTGCGTCCATAGAGTGCTTCGAATGGAGCGCATTGAATACTGGTATGGTAGCTGTTATTGTACGAGAATTCAACAAGTGGAAGATGAATATCTCAGCTACCTCCAAAATCAATCACACAGCTTCTGAGCATGTCTTCAAGAGTTTGATTTGTTCGTTCAGTCTGTCCGTCAGTTTGTGGATGATAGGCTGTGCTCATATTGATTTGTGTGCCCAGAGCGTTCTAAAGAGTTTGCCAAAATCGTGACATAAATCGACTATCTCTGTCAGAAATGATAGAGATCGGTACTCCATGTCGAGACACAATCTCATTAACATAGAGTTTAGCGAGTCGATCCATAGAATAATTCTCTCGGATGGGTAAGAAATGCGCAGATTTAGTAAGGCGATCAACGATAACCCATATAGAGTCGTGATTACGTGATGTTCTGGGTAATTTAGTGATGAAATCCATAGAGATCTGATCCCATTTCCACATGGGAATCTCAGGTTGTTGTAGTAATCCAGAAGGTCGTTGATGTTCAGCCTTGACTTTGAGACATTTTAGACATCGATCCACGTATTCAGCTATTTGTTTCTTCATTCCAGGCCACCAGTAAAAGTCCTTGAGATCTTTATACATTTTATCAGCACCTGGATGAATAGAATACCTGGATTTGTGCGCCTCATCCAAGATAATTGTTCGAGAGTTACCGAATAAAGGAATCCACATTCAGTTTTTGAAATACAACAGTCCATCATTTTTGGTGTCAAGTTTCTTGTCTAATCCCCTCAGTCCCTCAGCAGAATAGTTCGTTGCTTGTAAAGCTTGGTGCTGAGCTTCTTTGATCTGAGGAATCAGACTAGTTTGAATAGTCATACCTAATGCTTTCACACGTAAAGGTTTGACTCGTTCCTTACAACTCAAGGCATCTGCTACGACATTCGCTTTACCTGGGTGATAACGAATTTCACAGTCGTAGTCGTTTAGAAGTTCAACCCATCGTCTCTGTCACATGTTCAACATTTTCTGATCTAGAATGTGCTGGAGACTTTTATGATCAGTGTATATAATACACTTGGTTCCGTATAGATAATGTCTCCAAATCTTGAGTGCAAATACCACTGCACCAAGTTCTAGATCATGTGTGGTATAGTTCTTCTCGTGTATTTTCAGTTGTCGAGAAGCGTAAGCAATTACCTTATCCTTCTGCATTAGAACACACCCAAGACCTTGACGTGAAGCATCACAATACACTGTGAAGTTATCAGTACCTTCCTGTAATGTCAAGATAGGTGCGTTGCAGAGTTTGTGCTTCAACAGTTGGAACGCCTCCTCCTGTTGAAAATCCCATATAAACGGTTGATTTTTCTGTGTCAATGTGGTCAGTGGCAAGGCTATCTTTGAAAAGTTCTTGATAAACCGGCGATAATAACCTGCCAACCCCAAAAATTGGCGTATTTCAGTCGGGGTTCGTGGTGTCTCCCATTGTTTCACCGCCTGAATCTTACTGGGATCCACTTGAATACCGTGCCAAAATTTTTCACGTGCCAAAAGTTCTAAGATTAATTTCAAGTGTTGAGCATGTTCTTGTTGATTTCGGGAATAAATGAGAATATCATCAATAAACACAATCACAAATTTATCCAAATAAGGTCTACATACTCGATTCATCAGATCCATGAAAACTGCTGGTGCATTGGTTAAACCAAATGGCATCACTAAAAATTCTTAATGTCCGTATCGAGTTCTGAAAGCAGTTTTTGGAATGTCATCATCATGAATACGTAACTGATGATATCCAGATCTTAAATCGATTTTTGAAAAATAAGTAGCACCTTGTAGTTGATCAAACAGATCATCGATACGGGGTAGTGGATAACGGTTCTTGATTGTCAGTTTATTGAGTTCCCTATAGTCAATACACATCCTGAATGAACCATCCTTCTTTTTCACAAAAAGAATAGGTGCTCCCCAGGGTGAGAAACTAGGTCTGATAAAACCTTTGTCTAACAGTTCTTGCAATTGACCTGAAAGTTCTTGCATTTCGGATGGTGCAAGCCGATAAGGGGCTTTAGCAACAGGTGCTGCACCTGGAATTAAGTCGATTCGAAATTCAACTTATCTTACTGGGGGTAATCCTGATATGTCCTCAGGAAAAACTTCAGGAAAATCCTTGACTACTGGGATATCTGTGATTTGTTTGGGTGAAGAATTGTGCTTAGTCACATGTGCCAGGAAAGCATAACAGCCTTTCCTTAAGAATTTATGGGCTCGCATACAAGATATGATACCAAGTCTTCTACCAGCTCGTTCTCCTTGAACTACCAGTGTATTACCGTTAGGTAATGGAATACGAATCACCTTGTTTTGACACACAACTTCCGCTTGGTTATCAGAAAGCCAGTCCATACCAACAACAACATCAAAGCTCCCAAGCTCAATAGGAAGTAAATCAATTTTGAAAAGATGATCATTCAAATTCAAGGAACATCCTTGAATAACACTGTTAGTTTTGATCAACTTGCCGTTAGCAAGTTCAATAACATAAGGAGTTTCTAGATCTACCGTAGGCAATGAAATTAATGATGCAAATTCAGGAGAGATAAAACTTTTATCTGCTCCTGTGTCAAACAGAACTGATGCGTATAGATTATTAAGAAGAAACGTACCAGTAACAATATTTGCATCATGTAACATTTGTACATTTAGTCATGTAGTAGTGAACAGTATTAGAACAGTGTGTACCCATGTTCAGTCAGTCAATGTGAATCATGTGTCATTATGTGTTTGTGTGTTAGAATCTTTATCATTTGACAAGTATGTATTATTTATTTACAGTCGAGTTCACTAGGCAAGAACAGTATTGTGTTATATCGAAACAGTGGTGGGCAGCGAGAGTGAGCCCTATGTATATACTGCGTTCGGTGTAACAGGATAGTGTTGGTGCGTAGTGTCAAGACGAATATTATGACAATTAATTCAACAAAAATCGTAATTTGTAAGCGAGACTGAGTATAATTGTGGGTGACGATCCATAATAATACGAATGTTGAACTTATAATTATGATTAAACGACTTTAAATATTTTAATACGATCGGAAAACGTACGCGATTGCGGGTATACACGTAATTGTGAATGTTTAACGATCTGGCAACACACGAAGAGTAAAAATAATTATTTTAATTATTTTATATTTTTACAATTTTGAAACTCATCATTTAAATGAGTTTAACAACTCTTTTATTTGAAAACCGCGTAAAATACGCGTTACGTTCCGGAAACGCGAACCGAGCGACCGAAACGGACCCGAATACCACGCGAGCTATAAAAGCCTTGAACAAGGCTTAAATGCTCATTTATTCAGCCAACAACCCTTTCTCTCTCTAAGACTCGCGAACCTACCCTCTCTCTAAAAATCCCAACTTTAAGCGTTCGTATCTTCTTCGTTTCTCAACGGATTTTGGTGTTTTTGGTGTCCACGCGAAGCCCTCGACATCCTCTACACGGAAGTACAAGATTTTCGCAGATCCATCCAGCAAATCGAGAGGTAATGAAGCTTGAAAGATCACGAGATTAGGGTTTTCATTTGTGAGTTCGTGAAATACACACATAACCGGTTTATTTGCATTATCCTTCGAGTTTCGCACATGTAGCAACCTTCATCGAGAGTAGAATGACTTAGATCGTGGCCTGGAGTTGGTGGTTCGATGATGGTGATGATGTTCGTACAGGTTCGCTGGAAGGTTTCCTGGCCGAACCTTCACTTGGACATGACCGAACCCCAAGGGATTTCACGAACCCTGCAATGGTTCGTGTGAGCATTGGCCGAACCATAGAGAGTCCACGAGCCATCAACGAACCATAACCATCATCACGAACCTTCAGCTAACTCAGACGAACCCTATGTGGTTCGTTGCTCAACTGCTGAACCATGTCTCAACCGAACCATCGTGCATGAGCAAACCCAAGCGAACCCTATTGAGGGTGACGAACCTTAGTGCTCATGGCGAACCCTATACCTTCACGAATCTTCTGCATGGGAGACGAACCCTTGATGAGCCACGAACCCTGCATGATTCGTGGCATAGCTCTTCGAACCTTAGAAGGACCACTGAAGCACCTTGCCGAACCATGTAACCAGGTTGCCGAACCCTTGGACACTTCACCATAAGCGAACCCTTCGGCTATAAGGGCCGAACCTTGGGCTGAAAACCATAAAGGTTCGCTGCCCTGAGTTGGCAGCCCACTAGTCTTTCGGCCCAAACCAATTCTACTCGGCCCAATCTTATTAGAACTCGGCCCATAGACGTAAACCAAGCACGATTGAGATAGGTTGGCCCATTAAGATCTTTAAATAGGCCCAATATCACTTTGGAAACTTATATGGTCTACCTATACCTTGGTTGACCAACTCAAATCCTTTAGGCCCGATTCAATTCCATTCGGCCCACTAAGATTCTAATCGGGTTGATATTGTCTTTGGCACGTTACAAGGATCATTTACATATCATTGGGCCAACACCATACCCATTTGGCCCAACACCACACTTAATTGGCCCATCGTTAGCCTAATTGGGCCATAGACTTGGTTGAGGACCATCATGGTTACTTAGGGCCACGGGCCAACGTTGGACCATAAATTCGATAATTGTGAATTGATCAATTATGGTTTAAGTTGCAACATAACCTAATCATGGTGTCAATTCACAATCACAAGACTTAACGCGATTGAACATTCTTTCATAAATCATAGAAAACATTGGTTATCAAAGTCTCAAACAACTATCATTTATGCATAAGATTTATGCACAATGAATCATTTCACATTCGTTTCTTGGACCCATGATCAATCAAGTGATTCAAATCATAACTTTCAAGTTTTCACAACAATCATAATCATGAGAACACAAGTCAATCAATGAATCAAAGTTATACAAGTATAAATCCTATATCTTATGTATGATTACAACGTTATAGGAAACAATTAGAAGTCCTGTTTGCTACTTGCTATCTGTTTTAGTTCAGAGTCTACTGCAGACAGGTGAGAACTCTAGCCCCTCTTTTACTGTTTTTATAACTGTTTTGGGGTGGAAAACGTGATCAAACCAATCATTTACAATCATGTTTCATTACACAAGGTGTGCGTATTCTTATAAACATTATGGGTTCATTTTACGAATCCTAGGGATTCACCAATTGTTTTAAAGGAGTTATCAATCATTAAACTCTTTTCACTAAAAAGGTTTTATAAGGGATCTTTGAACTGTTTTGTAACTGATTTACTCAACTGTATTCATGAAGGATAAACACTTTTAGATAAAGGATTTTATAAACTCTTTTGTTATAAACCTTGTTGATACACAAGGTCATCACAACATGGTATTCAAATCAAGTGGTTCACAACATGGTATTCAAATCAAGTGGTTCAAAACATGGTATTCAAATCAAGTGGTTCACATCATGGTATTCAAATCAAGTGGTTCATTTCATGGTATTCAAAACAAAGGATTTAATTCGTGGAATTAAATCCAGGCTTTTCAATTCATGTTATCAAAAAAAAAGGCATTAACACATCCGGTTAAAGTAAGATTCAGAAACATGGTGTCTATTGTTGTAAACAAACTTGTAAAAGCATCAAGTATCATATTCATTAGCGTTAGTACTGGGTGATCACAACAAGGGAAAGCGGACACACACATTGGGGCAGACCGATTGCTGCAGTTAGTTTTTAAATCTGTTTTATAAACTAACTGCAGATTTCGGTTACATATGGTTTTATCAAAACTGTTGACACATTATCTAACTCCAAACGTGGTTTGGGACTTGATATTATATGTTGACTCTCGTGCAAACAGTGACTGGACTGTTTACACTCATTTTCTTACTTGATGTTAGTTTGGGTTGCAGCTCATCCGTGTGAATCTTATGTTGCTTTAACTTACCTATGCCTTAAATCATATACTCATGTTTACAAATGTTTAACCCTATTGTTCTCACCAACTACGTCTGTAGTTGACAGTTACTTTTCACGTGTTTCAGGTAATCAGGTTTAAGGCATTCTCAGAGACAACTAAGGAGACCATACTAAGATAGAACAAGATGAAGAAACATGCTAGGATGGATTAGAAACACACTAAATCCTAATTGTTTACTTGTCTTGTTTGAAGTCTTATTTTGTAACTATATTTTGGGTCTGTAGTTGTCTTTCTTTTGGTAGATAGCTGTCTGTAACTAAACAACTGTCTAAACATTATGAAATGTAGTAATCCATTGTGGTTGTTCTTATTCAATACTTGTGCATGATTCAACTGTTCATACGTCACCGCGCCGTGGATTCCGCACGCGGCGCAGGGGTGTGACAGGTTGGTATCAGAGCCAAGGTTGTAGAGAACTAGGAAAAACCCAATGTTTAATGACCTAGACTATAACCTAAGCTACCCAATAGGACTAAGTGCTATAGGCTTGAGGATACTTAGGATCTAAGTAACTTAAGTGAGCATTAAGTCTACAATAAGCTTGAAAGATCTTAGGGACATTTTTCTAAGATTAGATATCGAGTCAAAGAATTTGAACCGGAATTCTATAATTTTAGAAACCGGATTAACTTCTCACACATATGCATTTAAGGATTTCAGAGGCGAGGATCTGTAATCTTAGTATGCTTGATCTGAAATTCTCACACAGAGATCATTATAGAAATTCGGAGGCAAAGATCTGTATTTTCAGTATCTTTGATATGAATTTCTTGTCATATTCATTATAGGAATTCAAATGTCAAGATCTATTAATTTAGAGGCTTGATTTGAAATCCTTGTCATATTCATTATAGGAATTCAAATGTCAAGATCTATTAATTTAGAGGCTTGATTTGAAATCCTTGTCATATTCATTATAGGAATTCAAATGTCAAGATCTATTAATTTAGAGGCTTGATTTGAAATCCTTGTCATATTCATTATAGGAATTCAATTGTCAAGATCTGTTAATTTAGAATCCTGATTTGAAATCCTTGTCATTGTTATCATTGTTATCATTATCAGGTGTTCATTTTCATAGGAACTTTATAACTTATAATCTGTGTAACAGTATTCTTTAGTTGAAGTTCTCACAAGAAATCATTATACTCGATACTGTAGGTATTGAGAACCTAGATTAATTAACCTAGGACACACATGCTAAAACCTAAGGTTTTAATTTCGAGTAAATTAAGAACCATGGTTTACATAATCATTATCATAGTCACAGAACAAGAGGCAATCATGAAACAATCATAATCAATCAACAGTTGGAATCTTAGCCCCAAATACAGACGACGGGTTAACGCTAATGTGTTGAGGTAAGTGGTGGGTCGGTGAGAGCTTACCCTATATATAAGCTTATTTCAGTATGTTAGGGAAAATCCGGCGTTTGTATTTGGAGTGAGGATTCAGGATCAACTGGGAACATGGAACATTAGTCAAACACATGGGATACAATCATTTGGGAAACAATCATTGGTGAATCAAATCATAGTGCAATTCAAACTTGGATGAACCAAACATTATGGTGAATCAATCAAGTTGTGAACATTTTCAATGTAAACCTTAAGTGAAATTCTTAAGTGATTACATCATTAGTACTTACTGACATAAGTTAACAGGAAAGTGTAGAACACACGTATGATTTAGTTCTACATGTTAACAACTGTTAGTAGGTGCACGCATAACATAATCATAGTTCAAGTTGATCAAAGATCATGGGATTCTTAATCAATGGAACACACTTGGAAATCAGTACAAACGTGTTGCCAAATGCTAGCAAGGGCATGATCGTGGTATATCGAAACGGTGGTGGGCAGCGAGAGTGAGCCCTATATATAAACTATTTTAGGTATATCGGGAAAGTGTCAGTGTGTAGGTTTGGTGGAGAGATCATGGAACATCGTACATATTCACATGATAAGTATGCAAATAAGTTGATAACTTATACGTGTACTGGATCATAATACAATTGAATGATAATACTAGTAGTATGGATATATTACTGACCTTATCATGAAAATTCAATTGTATCCTTCTTCATTACTGACCCGCTTGTGGCTTCTATTCGTAGAATGCCTCCCCGACGTGATCCTAACGGAGGGGGTTCAACAAGTGGCAACGACGATGAAATCAACAAGATTGCTCGAGCTATAGCTGTTCATATGAGGGAAGTAATCCCTGGTATGGTCACTGATATTACCCAGAATCTTCGGGGAAGTACTAGTGATTCAGCACATAACTCAAATGCTACAACTACTGGAATTGCTAACTTCACATTCAAGCAGTTCAACGATGCTAAGCCTCCTAAGTACTCCGGTACTGAAGGAGCTACCGGCCTACTGCAATGGCTGGAAAGCATTGAAGACATTCTCGACTTCACTGGATGTCCTGAGAATCTGAAGGTCAAGATGGCCTCAAGCGCTTTTCAAAAAGGCGCACTCACCTGGTGGAATTCTGAGAAGAACACCAGAGGACGTGAAGTTGCTCTAGCTTTACCATGGGACGGATTCAAGAACTTACTTGTGGAAAAGTTTTGTCCACGTCATGAACTGAAGAAACTGGAGGTGGAGATGTGGAATCTGGTGCAAGATAGTGGAGAGAACGCAAAGTATACAACTCGGTTCCATGAGTTGTGCATTCTGGTGCCCCATTTGGTTACTCCTCTATCCCGCAGGATAGAGAAATACATTGAAGGTTTGCCTTTGGTTGTCAGAGGAACTGTTATGGGGAACAACCCCACTACTCTGGAAGCAGCCATTCAACTTGGTGCTACTCTTACTGAAGAGTATGTGAAGTCTGGAGTGCTCACCCGAAAGGGATTCAAGAGAGCACATATTGAAGAAGGCAAGAAGCCTGAACAGCACCATCACAAGAAGAAGAAGCAAAAGACAATCAAGAACTTTGCAGCGTTGACTGCAGCTACACCTACTCATGCCACACCTATCACTGCTATGCCCCAAACAGCTAATGCCAGAAAGCCTTATACTGGCCAGTTTCCACTTTGCACCAAATGCCAGTATCATCATCTGCCCAACACTCCATGCAAGAAGTGTCTCAAATGTGGGCGTATGGGACATTTTGCAGCTACTTGTAGATCTGCTCATCTTGCTGCTGCAACAACTGCTACCACAACCACTAATGCTACAGGTGGAAGAGCCTGTTATAATTGTGGAGCAGAGGGACACTTCAGAAATCAGTGTCCAAAACTCAACAACAATACTGCTGCTGCTCGTGCTTTTGTCATTGGGACTGCTGAAGCACGTGAGGATCCGGCAGTCATCACGGGTACATTTCTTATCAATGATCACTATGTTTCTATCATATTCGATACTGGTGCTGATAAAAGCTTTATCTCTGCTCATACTGCTTCTGTTCTTAATATGCAACTATCTATACTTACTGCTCCCTATACAGTAGAAGTAGCGAATGGTAAGACTATAGTTGTAGATTCCATAATCCATGGTTGTGAATTAAGATTAAATGACCATCTTTTCTCCATCGATCTCATTCCTATGACTCTCGGAAGCTTCAAAGTTGTGATAGGAATGGATTGGTTATCCAAAAACAATGCTGAAATCGTATGCTCTGAGAAACTTATTCGAATTCCTCTACCGTCCGGCGAAACGATGATAGTCTACGGCGAGAAACCATGCCGCGGATTGAAGATTGTATCGATTATCGTGAGCTGAACAAGTTGACAATCAAGAATAGATATCCTCTGCCCAGGATCGATGACCTGTTTGATCAATTATAGGGAGCAACTTGCTTCTCTAAGATTGATTTGCGATCCGGGTATCATCAGTTAAGAGTAAATGATGAGGATATACCAAAGACGGCATTTAGGACTCGATATGGACACTATGAGTTTGTGGTTATGCCATTTGGGCTGACCAATGCACCCGCAGTGTTCATGGACTTGATGAATCGAGTCTGTAGGCCATACTTGGATCAGTTTGTTATTGTCTTCATTGATGATATATTGATTTATTCCAAGTCGGAACAAGAGCATGAAGATCATTTGAGGAAAGTCTTAGAGTTACTAAGAGCTGAACAACTCTATGCTAAATTCTCAAAGTGTGAATTTTGGCTAAAGGAAGTTCACTTCTTAGGACATGTCATAAACAAGGATGGGATACATGTAGATCCAGCCAAGATTGAGGCGATTAAGAACTGGACTACTCCATCTACTCCAACAGAGATTCGTTCATTTCTGGGTTTGGCAGGTTATTACAGAAGATTCATTGCAAACTTCTCTAAGATAGCCTTGCCACTTTCCACACTGACTCAGAAAAGCCAAGCTTTTATATGGGGACAGAAACAAGAAGAGGCATTTCAACTTCTTAAACAGAAGTTATGCAACTCCCCTATCCTTAGTCTTCCAGAAGGCAGTGATGATTTCATTGTCTACTGCGATGCTTCAAACCTTGGTCATGGTTGTGTACTTATGCAACGGGACAAGGTCATTGCTTATGCTTCAAGACAACTTAAGGTTCACGAGAAGAATTACACTACTCATGACCTTGAGTTAGGGGCTGTGGTCTTTGCATTGAAGATTTGGAGACACTACCTGTATGGTACTAAATGTGTTATCTATACGGACCACAAGAGCCTACAACACATTCTCAATCAGAAAGAACTCAACATGAGACAACGACGTTGGGTTGAGCTTCTAACTGATTACGACTGTGAGATTCGTTACCATCCGGGTAAAGCCAATGTGGTGGCGGATGCTCTTAGTCGCAAGGAACCAGTCAAACCGATTCGTGTAAGAGCCATGGAGATCAACACACAGCCAAACTTGAAAGACTTGATTCGTATTGCACAACAACAAGTAGTAACAGATAATCACCTCAAAACAGAATTGGATTGTGGCATCGAGAAGAAACTAGAACTCCGATCTGATGGGGTGTTATATCTCAACGGCCGCATTTGGATTCCAAAGTCTGAAGAATTGCGCACACTCATCTGTGATGAGGCTCATAAGTCGCGATACTCAGTTCATCCTGGAGCCGACAAGATGTATCAAGACTTGAGGACATCTTACTGGTGGCCGGGAATGAAGAAAGACATAGCACTGTATGTGGGAAAATGTCTTACATGTTCAAAGGTCAAAGCAGAACATCAAAAACCTTCAGGACTTCTACAGCAACCTGAAATTCCTCAATGGAAATGGGAGCAAATTTCCATGGATTTCATAACAAAGTTGCCGAGAACTCCGCGAGGTTACGATTCGATTTGGGTGATCGTTGATCGACTCACCAAATCTGCTCATTTTCTCCCGATCCGAGAGGATTACAAGATGGAGAAGTTATCCACATTGTACATCAACAAAATCATTGCACGTCATGGTACACCAACATCAATCATATCTGATCGTGATAGTCGTTTCACTTCTCGCTTTTGGCAATCATTGCAAAAGGCTTTGGGAACGCGTGTTAATCTTAGCACGGCGTATCATCCCCAAACCGATGGTCAAAGCGAAAGGACTATCCAAACACTTGAGGACATGCTTCGTTCTTGTGTCATTGACTTCGGTGGAAGTTGGGACAGTCATCTCCCACTCATTGAGTTTTCATATAACAATAGCTATCATACGAGCATTCAATGTGCACCATTCGAAGCTCTATATGGTAGAAAGTGCCGATCACCGGTCTGTTGGACCGAGATTGGTGACTCACAGGTCGTAGGACCAGAACTCATTCAGGAAACATCAGACAAAATCACAATCATTCAGTCACGGCTTAAGGCCGCACGAGATCGGCAGAAGAGTTATGCTGATCGACGTCGGAAACCGCTTGAGTTTCAAGTCGGTGACCGAGTCTTACTCAAAGTTTCTCCCTGGAAAGGCGTTGTCCGATTCGGGAAGAAAGGGAAACTTGCACCAAGGTACGTTGGACCTTTTGAGATCCTGGAACGGATTGGTCCCGTAGCCTACAAACTCAAACTTCCAGTGGAGCTGAGCAATGTTCACGATACTTTTCATGTATCGAATCTTAAGAAATGCTTGGCAGATCATGATGTTCAGATTCCACTGGAAGACATACAGATTCAGAACAACATGCAATTCATTGAACGTCCAGTTGAGATCATGGATCATGGGGTCAAGAAACTTAAACGCAGCCGTATCCCGATCGTGAAAGTGCGATGGGAGGGCGAACGCGGTGCTGAGTTCACCTGGGAACGTGAAGACCAGATGAAGCTTAAGTACCCTCATCTTTTTACAGTATCTTCGGCTAGTTAATTTCGGGACGAAATTCCCTTAACTAGGGGAGACTGTAACATTTGTACATTTAGTCATGTAGTAGTGAACAGTATTAGAACAGTGTGTACCCATGTTCAGTCAGTCAATGTGAATCATGTGTCATTATGTGTTTGTGTGTTAGAATCTTTATCATTTGACAAGTATGTATTATTTATTTACAGTCGAGTTCACTAGGCAAGAACAGTATTGTGTTATATCGAAACAGTGGTGGGCAGCGAGAGTGAGCCCTATATATATACTGCGTTCGGTGTAACAGGATAGTGTTGGTGCGTAGTGTCAAGACGAATATTTTGACAATTAATTCAACAAAAATCGTAATTTGTAAGCGAGACTGAGTATAATTGTGGGTGACGATCCATAATAATACGAATGTTGAACTTATAATTATGATTAAACGACTTTAAATATTTTAATACGATCGGAAAACGTACGCGATTGCGGGTATACACGTAATTGTGAATGTTTAACGATCTGGCAACACACGAAGAGTAAAAATAATTATTTTAATTATTTTATATTTTTACAATTTTGAAACTCATCATTTAAATGAGTTTAACAACTCTTTTATTTGAAAACCGTGTAAAATACGCGTTACGTTCCGGAAACGCGAACCGAGCGACCGAAACGGACCCGAATACCACGCGAGCTATAAAAGCCTTGAACAAGGCTTAAATGCTCATTTATTCAGCCAACAACCCTTTCTCTCTCTAAGACTCGCGAACCTACCCTCTCTCTAAAAATCCCAACTTTAAACGTTCGTATCTTCTTCGTTTCTCAACGGATTTTGGTGTTTTTGGTGTCCACGCGAAGCCCTCGACATCCTCTACACGGAAGTACAAGATTTTCGCAGATCCATCCAGCAAATCGAGAGGTAATGAAGCTTGAAAGATCACGAGATTAGGGTTTTCGTTTGTGAGTTCGTGAAATACACACATAACCGGTTTATTTGCATTATCCTTCGAGTTTCGCACATGTAGCAACCTTCATCGAGAGTAGAATGACTTAGATCGTGGCCTGGAGTTGGTGGTTCGATGATGGTGATGATGTTCGTACAGGTTCGCTGGAAGGTTTCCTGGCCGAACCTTCACTTGGACATGACCGAACCCCAAGGGATTTCACGAACCCTGCAATGGTTCGTGTGAGCATTGGCCGAACCATAGAGAGTCCACGAGCCATCAACGAACCATAACCATCATCACGAACCTTCAGCTAACTCAGACGAACCCTATGTGGTTCGTTGCTCAACTGCTGAACCATGTCTCAACCGAACCATCGTGCATGAGCAAACCCAAGCGAACCCTATTGAGGGTGACGAACCTTAGTGCTCATGGCGAACCCTATACCTTCACGAATCTTCTGCATGGGAGACGAACCCTTGATGAGCCACGAACCCTGCATGATTCGTGGCATAGCTCTTCGAACCTTAGAAGGACCACTGAAGCACCTTGCCGAACCATGTAACCAGGTTGCCGAACCCTTGGACACTTCACCATAAGCGAACCCTTCGGCTATAAGGGCCGAACCTTGGGCTGAAAACCATAAAGGTTCGCTGCCCTGAGTTGGCAGCCCACTAGTCTTTCGGCCCAAACCAATTCTACTCGGCCCAATCTTATTAGAACTCGGCCCATAGACGTAAACCAAGCACGATTGAGATAGGTTGGCCCATTAAGATCTTTAAATAGGCCCAATATCACTTTAGAAACTTATATGGTCTACCTATACCTTGGTTGACCAACTCAAATCCTTTAGGCCCGATTCAATTCCATTCGGCCCACTAAGATTCTAATCGGGTTGATATTGTCTTTGGCACGTTACAAGGATCATTTACATATCATTGGGCCAACACCATACCCATTTGGCCCAACACCACACTTAATTGGCCCATCGTTAGCCTAATTGGGCCATAGACTTGGTTGAGGACCATCATGGTTACTTAGGGCCACGGGCCAACGTTGGACCATAAATTCGATAATTGTGAATTGATCAATTATGGTTTAAGTTGCAACATAACCTAATCATGGTGTCAATTCACAATCAGAAGACTTAACGCGATTGAACATTCTTTCATAAATCATAGAAAACATTGGTTATCAAAGTCTCAAACAACTATCATTTATGCATAAGATTTATGCACAATGAATCATTTCACATTCGTTTCTTGGACCCATGATCAATCAAGTGATTCAAATCATAACTTTCAAGTTTTCACAACAATCATAATCATGAGAACACAAGTCAATCAATGAATCAAAGTTATACAAGTATAAATCCTATATCTTATGTATGATTACAATGTTATAGGAAACAATTAGAAGTCCTGTTTGCTACTTGCTATCTGTTTTAGTTCAGAGTCTACTGCAGACAGGTGAGAACTCTAGCCCCTCTTTTACTGTTTTTATAACTGTTTTGGGGTGGAACACGTGATCAAACCAATCATTTACAATCATGTTTCATTACACAAGGTGTGCGTATTCTTATAAACATTATGGGTTCATTTTACGAATCCTAGGGATTCACCAACTGTTTTAAAGGAGTTATCAATCATTAAACTCTTTTCACTAAAAAGGTTTTATAAGGGATCTTTGAACTGTTTTGTAACTGATTTACTCAACTGTATTCATGAAGGATAAACACTTTTAGATAAAGGATTTTATAAACTCTTTTGTTATAAACCTTGTTGATACACAAGGTCATCACAACATGGTATTCAAATCAAGTGGTTCACAACATGGTATTCAAATCAAGTGGTTCAAAACATGGTATTCAAATCAAGTGGTTCACATCATGGTATTCAAATCAAGTGGTTCATTTCATGGTATTCAAAACAAAGGATTTAATTCGTGGAATTAAATCCAGGCTTTTCAATTCATGTTATCAAAAAAAAAGGCATTAACACATCCGGTTAAAGTAAGATTCAGAAACATGGTGTCTATTGTTGTAAACAAACTTGTAAAAGCATCAAGTATCATATTCATTAGCGTTAGTACTGGGTGATCACAACAAGGGAAAGCGGACACACACATTGGGGCAGACCGATTGCTGCAGTTAGTTTTTAAATCTGTTTTATAAACTAACTGCAGATTTCGGTTACATATGGTTTTATCAAAACTGTTGACACATTATCTAACTCCAAACGTGGTTTGGGACTTGATATTATATGTTGACTCTCGTGCAAACAGTGACTGGACTGTTTACACTCATTTTCTTACTTGATGTTAGTTTGGGTTGCAGCTCATCCGTGTGAATCTTATGTTGCTTTAACTTACCTATGCCTTAAATCATATACTCATGTTTACAAATGTTTAACCCTATTGTTCTCACCAACTACGTCTGTAGTTGACAATTACTTTTCACGTGTTTCAGGTAATCAGGTTTAAGGCATTCTCAGAGACAACTAAGGAGACCATACTAAGATAGAACAAGATGAAGAAACATGCTAGGATGGATTAGAAACACACTAAATCCTAATTGTTTACTTGTCTTGTTTGAAGTCTTATTTTGTAACTATATTTTGGGTCTGTAGTTGTCTTTCTTTTGGTAGATAGCTGTCTGTAACTAAACAACTGTCTAAACATTATGAAATGTAGTAATCCATTGTGGTTGTTCTTATTCAATACTTGTGCATGATTCAACTGTTCATACGTCACCGCGCCGTGGATTCCGCACGCGGCGCAGGGGTGTGACACATCATGTCTCGCCTCGGTCGCACCAATCTGAAAAGCTCTCCCCTAGCTTCAGTTCCCGGATTGGTGTTATTGTTTGGACAGTTTCGTATGAGATGATCAGGGCTTCCACATTTGTAACATGACCGGTTGGTTTGAGTGGTTTGTCGTGGTGCTTGATTTTGTGGTTGAGCAGGAAAGTTGCAATATTTAGCATAATGTCCAACTCGGTTACAGTTCAGACAAACAGGACAAGGTCCCGTGTGATGGAGTGGACACTTATTGCATTTGGGACCCTGCCCAGTATAAGCTTTCCTCTCCGGAACATTTGCACCATAATTCTTCACCGTTGATTTGTTCTGACTGATATCAGGTTGAGCCCTTGTTTTGTTCTTACAAAACCACTTTCGTTTGGTACCTTTTTGACACATTCGAGGTACCAACATCACTACAACTATGAACCGTCTGAGGCTTCAAAGACAGAGTACCACTCCTTACCGCCTCATTGGTAAGCTTAGTGGTCAAAAGAATCGTATGTTTCAGGGTTGTAGGTTCAGCAGCAGTCACCATTCCTCGTATCTGAGGAATCAGACCCTTAATGTACTTCTCAATTAAAGCGGCTTCCGTAGGAAACATATCGGGAAGTATACAAGTGAGTTCATGAAACCGATCGGTGTAAGCAAGACAGTCAGCACCAATCATCGAGTGATTCCAGAATTCCTCCTGGAGTTTTTGAATTTCAGTAATTGGGCAGTACTATGATCTAATCAGAGTTTTAAAATCATTCCAGCCCATTGAGTCGACTGTGGCTGAACAAAAAGTCTTGGCCTGGGTATTCCACCAGGTCAAAGCTGAGTCTTTCAAAGAACAGGCAGCATAAGACACCTTATGCTCCTCCAAACACTGACTGATTTTGAGCTTAGTTTCCATCTCCTCGATCCACCTTAAAAGACCAGCCGCTCCTTCTTTGCCAGTAAAAGTAGGAGGGTTACAGGAAGCAAAATACTTGTAAGTGCATCCCTGTCGGGGTGGATCAGGAATAATGGTAGTTGTACCGGTGGTGGTATGTGTTTCAACGTGACCACCTGTAGCATTATGTTCAGCATGATCGTGATCTCTACCAGAACCTGCGGTAATATGTGGTTGGTGTTGTGTCAGTACACCACAAGCAGATAATTGTTCACGCACAATTCGAGCTATCATAGCTTCATTTGTTTCAGTTCCGCTTGTACCAGCAGGTGGAACAATGCTTGCTCCAGGGTTCACTGGTGGAGTAGTATTCGTTTCCAAGTTCCCAGGTGGGACCACGTTCGCTTCCGGATTAACATGCGGATCCGGATTTGATTCAACATTCAAAGGTGGAATTTGATTCGGTTCAGGGTTGGTAATATTCTTAGCAGCTTTCTTAGCTGGTCGACCTCTTTTAGGAGCCATTAATCTGCTCACAAGCAGATAAATTCAGGTCAGTTTAAGAACATTAAAGATATAACCCGTTTTATCACATAATTTCAATCATATTCAATTATACTGAAAATTTATATTGAAATGTGATTATAAAGAATATAGTATAACTACATGAATTTAGTCCAGACATAGTTGCACTACACACAGATCACACAATTGTTCGTAGTTATACTTAGTCCTGTTATTTCAAAAACATGTTAGAGTCTTACCCAGCTCCTTGCATTGCAACACATGTTTTTAGAGATATGTTCATACAGGACTAGGACATGTTCTCACACAAGTTCTCTGATATGTTCTCAGTTCATACATTAAATTCTCATACAGACAATAGATATGTTCTCGTACAGTATGGCTCTCGTACTGTACCTTAGTTACAGATATATTTGCATACAATATTGCTCCCGTACTGTATTTCAGCAAAATATATATTTTTAGTTCGATATATTCGCATACAGTATTGCTCCCGTACTGTATTTCAGCGAAATATATATTTTTAGTTTGACACGTTCTCATATTAATACGTTCATATACAGTTATGTTCTCACACAGAATTGTTTATAGTTCACACAAGGTTATTAGAAAAATATAATTCACACAACACCCAAATAGTACATTACACAGATCGATACACAAAACACCCATTTTATTACATTACTATCATTATTTGTTTTATACAGACTACCGAAACAACACAATACACTACACAAGAAAGAAAAGAACAGAATAGAGAACTCCCCCATCTACACACTGATGATCTGAAGATCCCAAAATGATCTTCTGTACATACTCATCGCATAAAGTATGATAAGAAAGAAAGTATCATGGCCACCATTGCCATGACTACTGCCAGGATCATCATCCTGGTCTCGGTACTCGCCACTCCAAACCATGCCAAAAACTCTGTCACTCTCTCTCTCACCCAAATCCATCGCTCAGTCACCAACGCCACTTGCCGCCAAAATGCAGCAAGCATAATCTGTACCCAGGTCATCCTCAATCTATCATCCATCGCGATCCTCCACGCTCGAGTATCGGTGTCCAAAGCCTTCACTTGATCCATCAGGGTCAAGTGAGAAGTGAGGATCTCTAATATGGTCATACGTGTATCCTCAACCGTAGTTTGACACTGCTGTAGACTCTGCTGTGTCCCCTGCAAGTTCTGAGTAACTTGCTGCAGCTGTGCTCTCAACTCTGCCTGATGGGAGGATTCTCCCACCTCGTGTATGGTGTCAGGGTCATCTCTAGGCGCCATCTGACGTCTAGGAGGAAGACCTGTCGTTTTGCGAGCTTGGCCTCGCATCCGCCTCAACCCGTCCCAGACAGGAACCCTAGGAGGAGAAGCACTCTGCCTCCTGTCAGCAGGAACATCCTCTGCAGGTAACTGAGAATGTCTAGAAGAAACGGGTGATACTGGTAGTGGTGGTGTAGCAGGCACAGGTGCTGGTGGCAGTACTGGTGATGGTGGTGTGGTAATACTGGTGATGGTGGTGGTGGTGGATCAGTCTGTGATGCAGCCGCAGGTACTTCCGACGGATCGGAATCAGAACCCGAACTCGAACTCGGTGTATCATCTAATCTCAAATAGGGAAATCGCTGATAGATATACTGCTCAGCTTGATCGGCCATCGCTGTACAATCAAAATCTCTAATCAGTATCATGAAGTAAATATTAAATAACAATATTTAACATAAACATGAACATGATATGATGCTTCTCCCTATCTCAGAAAAACTATTTGTCTTTATAGTTATTGAGGTTCTGCTTGAATTAAAGTAAACTAGAATGCACACGTGTTGCAAATTCCAATTGTGCTGGCCAGTCAAAACTGTAATTTGCACTACCTGATTATTCTGGCTTAATTCAAAACAAGTTTTGTTCATTTGTTATGTTCGGTGCTCTCTGTGTTACTATACGAGCCTATGGTTATAGTTTAGGTCTCTAAGTCAACTTAATTCTCTATAACCTGTGGCTCTGATACCACACTGTCACACCCCCACCTCTCGTCACCTCGTGTATGATCTGACTGAACTGGTTGCGGAAGCATAGTGGTGATGTCTCAGAGGTGAGGGGTGACTTACTTGAACCGATATCATAAGCACACAGATTAACTTAAAATAAATACAATATAGGGTTCCGTCATTA
Organism: Mikania micrantha; assembly: GCA_009363875.1. Lineage (NCBI taxonomy): Eukaryota > Viridiplantae > Streptophyta > Magnoliopsida > Asterales > Asteraceae > Mikania > Mikania micrantha. The sequence goes on along the minus strand of CM018694.1, from coordinate 35,938,650 downwards.
CAATCAGTATCATAGTTTACGACTAAGTTTATTACACAACTGACTTATTTAATTACTAGTGTTTGAAGTGCTGCCTCACCGAGTGTCACTGTCTCCCTGCAAAAAGATTTAAGTTTGAAACGTCAGCACAAAGCTGGTGAGTTCGACAGTTCAATTCAAAACAATATGATATGATAAGCATGTTCTCAAAAGTTCAGTTCCGGATAACCATGGGACCCGTATCTAGTTCCTTTCGGACGTCTAGTCTGTTCTCAAGATATTACCCGTCGGTACATGTGACAACTACCACTAAAACAGGTATTATTTTCTTAAGGTTAATTTATTTCTAGAACAAAGGAGATTCAAACCAAAACCTGAGTAATCTTCTTGTAACTATTTAAATGAAAATAATACAACTAATCCAAGGGTCTAGATATACGTATATAAATATGTGTGTTGTGCATGGGAGAAAATGCATGCACATTCTAAGCATGCATACATGAGGCACACACACAACCTCATGTAAAAACCATTTCTAATTCCATCTAACGGGATGTTGTTAACAAAAGTAATTAAAACTTAACCACCCAAAGTTTGAATCTATAAAAAAAAAAGAAGAAAAAAAAAACGTATAAGATATTGGGATTATCCTCCAACATTAGGTAACTAACAATACTAAACACACTTTTATTTTTTTTTTGTGTTGAGATCGGCAACTACCACAAAGAAAAACAAAATCATCCAACCAAAATCAAAATGGAACCAAATAAGTTCAAGGGACATGAAAAACAACTCATCTTTTGTTAGAAATCAACTAAATGGTGGCCTTGGAAATGATGAAAATAAAGCACCAACAAGGAACCATCAAAGACACCCATAATAGGGGTACTTCCTAACCCTAAACACGGCAGCCAAGGGGGATTGTTTCCAGACTTTTTCTGCTACAGCCATACTTTGACCCTCTCCATGATACCACCTTTCCATACAATGACAAAGTGACGTGGTACTTGGTCAAGATATGCTGAATTGTGGCAGCAAGGAAGATCTTTCCTCCCATCCCCTAGCTAGTCGACCATGCCCTCCACATCTGCCTTGAAGTCCCTATAAATAGAGACGTTGGGATAGCAACAAACCCACACCAACACTACCTTCCTTTCACTATCTTGTAATTCTGGTAGAACCCCACCAGAACCCAGCAACAGACTTGGCGATTAAGCAGCCTCACCCATAGCAGGAGGCTGCCCAGCTTTAGGCCAGCAACCATCAGCTTGACCCAGTAGCTCCTGGTCACTCAGCAGCTCACGGCCAAGCAGCAGAATCGGAGCAGCAGCGCACATCCATCAGCCACCCAGCAGCGGCTCGTGGTCACGCAGCAAGTTCCAAACCAGCAACAACCTTCGAGCCCCAGCCTCCTCCCTTGTACTAACAGTAACGCATCTAAAATCCAGCAGCCCTAACCGGAGACGAACCTACAGCAGTCAAGCGACCAGGAGGCTCACAACCAGCAGCAACAGTCGGCCAACTTGGAGGAAACAGACGAAGCAAAAGCCCAGCTCCCATCCTTGCTTGCTGAAGGTATGGATTCAAGCACCTAAGTATCATTTTTCTAAACCAACGTAAATCTTGTATACTTAGTACCAAAACTAATCAAGAAGTGAACCACAACTGATACACAACAAACCACAACCAGGAGTTTCCAAAGCGACCCCATGATTCTTATGTCAAAAACGGGATTGCCTTAGTAAGAGGGCTATAAGTTCACCTACAATAACCTACTAATAAGTGAAGTATCTACTGTAAGGTGCTATTTTGCACTTGACCATGCTAAGATTAAAAGTTAACAACTTCAACATAAAACCGACTAAACGGGGGATGGATGTATAAAACATGTGTTTAAACTCAACGCCCCTTTTTGTTTCTCATGCATGGCATAACAACCAGCCCATGCATACGTAAAACCAACCTAATTTGGGTTGAACAAAGTCGGAATAAGGGAATACCTCAAGAGCAAGAAAAAAAAATATATATATGTAGCTAAACCCAGAAAAGTTGTAACCTAGTCAACTAGATGATAACCAAAACGACGATAAAAATTACTATAAAAAGTTTAATAAGAATGTCTTCTCAAACAAAATGTGGGAATGAGTATAATCTATATACATATACTAACGTATTAGAATGATAAAAGATTTAAAATGAGTATAAGATGTGATTAAAATATAAAAGGCTAACATTCTACAAATAGATATGATGTATACAAATAAATAAACGTAAATTTATTAAGTAATCACTTGGTTAAACATATTTAAAAATCGAAGAATTTCTCATTATAATATTGTCATATCAGAATAGAAAACCATAATATAATGTTGGGCGACATCGTAAGTCCCCTATTTAAATTTGGGCAAATAAGTAAGGCCCTCTCAATTTAACTATGACTAAAACGAACAACGAACACTAAGACAAAAATATATTTCAATATGATAAGGGTTATTCCACGAATTTCATAAAGCGCCATACATTTTGTAGGGCCCGAGAAGGACACTGAACCCTAAATTCACGGTTACTTGGAACCGCCTGATCACTGCTCAAGTGAGTTTCGTAGCCCCCTTTTATTTAAATATTTATACTCTTCGGGGTGAAATACTTGCTATCTTACTTATCCATACGTGTTTATTAAAATGATACTTGTTTGAATGCTTATTTCATGAGTACTTATTTCAAAGTCCCCATTGATATATATATATGTATGAATGTATGTATTACATCGGTAATTCCACAACTATTTAGCTCAGTTGACGAGCCGTGGATTAATATGGATAGTGCTATTGGGCTGACGACCCCATTCATTTTGAGATTTTGGTCGCACCAAATCGTTCCCAAGTGCCTGGGCTTAAATGAATGTATATTTCCATTTAATATATATTTGATTGATTGTTGGCATTATGGGGCGAAAAGTCATAGGTTTGGTTGTGGGCTCATGGTTAAGTAATCATTCACTTGTGCTAATTTTAATTTAAACATTATATGGATAATTTTTATAAATACTTTCCTTCAACATTTTATCGAGTCGTAAACCTGCGAACTCACCAACTATTTTAGTTGACCCTTTTTATGCATGTATTTCAGGAAATAATTAAGCTTGGATAATGCATGCTCTTTTTGTGATACAACCGAAGATTCGGACAATATTGTTTTGATAGTTAGGCAATATGAAGAATCTTTATATGTTGTATTTATTTTGGAATATTGTAACTGACATTATGTATCGTTTATGGACCATGAATGCATGCTAGTAGTTTTTTTTAACACAATGCGTTCAGAGATCCGATTTCGTGACACCCTCGTGTTTCCGCTCTAGCGGGGGTGTGACAGATTGGTATCAGAGCCATTGGTTATAGAGAATTAGGTTTTATTATAGGTGAGACCTAGACTATGGCCTTTAGCTTATCTTAGGACTTATGTGCATTTACATGATATATAACAACTAATTGCCTTTAGTTACGAAATAAGAATACTGTATATGTGTATAGAAGATGCCGCCAAAAAGGAGAGGGAGGAAGCCAAAGCAAACTACCGAAGATGAAACTGCAAATCCCGAGAACACGACTCTCAGCTCCAATGACATCGCTAAAATAGTGGATAAGCGTATCGAAGCTGCCATACCTAAGATCATTGCTCAAGTAAATTCAACAACAGGGAACAAGACCAATAATAACGGCGGTCACAACGGCTCTGCAAGCAACAATGTAGACCTCGGAGAGGGAACTGCCAACAAGGGGTGCACTTACAAAACCTTTGTGGCATGTAAACCTAAGGAGTTTTATGGAAATGATGGGGCCATTGGAGTTTTGAAGTGGCTTGAGAAGATGGAGGCAGTTCTTCGCATCAGTGATTGTCTTCCTAGTCAGAAGGTGAAGTATGCTGTGTGTTCACTCCAGGGTAAAGCCTTAACGTGGTGGAACTCCCAGATTCAAGCTCGTGGAATTGATGAGGCTGAGGCACTAGGATGGAGTGAATTCAAGGCATTGATCACTGAAGAATACTGCCCTATTAACGAACTGCAAAAGTTAGAAGCTGAATTTTGGAACCTCTCTATGGTTGGTGCTGAAATTCAAGCATACACTAATCGCTTTCATGAGTTATCATGCTTACTTCCACATATGGTTAACTCGGAAGCTAAGAAGGTGGAAAGGTATGTTTGGGGTTTGGCACCTCAAATTCGGGGCTTGGTCACTTCCTCTCGACCAACCACATTGAAAAGTGCCATCCTCCTGGCAGGACAATTGACTGATGAGATGATCAGAACAGGAACACTGATAAAGAAAGGTGCAGGGGAAAAGAGAAAGTTTGAGAGCTCACGCCCGGCAAACGCACCAAGCAAGAAAACCAGAACTGCCCGCAACTATGGGGCAGTCACACAGGAAAAGAGATCACCTCCACCATCAAAATGCAACAAGTGTAATTTGTACCACCAAGGAGAATGTCCCATCTGCTCACAATGTAAGAAGACGGGGCACTTTGCTCGAAACTGCCGAAACAGTCAAAGAGTCTGTTATGAGTGTGGAAGTTTGGAACACTTGAGAAATGTGTGTCCAAAATTACAGCGCGGACCAACAAATGGAGGCAATCAGGGTAGGGGAAGAGCTTTCGTTCTTGGAGCAAAGGAAGCTCGTCAGGATCCCAACGTTGTGACAGGTACATATCTTATCAATAATAACTATGCATCTGTTTTATTCGATACGGGAGCTGATAAGTGCTTTATATCCCCTGAATTTGAATGCTTGATCACACAAAAACCTATTCCTCTAAATGAACCCTACACAATTGAATTGGCCAATGGAAAATTGTTGAAAGCTCAAACAATCCTTAAAGGATGCAAAATAAGTTTAGAGAATCACTCATTCGACATTGACCTTATTCCAATTCAACTTGGAAGCTTTGATGTAGTCGTAGGGATGGATTGGTTATCTAAAAACCAAGCCGAGATCAAGTGTTTCGATAAAATTATTCGCATTCCGCTCCCGGATGACGAAATACTTGAAATCAAAGGTGAAACTCCCGAAAGAAGTTTTCACATCATATCATCCATGAAAGCCCAAAAATATCTAAGGAAGGGGTACCAAGCGTTCTTAGCTCATGTGAAGGTAAAGGAGATTAAAGAGAGGAAGATTGATGATATACCAGTTGTTAGAGACTTCCCTGAAGTCTTTCCGGAAGACCTTCCTGGTTTACCACCTGTTCGACAAGTCGAGTTTCGCATCGATTTAGTCCCTGGAGCCGCACCAATTGCTAGATCTCCTTATCGCTTAGCACCATCGGAGATGCAGGAGTTATCCAATCAATTACAAGAACTATTGGATCGAGGATTCATTAGACCAAGCTTCTCTCCTTGGGGAGCACCCGTGCTGTTCGTGAAAAAGAAGGACGGCACATTCCGAATGTGTATTGATTATAGGGAACTGAACAAAGTGACGATTAAGAACCGTTATCCTCTTCCTCGTATTGATGATCTATTCGACCAATTACAGGGGTCAACTTACTTTTCAAAGATTGACCTTCGGTCGGGTTATCATCAACTACGAATTCAAGAGGAAGACATTCCTAAAACGGCTTTCAGAACTCGGTACGGGCACTATGAATTCCTAGTGATGCCTTTTGGGTTGACTAATGCTCCTGCCGTGTTCATGGATTTAATGAATCGAGTTTGCAAACCATATCTTGATAAATTCGTGATTGTATTCATTGATGATATATTAATATATTCTCAAAATCAACAAGACCACGAACAACACTTAAGGTTGGTTTTGGAGCTACTCGCTAAGGAAAAATTGTACGCTAAACTTTCCAAGTGCGAGTTTTGGCTAAGAGAAGTTCTATTTCTCGGTCATGTAATTAATCAAAAAGGAATTCATGTGGACCCAAGCAAGATAGAAGCAGTAAAACAATGGGAAGCCCCAAAGACCCCAACGGAGATTCGACAGTTCTTAGGGTTGGCTGGTTATTACCGAAGATTTATCGAAAATTTTTCCAAGATAGCCCAACCCCTAACCGCTCTGACACAGAAGGATAGAAAATATGATTGGGGAAAAGAACAGGAGGATGCCTTCCAACTGCTAAAACATAAGTTGTTAAATGCACCTATCCTATCTCTCCCGGAGGGTACCGATAACTTTGTTGTATTCTGTGACGCATCGCACCAAGGTCTTGGTTGTGTACTAATGCAAAAAGACAAGGTTATTGCGTACGCCTCTCGACAACTCAAGGTTCATGAAAAGAATTACACCACTCATGATCTTGAGTTAGGAGCAGTCATTTTTGCACTAAAAATCTGGAGACATTACCTATATGGTACAAAGTGTCTCATCTATACCGATCACAAAAGTCTGCAACACATTCTTGACCAGAAAATGCTCAATATGCGACAACGGCGATGGGTAGAATTATTAAACGATTACGATTGTGAAATTCGTTACCACCCAGGTAAGGCCAATGTAGTTGCAGATGCGTTGAGTAGGAAAGAGAGGATCAAACCCATACGCGTACGAGCTCTGGGAATGACAATTCAAACGACTCTTAAGACTCAAATTCTGAATGCACAACAGGAGGTCTTAAGGAACAAAGAGTTAAAAGACGAACTGTTATGTGGAGCAGAGAAAAGGCTAGAACCGAAGGAAGATGAGGTGTTGTATTTTCAAGAAAGAATATGGGTTCCCGATTTAAACCACTTGCGAGAATTAATCTTTGATGAAGCCCACAAGTCTAAGTACTCGGTTCATCCTGGTGCTGACAAAATGTACAAAGATCTCAAAGAATTTTATTGGTGGCCTGGGATGAAAAAGGATATCGTTGTGTATGTTGGGAAGTGTTTAACGTGCTCCAAAGTCAAGGCCGAACATCAAAAGCCCTTAGGTTTGTTACAACAACCAGAAATCCCTCAATGGAAATGGGAACAAATTTCTATGGATTTTATAACCAAGCTTCCACGTACCTCGAGTGGTCATGACTCCATATGGGTTATAGTTGATCGCTTGACAAAATCAGCTCATTTCCTGCCAATTAGAGAGGATTACAAGATGGAGAAATTGGCTCGACTCTACATTAATGAAGTTGTAACTCGACATGGAGTACCTATCTCAATTATATCTGATAGAGACAGTCGATTCACCTCTCGGTTTTGGCAATCCTTGCAAAAATCAATGGGAACACGTTTAGATCTGAGCACTGCTTATCATCCTCAGACCGATGGTCAAACAGAAAGAACAATTCAGACCTTAGAGGATATGCTTAGATGTTGCGTGGTAGACTTTGGTGGAAATTGGGATGCTCACCTTCCATTAATTGAATTCTCTTACAATAATAGTTATCACACAAGCATCCAATGTGCTCCATTTGAAGCCTTGTATGGCAGAAAATGTCGGTCACCAGTTTGCTGGGCCGAAATTGGGGAAAGTCAATTAATTGGGCCAGAGATAATTCAAGAAACAACCGACAAAATCGCACAAATAAAGGAACGGATCAAAGCCGCCAGAGACCGACAAAAGAGCTACGCCGATCACCGGAGGAAGCCACTAGAGTTTTCAATTGGTGATAAAGTAATGTTGAAAGTGTCTCCGTGGAAAGGTGTGGTGCGATTCGGTAAGAAGGGAAAATTAGCACCAAGATATGTTGGACCTTTTGAAATCCTAGATAGGATTGGTCCTGTAGCTTATAAACTTCAATTACCCCAAGAACTCGATGGAGTGCATGACGTATTTCACGTATCAAATCTTAAGAAGTGCTTATCAGATGAATCGTTGGTAATCCCACTTGACGAAGTTCGACTCGATGACAAGCTACACTTTATCGAGGAACCCATTGAAATTATGGATCGTGAAATGAAAAAGCTAAGGAGAAGCCGAATACCGATTGTTAAAGTTAGATGGAACTCTAAACGAGGTCCTGAGTTTACATGGGAGCGCGAGGATCAAATGAAACAAAAATATCCTCATCTATTTACAGATGTGTCAGCTCCTGACCGTAACAAAATTTCGGGACGAAATTCAATTAACCGGGGGAGACTGTGACAACTACCACTAAAACAGGTATTATTTTCTTAAGGTTAATTTATTTCTAGAACAACGGAGATTCAAACCAAAACCTGAGTAATCTTCTTGTAACTATTTAAATGAAAATAATACAACTAATCCAAGGGTCTAGATATACGTATATAAATATGTGTGTTGTGCATGGGAGAAAATGCATGCACATTCTAAGCATGCATACATGAGGCACACACACAACCTCATGTAAAAACCATTTCTAATTCCATCTAACGGGATGTTGTTAACAAAAGTAATTAAAACTTAACCACCCAAAGTTTGAATCTATAAAAAAAAAGAAGAAAAAAAAACGTATAAGATATTGGGATTATCCTCCAACATTTATATAACTAACAATACTAAACACACTTTTATTTTTTTTTTGTGTTGAGATCGGCAACTACCACAAAGAAAAACAAAATCATCCAACCAAAATCAAAATGGAACCAAATAAGTTCAAGGGACATGAAAAACAACTCATCTTTTGTTAGAAATCAACTAAATGGTGGCCTTGGAAATGATGAAAATAAAGCACCAACAAGGAACCATCAAAGACACCCATAATAGGGGTACTTCCTAACCCTAAACACGGCAGCCAAGGGGGATTGTTTCCAGACTTTTTCTGCTACAGCCATACTTTGACCCTCTCCATGATACCACCTTTCCATACAATGACAAAGTGACGTGGTACTTGGTCAAGATATGCTGAATTGTCGCAGCAAGGAAGATCTTTCCTCCCATCCCCTAGCTAGTTGACCATGCCCTCCACATCAGCCTTGAAGTCCCTGTAAATAGAGACGTTGGGATAGCAACAAACCCACACCAACACTACCTTCCTTTCACTATCTTGTAATTCTGGTAGAACCCCACCAGAACCCAGCAACAGACTTGGCGATTAAGCAGCCTCACCCATAGGAGGAGGCTGCCCAGCTTTAGGCCAGCAACCATCAGCTTGACCCAGCAGCTCCTGGTCACTCAGCAGCTCACGGCCAAGCAGCAGAATCGGAGCAGCAGCGCACATCCATCAGCCACCCAGCAGCGGCTCGTGGTCACGCAGCAAGTTCCAAACCAGCAACAACCTTCGAGCCCCAGCCTCCTCCCTTGTACTAACAGTAACGCATCTAAAATCCAGCAGCCCTAACCGGAGACGAACCTACAGCAGTCAAGCGACCAGGAGGCTCACAACCAGCAGCAACAGTCGGCCAACTTGGAGGAAACAGACGAAGCAAAAGCCCAGCTCCCATCCTTGCTTGCTGAAGGTATGGATTCAAGCACCTAAGTATCATTTTTCTAAACCAACGTAAATCTTGTATACTTAGTACCAAAACTAATCAAGAAGTGAACCACAACTGATACACAACAAACCACAACCAGGAGTTTCCAAAGCGACCCCATGATTCTTATGTCAAAAACGGGATTGCCTTAGTAAGAGGGCTATAAGTTCACCTACAATAACCTACTAATAAGTGAAGTATCTACTGTAAGGTGCTATTTTGCACTTGACCATGCTAAGATTAAATGTTAACAACTTCAACATAAAACCGACTAAACGGGGGATGGATGTATAAAACATGTGTTTAAACTCAACGCCCCTTTTTGTTTCTCATGCATGGCATAACAACCAGCCCATGCATACGTAAAACCAACCTAATTTGGGTTGAACTAAGTCGGAATAAGGGAATACCTCAAGAGCAAGAAAAAAATATATATATATGTAGCTAAACCCAGAAAAGTTGTAACCTAGTCAACTAGATGATAACCAAAACGACGATAAAAATTACTATAAAAAGTTTAATAAGAATGTCTTCTCAAACAAAATGTGGGAATGAGTATAATCTATATACATATACTAACGTATTAGAATGATAAAAGATTTAAAATGAGTATAAGATGTGATTAAAATATAAAAGGCTAACATTCTACAAATAGATATGATGTATACAAATAAATAAACGTAAATTTATTAAGTAATCACTTGGTTAAACATATTTAAAAATCGAAGAATTTCTCATTATAATATTGTCATATCAGAATAGAAACCATAATATAATGTTGGGCGACATCGTAAGTCCCCTATTTAAATTTGGGCAAATAAGTAAGGCCCTCTCAATTTAACTATGACTAAAACGAACAACGAACACTAAGACAAAAATATATTTCAATATGATAAGGGTTATTCCACGAATTTCATAAAGCGCCATACATTTTGTAGGGCCCGAGAAGGACACTGAACCCTAAATTCACGGTTACTTGGAACAGCCTGATCACTGCTCAAGTGAGTTTCGTAGCCCCCTTTTATTTAAATATTTATACTCTTCGGGGTGAAATACTTGCTATCTTACTTATCCATACGTGTTTATTAAAATGATACTTGTTTGAATGCTTATTTTGTGAGTACTTATTTCAAAGTCCCCATTGATATATATATATATATATATATATGTATGAATGTATGTATTATATCGGTAATTCCACAACTATTTAGCTCAATTGACGAGCCGTGGATTAATATGGATAGTGCTATTGGGCTGACGACCCCATTCATTTTGAGATTTTGGTCGCACCAAATCGTTCCCAAGTGCCTGGGCTTAAATGAATGTATATTTCCATTTAATATATATTTGATTGATTGTTGGCATTATGGGGCGAAAAGTCATAGGTTTGGTTGTGGGCTCATGGTTAAGTAATCATTCACTTGTGCTAATTTTAATTTAAACATTATATGGATAATTTTTATAAATACTTTCCTTCAACATTTTATCGAGTCGTAAACCTGCGAACTCACCAACTATTTTAGTTGACCCTTTTTATGCATGTATTTCAGGAAATAATTAAGCTTGGATAATGCATGCTCTTTTTGTGATACAACCGAAGATTCGGACAATATTGTTTTGATAGTTAGGCAATATGAAGAATCTTTATATGTTGTATTTATTTTGGAATATTGTAACTGACATTATGTATCGTTTATGGACCATGAATGCATGCTAGTAGTTTTTTTTAACACAATGCGTTCAGAGATCCGATTTCGTGACACCCTCGTGTTTCCGCTCTAGCGGGGGTGTGACATTACATATCTTAGTGCGTCATTATCTTAATGTCTATCATACCATTAAGAAGTTCAGGAAACAGATAACAAACATTCACACAAGGGGAGATGCAATCCTCCCAGCGAATGGGGTGTCAACCAATAGTACTATCAATGTTTTCTGTTCGGCCACACATGGGTTCACTAGATACAGTTCAGAAATGAGGACTTTCAGTTCCATGATAGAGTTCAGTCTACAGGAAAAATCCCATGAAATCCCACAAAATCACATGAAATCACACAGATATCATTGATGCATATCATATGTTCAGACAACAGTTTGCAGAGTTTCCCCGATGTTTATAAAAGATTAAAAATAAAAGGGGTTGTACGAAACTCACCTGATGATATAAAGGTAGCAGAGTATCACCAAACTGATAGTACAGAGATGATTCTGCATTTAGTTATATTTAATGAATTATTTGTGTTCTAGTTTACTCATTAGATCTTCCTAAACGTTCAATGTCAAAGACATTGCTTAGTAAATCATCAACTCGATATTAAATGCTTAAATAATTAATTTGATGTTATATCATACAATGTATGATAATGTAGGACCTACATTGCATTGGATTTCTAATACAAGGTTGATGACATTCTTGATTAATCAGAATAATCCCAGATTAACCAAATAGTTAATGTTGTTGATTACGATACTATAACAGTTTCTAGATAATTTAATGGCTTAGGAATGATCAATCCTTGTTATTGACTACCCAATTTTCATGAAATATCACAATGTAGCTTCAGAATAGGTGTAATAACCATGTTTAACATACTAATCTGACTGTTATCATTAACATCAGATAATCGTTCCAATGAGTATGTTAATGGTTGTGATTAGTTTGAAACACTTGGATTTAACCTTGCATTTCAAGGATTAACCCAACTAATCACCTACATTGTTATAATCAAATGGATTAAACCATTATAATCATGGGTATGGTTTCATGCAAACCGGGCATTACAACGGATCAAAACAAGGATTTAACCGTTAAAACTTCGTGTTCTTTGTTTATAATCAATCCTAGCCATCATCTAGGCAATAATCAACAATCCTAACTATGTCATTACGTTCAAAATCAAGATCTAATCAATCAAAATCAAACTAGAAGGTTTAAACGGATCATTACCTAATCTGACGGATATTTGCGGTTAAAATGACGATCAGGACTTGAAAACACGTTCCCTAGCTTCAACCACACGATCAGATGTCTTCAAAACTGATATTGGATGCTCAAAAATGATGTTCTTCGCCTGTGGTGGTGTTCTGTTGCGAGAGATGTAAAGAAAAATCAACTTGCATGAAAGCTGATAAGTAGATCAGATTTCTCCACCGCCACATCCGTCGCGTACCGCGACCAGAAGCCCAAAAAGGCTTCACGCACCGCGGAGAAATCCGGAGGAATCTTAGATATTTTGCAATCATCCCGTACCGCGATTAAGTTTTCTGCTTCCTATCTAGTGTCCAGCGAACCTTTTAGGTTACAAGGTTCAGTCACCAAGTTTTGTGATTTCGTTTACTTCCAGTTAACGGGGTTAATCCGAAAATGCCGGATTGTCACAATAGGTGTCATACATACCTATTAATACAGGGACTATCTATCAATTGTAAAATGTAAAGATTGACCTTTTATGATAACAACATTTACCAAATTTACATTGACAATGTTAAGCATATATAAACTAAACATCAAAATTTACATCAATGTAGTAAAATCCACCTTTCATGTAACACCTAGCATATGAAATCAGTACAGCTAAGCAACAAAAAAAATCCAATATAAGAACAACACCTACAAATATTCTACATTACAATTTTTACATCAATGCAGTTTGAACAAAAAAAAATTTTTTTTAAAGAAATAATGTGACTATTTACAATGATGCAAATAAATATAACTTGATAGCATTGTTGAAATTAATAATTAGACATATGTTTTAATTTCTTGTAGTTTCTTTTTCACGAACATGATATAGTAGAAGCCTAGACGTGATTAAACTAAATACATTCATAGTTTAGTGATTGCTTTAAACTAAATGTTCCTAATTGGAACAATTTAATGTGATTTATGGAACCCAATTTTCAAAAACCAATTTCAATAACTGGGTTTTCGAAAATCAGACAAACGAAAATGGTAATTAAGCAACCTACAACATTTTCCCCAAAAAATCGGGTTTAATCACAATTCTCGTAACCTAGTTAGCAAAAAAAGGCAAAAAAACCAAAATTTATAAAAATAAATTGATCAGAAAACCTGCATGTGTTTGACGCCTTGCTCAAAGTTGATGATTCGATTCGAAGCTCCATCTTTTTCGAATTCTATATGCACATGTCGAACCCTTCTTTTCGTCGCCTTCTTTAAACAGAGTTTTTGAAAAAACAAAAATGGTTGATTCAACTTTGATATGGAGTTTTTGAATTGCAGATGATGTGATTTGATCTGCACACTCTTAATTGCAAGGTAAAGGTGAGAATGTAAATTACCTAAAGACCCTTTTCTACCTTTCTTTCAAATCAAATATATTAGTTTATTCTAATTTAATATGAACCATTGGATCAGCATCTTTTAAATTGATCATTAAATATGGTAAGGTTAATGGGTTATTGATGAATCCAAGGGTTAGTAATAGATCACTTCACACACTCTAAATATTGTATATATATACCTATTGCATTAACTCGTTTAACTCCGCCCAAACCAATCTTAAACTTTATTCTTTTTATTATAATTATTATACATGTACAACACTTTATTATTTTATGTGTTTGCGCAAATTCACAATTGTTAATATCTTACGCCGTTGTAAGTTTTCATTACATTACATGTGTTACGAAACTGTAACACATACTTACACTTTTTCAAATACTAAATGCATGTGAATTTACACAAACACATAAAATAAGAAAGTATTCTACATTTGTAATAATATACAGGTTAACACAATAATGGATGGTTATTATATGATCTTGAGCATATGTATGTATGTATGTATGTTTGTATGCATGCATGCATGTGTGTATGTGTGTGTGTGTATGTATATGATGTAAGAGGAAAGATGAATATAAAATCTACTTGAGTTGAGAAAACCTAGTATAACATTCAAATAATTTTCTTTCCTTTTTTTTTCCTTAGGTATGTTATATATGATGTTATAAGAAAATAAAAAAATAAAAAATAAAATAAAAGTTATAGTGTTTGTTTACACATATGTTACATATTTGGTTTTTTATAGTTACACAATATAAAAATGCCATTTTGTAACATATGTATAACAAATACATATAAATTTTTTTATTTTTTATTTATTAAAATAACATATATTACATACCTAAATAAAAAGATGAAAAAAATCGAATTTTACATCGGATTTTCATTGGTTTTCTAAACTCAAGTGGGTTTCTAATTATCCTTTCTAGACTTTACACACACATACATATCCATATACTATATCTAATGCCTATTGGATAGAGAATAATGAAAACTCTTAAAATTAATAGAAGTACAAGCTTTCATGCTTAAGGTACAACCCTTAATGTTTAATATAGAAACTATTTCAAAATGAAAGATTCAAAATTCAAAATGCAAGACATTTCTACAAAATCTTGGCACCAATCTCTTTCTAATTCTCTACGATGACCACAGCTGCACCACCTTCGACTTGAATCCAGTGGCACAACCGTACCACTTGTGGATCAGCGAATTCCTTCTCACTCAAGTTCAACATGTGATGTTGGTAGCTGGGTGATATAATACACGTGATATGTCTCCACACACTCAACTATGGTGGTTGTAGTGTTACGAAGGTTTTACCCTTAGCCTAGACATGCTTTCGATAGAAGAACACCATCACCATCAATGATGTTGTTGACTTGGTGTTTTTGTATCTCTCCGACCTGGTAAGGGTCTCAGATTTCTATTTCTCTCCTACCGCAATGACATACGTTTTCTACTTGCTAGAACCCAAAATACTTTTTTCTTTATTTGAATATTCGATTTTCCAATCCGAGCAATTGTAGAGATATGAAAGTCACACAGTTATAGCAAAATTAAATACCAAAGGTTTGTCTATTTCTTTCTCCTAATTTGTGTATATCGATTTCTCCTAATAATTCTAATTGTCCTTAGATTCCTATTTTGTCTTTTTATTAGTTTTTAGTTATTATTAGTTTATTAATTATCGGATGCCATGTTAAGTTCTCAATTATCTATGATTTATGCTTATTTGTTTGTGTTGGATATTGTATGTCCGATTAACGATAAGTTCAACATTACTATAAAATGTATGATCCAAAGAGTTACACTCTGGAAGGCAACAATATGTTTAATTGTTAAAGAAAATATATGATTAGGAATTGTCGGTTTTATTTAATTGGCTATTATTATTTATGAAATAATAATTTGTTGAGATTAATTATTGAGATAATTAATAGATTGGATGAATAAGGTTTTGAACTTTATTAAAGGTTATTAATTAAATGTTCATTAATAAAAGAGAGGATTGATTAATTAAATAAATGATGTTTAACTAGTTAAACATTAGTTATTTAATAATAATTAACTAGTTAATTGTTAATTAGTTAAAGTGTAAATACTTTTAATATAAATAAAGTATTCAACCTCATAATTGCTTAAACCTAAGTGAAATTTGAAAACCCTAATGCTCCCCGTTTTCTTTTGGTGTGGTCGTTGACCCCACCCCTTCTAGGTTCACTTTGCCGCCGCAAACCACCACAACCGGGCCACCCTAGCCATAGCCGATCCACACCCAAGCCGCAGCAGGGGCGGGGACAGGTTGCTAGCATGCCGCACCAAGGACACACTAGGCTGCACCAAGGCCGCTGATAGGGGCAGTTCGCCCAAGTTACGAGCCAAGGCTGTTTCAAGCGCCGAGCCAAACTGCGTGTCGAGCCGAGAGCCGAGCTAAGCCAAAATCTGTTTTGGATTTTCCGGGGATTCGTAGGACGAGATCCGGACTCGTTTGATCGTACTGAGTAATCTAGCAAGACCATTGCGCGATCCATCGGGTGGATTTGGATCCTCTTCAATAAAGGTCGATTTCTAAACACCCTATGGTTGTGTTGTTATGCATTTGTGTCACACCCCAGGCCGGCGGGCAGGATTGGAGACCCGTCGGGCGGAATAGTCCCGAGGCGTGATTGTAATCAGAGTGATTAGATTGTTACATTGCACATGATAATGTGAGAAAATTCTAAATGCATTAAATGAATAAAATTAAATTACAACTGTTTTATAATTTAGTTCTATACAACTTGACTTGGACATCTGAAATGTGGACCAGATGTTCCAGAGAAGTTACTTGCACAAGTGCAAGTCTTGAATCTTGTATCCGACATGGCCGTAGAGATTCCATGCAGGAGTTGTAGGTTCCTCTAGGGGATCCTATCTTTATCTCTCTAAAAGTCATCTTGCTTTCACCTGTTGTTCGCCTAAGAACATGTAAAATCTGTAAACACTAGGTTGGTGAGTCACATTAGTTTTCTATATATTAGGTTTTGTAAAAGGTTCAGTGAAAATCTTCCCATTCACCTCGATTTTGAAAGTGGTGTGTGAATGGTGTTAAAAACACGAATGAACCACACAAGTACGTTAGTCTGAACGTCATTACTGACACCATCCCAAATCATCGAAGGTAGTTTATGTATAGGGCATACGTAGAGCCAAAGCTCGACCGCCAACCCACCACCCATTTGGTGATCCACGAGGATGTCCTTAAAGGGAATCAGACCTTGTCACTTGTGTATCTCCACTCTACACGACATGACGAATGATTGTAAAATGAAGTTGTGAGAAAGAAGCGTATGCTCTGTCTCCTGATACAGGAGACATGTTTTGTTTGGAAATCACACAATTTACGCTCCTTTCTTGTAGTAAAACATCGTTTACTGTGTACTCGTTCGAAACTCGTTCAAGACCAGGTCTTGGACATTTATTTGATTTGAAAACTCTTGTTTTTGTTGCGTGTTCTGTCCGTAATATCACCCATGTGATCATTTACCAACCCTAACTGATATGGTTGTGTGATTAGTTCCCCTAGAACTAATCCGAGTTGTTGTTTCACGTGTGTATGCGTGTAACGTACCAGCCTTGGCGCTGGAGGTTTGTTGGACCTATTGTACCATCTACATTACCGTCGGTTGACCCGCATCAAGTAATGGTAAATGACTCTGATGAGACTTACTAGAGAATTCCTCAGCAAATTCTCGATGTGATGTTGTGTGGACACATGTGCTAGTGAATTACCCTAAAAAGATACCATGCAAAAATATTGTTTGTTTGATGGGGGATTCCCATGAAAATGATTGTTCTCGATTGTGCACTATAACAACTGTAAGAAAATCCCAACAAACTTAAAAATTAAATTGTAATAAGAAATGAAGGCCCAATAAGATACTAAGGCCCAATAAAATATTAAGGCTTAAATAGGCCCAGTAAGAATTCTATATTTAAATCAAGCCCAAAAACTTAGTCTTGAATAGAATCAAGTAATAAACCAAGTCTGACAAGCTTTAAAATTTAACTGAACTATACTACAATGAATCCCTTCGATAAAGGAATTATTATGATTTTATCAATAAGCGCATAATAAATTAAAGAATGGCATTTAGATGAGTTAAATATAACGCATTCCTCTTTATACTAACTTGAGGATTAATTAAAAGATACATATATCACAATTATTGGTTAGAACGTAACCGACAAACGAAAAATAAATAATGATAACAAAATAATATTAGCAGAATCATAAAAATCTAAATATCAAATCTAACCTAAGAGATTAACATGAATTGTGTAACCTAAACCGATAAAGCGCGATTAACGTGTTAGTGTCACGTACTAGTTGTTTTAACGTACTGAGATCAGAACCGAAGTAAAGTATCTGTAAATGATTAAATATGAATTAAGTATGAATAACGGTTATTATTAAAAAGGCTAGAATCTTATTCGGAGCACGAAAACATTAAATCCGTTAAATATGTCGTATACCCAATATTTACGTGTTTCAACGGAATTAATTTAACAAATTAATTATAACGAACAAAATAAACATTTTAAAAATATTTTAGGTTATTTTTGTTTATCTAATAAATTTCGTGTCAAGAATTTTAAACAGTTTCGAAATGCGATTTCTATACGAATCTGATACGCGTTAAAACCCTAAATTATCCCTAGGTATACAAAGGAGCACACCCTTTGTTCCCCTCACTATTTTTCAGCCGTCACACACACCTACATGTGTGTGCAGCCATTCAAAGAAAAACCGAGAGAGAAAGAGAGAGTTGCGGCGGAGGTGGTGGTTCACGGCGGCACCACGGTGGTTCACGGAGGCGGAGCAAGCAGACACCACCCTTGGATTCCACTACTCGAGTTCTACAATACTCCTTCTTTAGTTTTGGGAAATGACGATCCTAAGATTAAAGAAACGAAGCAAGAAAAATGGTGGCGGCTAGCGTTTTCATTGAAGCTTGCTGCGGTAGTATGTCAAGGGACCGGTTAGGCTAGGTTTGAGCTGTATACCGACAATGGCGAGGGGCTGAGGTCTCGATCTAGTCACATGAAGAGGTGGAGACCGAACACACCACATGCAGTGGCGGTTACGACTCCGGCAGCAACTTAGGACGGTGGTGATGGTGAGATCTCGGCTGTTCTTCCTCTCTAACTAAAACCCGAAGGTGAACACAACCCTACTACCTTCGATCTACACATGCATGTCCAAATTTTAAGAGTTTGTGGTTCTTGTGGTAGTTATTGGGTGGTTCTCGTGGCTATGATGGTCCGGACAAGGCGGCTGGTGGCGATGAAGCAGCCATGGCGGTGGTCATACATGGTGGTGACAGAAAATTTGGGTTGTGGTGTGTTGCAAGCTACGGACAACAAAAGTCAGACCTGTTTAGGACGGGTCAAACCCTTAGAGCCTCAGTCAATAGCAAAAACGAAACGCTCGGTTGTATTCTTTACGTAAAAACTAGTTTAGAAACATGTTTGAATTATGAAACAAACGTACGAATAATTTAATCGGTTTTGGATACGTGAATTGAACGAGTGGGAAGGTATAATAGCGCGCCATTAACTTTTAATATATGGTTTATATGTTTAAATGAATATATTAAATTGGTTGAGGTTTTGGGTTAACTAACATAAAATATAGTTGGTAACAATTGATGTTAGATACAAATTATGTTGTAATCATAAAACGTGTGTGATTTATATTATATATATATATATATATATATATATATATTCGGAGAGACATTTGTAAATAAAAATAACTATGAAACCCTAAATTTTAATATATAAATTGGGTTTTAAAACATAACAAATTAAAAAAACGTGTTAACATCAATACCTAAATAATATGTATATGTGGTAATAAGCGTTTAAAGAGATTATTACAAGTCTTAATATAAAATATGGATACTTATTGGAATTTATATGAAACTTATTACATTGAATGCAAATTTACTTAAGAAATTGATTAATTGGGATTTTGTAAATTGAGAACTCATTGAATGTGTATGATACATATATTATTTTCATTTAGACATTAAATCTTTGTAGATATATACGTATACTATATATATATATATATACATACAGAGAATAACATATAATAAAATGCTTAAGTATAATTATATATGTATAATTATGTTTTTTTATAAATGTGTTTAAATACAACATGTTAAAAATTGATTTTATACACATATGGGTAAACAAAATGTAAATTAGGTTGGATTTAATATGATGAATGTGCATACCTACACTATATGTAATAAGCTAGTGTTAAACAATTAGAAATTTAACAAAGGTGTTGACCCATTAATATGATTTTATACAAAGTACCTATATCATACTAATTTTCTATTTGATCATGAATTTGTTTGACTCATATTAAGACGATTTATTTTTATAAGTATTACAATTATTTTTATCAACAATAACATTATCACTTTCTACTATTTCAAGATTATTTAGGACTTTACAATAATTTAGCTAACATTTTAAGAGTAGTCCAACTCAACAACTTTATGAACTTTATTTCAATAATTACAAATAATAAAACTTAATAAAAACATCATTATTCAACCTAACATATGATACTATATTACTCATATATTTTAGTCATGGTAAATATATTGAAAATAGGAATGTTTAAATATTGCTAATGAAATTAGTATTATTGTTATTATTATAGTTCAATCTAAGAATGTATAATTTCATTTATACATAGAAATTAAATTATGAATATGTTTAAAACATACTTTTATTCAATATTTATAATAATTACAATAGTTAGTATATACAATGACTACAACATGTAAAATATCTTAGATACTAAGGTTAATTGCAACTATTTTGTAATGTATGAAAAACCTATTAATTATCTCTAATACTAATAAGTTAGGTGAATACATTATAATAATTATCTTATTGTCTTATAATATCTTATGCATTACATCAATTTATATTATTAGTAAAGCACCATGATTAGTAATATATTTAAACAACTTGGATATTGATCGTCTCGAGGGTCAACCAACCTTAACATTTTATACCATCAGTCATATCAAAATCTAATCATCTTAGAAACTACAAACGTACTAGTTACAAAAGATATATGAAGTAGCATACTAGTAGTTATATTAAACATCAATTAAAAATAGCATTTCACAGACATTTATATGTACAATTGTATAGTAAGATTTCACTAGATATAGTAATATAAAGAAACTTTAAACTAGTAAACCTTAAACACAAAAACCCAAAGAGCTCAACCACAGTCAATAACCATAATGTATGAGATCTACAACTTATACATGTATAGATGATTACAATTAGGAACTTGCTTTGATGATGTCTCTGGGAACATAGAAAATCATGCATAGTGGCACAATGACATATTTGTATAGGAACAAAAAGGAACCAGTTAAAGCAACCAGGTGAATTCATGTGATCCCTTTTCTTTTTACTGATTTGGGATACTGAAAGCATGCTCCAAACTGTTTATAAAATTTATATTTATGTGATAATGAACGTCCGTTCAAATTTAATTGCTTCCCTTAGACTTGAAACTTCGTATACAACCATTAACTCCGGAGGTGAGCCGGTGGGTATATGAGTAGTACTACTTGGGGAATCCCCCACGCACAGTGGCCCGAAAGGGTGGCCCTACAAAATAGGGTTGAAACCCCACTGAGGTTAATGTCAACCATTGTGGCATATATTCATCATGACACATTTACACCGAGGACAAGAACGGGTCTCGGAATGGGAAGTAGATTAGGGTGACCATGTCAAGGGCTAACAGCGTATGAGGCAGACGCCTGGGCATGGCACAGGGTTGGTTGTATTGGTTTGAATTATCACATTCTATTTATTATTGTGTCTATAAACTAAAACTCGTGAGCTCACCAACTTTATAGTTTACGTATTTTAGCATGTCTTTCAAGTAATTAGAAACAGGTATGGCTCGGATACTTGGTTGCTTGAACCAGAACACTGCATGTAAAACTGAAGAATTTGGCTTAAAGATTAATAAAGTGTGCTGATGCCTCGATGGACCCAATAACTCTAGAAAATCTACCGCTAGTTATATCTACATTATAGATTTGTTGTAAAATTAGATACTTAGACTAAACCTTTGGTTAAATTGTTAAATATTTATTTTGTCTTCCGCTACTTTGTGTTTTGAATCAATCGTTAGTCAAGCCCCCTGGTTGGGTTGTGACAACAATTCCCCGATTCGTGTACGTTCACCTCTTGGTTGGGCACAAAGCCTCGAACTATTGTGGTCAGCGTACACCTCCTCGATGATTTGTGTTTTGAACCCTCGAAACTGGTTTATGTTTGTCATTTGTTGAAAAAGTTGCCTCGAGCGATGAATGCTCAGTAAAAATGATTGAAAAGACACTTATTTGTGTAACATTCGAATAAGAGGTTGAGAGTTGATCCTTTTATTGAAAACATTAGAAAATAACTCTTATTCGTTGATCATTCGATGTAACATCCCAAAATTTTCTAATACAAGTTGTTTGAACTTACGACTGGGTAACGGATAATTAACTTGTCGGAAAATACACTAAGTAAAGTACACGAATTTCTGTACTCGGTATGGATTTCGAGAACCCTAGTTCGCGAAATCTGTACTCGAAATTAACCAAATTTCGAGTACCCAGTTTGTGTACCTTGCCTATATATATGAGTGCCTTGGGAAACGTGCGCACCTTTGGCTGGAAGCACGCTTTCTTTCAAGTACTCGAATTTGAGTTCGAGAACCTCAAGAATCGACTGTAAATCGCTCAAGGAGAAGAAGGAACAGACGAGAAGCTACCCGCGGGATCATCTAACCACAAGTAAGTGATTTATGCGTAAAAGTTAGAAGTTTTATACAAAAGTGAACTCATGCATAAAGCTCGCACCTTTATGCATTAAGTTCGAGACTTTGCGGTTCTAGTGTGTTGGTAATGCCATAGGAACCTAGAACTAGCCCCCAAAGCCTTAGATGGAATTTTGAGATGTTTTATGATGATAGCATGAGTACCCGAAGATGTACTCAAGATGAGTACCCGAAATTCACTCGAGTGCCCAAAGTCCAAAGTTTTACTAACATGTTGTATGGACGTAACTCAGCGAAATAAGAAGTCTAAGGCATAATGTATAGTTGGTTCATATAAGTATGCGTTCTTAGGTTCTATTGTCTTATCCTTAGTGAAAATTTCATTTGTTATCCAAGGTAGATTTTATCCTAACTATAACACTTACAACCTCCCACTGCACTTTAGATGGTTTATATATAGGACATACGTAGCACCACGTACAGCCGCCAACCACCACCTCTATAGTACATCATGATTATGCCCTTGTTAATAGGTTAGAGTTATATCACTATAGAGAGAGTGCAAGTGTATGAAATGAGGGTTTATGGCTTTTATATGGCCTCTTAAATGTTTGTAGTTTCGTTTTAGGTTGTTCGTGTAAACGTGTCTGATTGTTAATATTTACGTGTTATAAAATGTTTATTTATAAAAATCTTTTAATTTCTTTATTATTAATCAAGTTCATTTATTAATATAGTTTGTAATACAATTTCAAAATGAATATTTAGTTTATTAGAATATTTAACTTGCGTATGTATTTGTACAGATCGTCATTTACACAAATACAACATTCATTCAATGTTCTGACTGGGTTTTCTAAATTAAAGATATCACTCAAAGTATCAAGTCCAACACCATATTCACATGGATCGTCACCCATGCGAATACATTGTTAGTTTAATATCCCGATAATGCAATCTGTTTAAACTTCGTTCCTTTTTTCCTCACCCAATGTTAGTATTTATTGTTTCGTAGTTGTTAGTGTTTGTTCTTGTTTGTTTCGTTGTAAAATACCCCTACTCGTGTATTTTGTTATTTGTTTCTCGTATGTTTGATATATGAAATATCGACACTTGTATTCACTTGATCTCTGTTCTATTAAATTGTATATGTATCTACACAAATTAACTATACAAATTAATCTATCCAAAAGTACTTTTTGTGACAATAATTATGTTTAACAAGAAACTTTCTTTAAATTAATTAATATAAATGAACTCGTGAAAATTTTTATTTATAAAAATGGTGTAAGAATAACACAAATGATTGAGATTTGAGTTTTTAAATTAAATTTTTTAAAGTTTCGAGTTTAAGAATGGGACTTTATAAAGTTTGGGTTAGAAATGAAATTTTATAAGTGCCACACCCCCACCTCTCGTCCCCTGTTGATGATGTCACTAATCACTCTGAGAAGGTTGCGGAAGCTTAGTGGTGATATCTCAGAGATGGGGTGCAACTTACTCGATCCGGTATCACAACACACAGATTAACTTAAAGATTTTACATTACAAGGATAACGTTATAATTACAACTAAAAATTACTATTTATACTTAAACACACTAAACCAACTGAGTTACTTAGTTACAAAGGGGAACCTCGCTTAGTTTATCAGTCCCTGTATTATTCAACTCATCTGTCCACTACTCTTTAACAACACGAAAAAACCATTGTTCAACTCTTAGACAACATGAAAAACCAAAAGCTCTGCCCTCCCTCTCTATCATCTGCCTGGTAGTGCAATCTCACACATCGTCATTGTCTACCTACAAAATGGTTAAGTTTGAAAAGTTAGCACAAAGCTGGTGAGTTCGTATTGATTGATCCACACAATATGATATGCAAGTCATTGATACACAGTTTCAAAGATAACCATGGGACCCATATCTAGTTCCTTTCGGACTGAAATGTTCTATTCTGTGAAGATACTACCCGTCAGTAAATATCTTAATGCCTCATTCTTAATGTCTATCACAAACATTAAGCTGATATTGGAAACATGTAACAAACATTTACACCAAGGGGAGTTGCAAGCTCCCGGCAAATGGGTTATTAGCGAATAGCACTATCATTGTTTCCCGTTAGGCCCCACATGGGTTCTGTTAGTGCATTTTTGTAATTGTTTGCTTTTCAAAAGTTGTATATATTTTGTTCTTGTTAAGGTTCGTTTAAGGTTTGCCAAGGTTCGTCTGGCCAACGAACCTATGCAGGTTCGGCGAACCTATTGTGTTGATAGGTTCGGCGAACCTATAAACCTTGAGATGGTTTGGCTAACGAACCTAAAGGTTTGTTAAGCGAACCTTAGGGTTCGGCTGACGAACCTAAGGTTCGATGGTCTGTAGTATATATAGTAGTTGTGTTTAGAACTTAGACAGAACTTTTGGGGATAGATCAGCTAATTCTCTCTGTGTGAGAAGTCAGTAATTCTGATTGAGTCTTGTAATCATTGGTTGATAATACAAGATTTGTTTTATGAATTGCTTTTGATCTTGAGTTTTATATATATTAAAAATGGATTCCGCACATCGTTAATAGTTAGTAGAGCTTGTTATTCGATCCTGAACGGTTTCACCAAACCAACAGTGGTATCAGAGAAATTAATTCTACATAATGAGAAATGATAGTACATTATTTGCATTTGGAAACATATCTGTATTTGTTATTAAAAATTAAAAGTAATTACATGTATTAAGAGTGATGTGTTGGTAGGTATATAACTTAGTTAGGATAAGTTTAAACAAATTTTTTATTATACTTTATAAGAAACAGATGCTTAGAATGCAGTACTTAGTTTTGTCCTGAAAGAGTGGTAATTTTTCTGACAGAATGTTTTTGAACAAAAAGTTAAAGTACTAGTTTGATCATGTGTTTATTTTTAAAAGAAATTCTGATTTTTTTTTCTTCTAGTTTAGTTTAAATCTGAAACATTCTTTGCGTATACTTACGTATCGACCTGATTGTTATAGTTTTAAACAATTCAAATTTGTTTTCTTGGTTCTGATTAAGATTTGGACAATCTCTGCGTATATGAAAATATCGAACTGATTGTTAAAAGCCTAATCTTAAATTATTGTTTCGTTCATTTTCTGAATCATTTGAGCATACGTAAGTATCAACCTTGATTCCAAGATCTTGAACAATTTCAAATTGTTTTCTATTTTGTTATTTTCAAAAAGAAATTCTGTTTTATTTTTACATGATCAGATTAGTTGAAATTGAAATTATAAGTTTGAGAACATTTATGTTTGATTATTTATTCACAAATCGGGGATGTGTTCAAGTAAATGGATTATTATAAAGTGTTTTCATAATCTTGTTTTAAACTTATTTTTGACTAAGTGATAAATTTAAAAGGATAAGTATACTGACAATCATCTTAAAACTTGTAATTTGCTGATAATATTTGAGATAATACATACAGATGTGTTGAAAATTGTAAAATAATATGATCTCATGTCAGGATCTTTCTCAAACAAAAAGATTTTATTTTGTTAGTGTAGTTATTTTGAATTTTGTGGTTTATTTGTTCTGAAAATTTTAAAAAAATTCCAAAAAGATTTTAGTTTTTTATCTGATGTTAAATCAATAATTTTTGATTATTTGTTTGACTTTGGAACAATTAAATATGAATTAGTTTTGAAATTAAAAGAAAATTCAAGTTTTGAAAAAGGTTCGTTTGGTGAAGGTTTGAGAAGGTTCGCAGAAAGGGTTCGTTGGTAAGGTTCGCCATTTAGGTTCGCTAGCTGTGTGTAGCTAGGTTCGCTGAAATGGTTCGCAAGAAAGGTTCGTGGTTCGTTGAAAATGGTTCATTGCTAAATGGTTCGTTGAAAAAGGTTCGTTACCATGGTTCGTTGTAAAGGTTCGTGAGGTATATATATAGGGTTCGCGAAAATGGTTCGTCACTTTCATCTATTTCACAGACGACGAACCCTCGAGAGATTTTTTCGATTTTTGATCTTTGACCTCCCAGAACTTTTTATTGTTATCATTAGATTCAGAATCATCTCGTGAACATTTCTAGGTAGAAATTTTGGAATTTGACCGAGTAATTTGAGAGATCTGAGTGTCTTTAGAAATTTTATAATCGAACCTGAAAATTGACTTAAAATCTGTTAAAATCTAAAAATTGGACAATCATCTTCATTAAAGTTGTTCATCGACATGTTTCGAACTTGGGTGTTAAATTTTATTATCAAATTCGAGGTTTTGAAATTTTGATTTCAAATCTGGAAATGGTTCGCTATTTGAACAGGTTCGTGTGAATGAATAAAGGTTCGCCGAACCTTATAGGTTCGTTTGAATCTAAAAGGTTCGTGGCGAACCTCTGAATTTCAAATCAACCGAACCTTTTGGTCAAGGTTCGTTTGACCAACAGGTTCGTGTGATATAAGGTTCGTTCACATGAAGGTTCGCTCAAAAGGTTTGTCTGATGATTAGATTCGTCTGGTTAATAGGTTCGTCTGATTAGGTTCGTCTAGCATTAGGTTTGTCTAATGAGAATAGGTTCGCTGGTTTACTTAGAATTTTTTTTAAAATTTTTTTTTTTAATTTTTGTTAATTTTTGATTAATTTTGTTTCT